>PVKB01001352.1:0-434583 GCA_004027205.1 Ctenodactylus gundi | reverse complement strand
TGAAGGAAAATAAGTTCTACTGAGTAAGGTATATGATGCTTTTTAAATGTTCTGGTGTTATAGAATGGCTTCTAGTTTTATAAAGCAGTGTCATGGTGATTATACCATTCAATCATTCCACCAACTATAGGGAGAGGACATGACGTGTGTTATCCCTGGTTTTTGGTGAGGATTTTTGCTTTCAGGGTTTTTTTTTTTTCTTTGTTTTGGTTTCATTTTTTTGTTTTGTTTTTTTTTTTTTTTTTTTTTTTTTTTTTTTTTTTTTTTTTTTTTTTTTTTTTTTTTTTTTTTTTTTTTTTTTTTTTTTTTTTTTTTTTTTTTTTTTTTTTTTTTTTTTTTTTTGTAGTGCAAATCCAACTCAGCCTTCGTATACTAAGCTACATGTGGGGCCCATTTTTTTGGTTTTGATTTTTGAGAGAGGGTCGCACTGCATCACCAGGTTGGCTAGGCTAGTTTTGAACTTGAACTTGTGTTCCTTCTACCTTGGCTTCCCACAGTGCTGGGATTACAGGCCTGTACCACCAGGCCTGACTATCCCTATCTGACAGATTGGAAACTAAAATCCATCTGTTGAATGACTTTCCCAGATTACAACATCAGGTACAGAATCTAAACTGTCTCAGTATTGTTCCAGTGTTCTTTCTACTACTGCTATCATATGGTTCCTTAAGTCACTGTCCTGGCCCAGTCTGGGTGTGTTCATGCTTGGTTTGCCTGCTTTCTTTTGTGGATGTGGGTGTGGGTGTAGGTGTGGGTTGGTTTGGTTGGGCTTTGAAATAATTTTTCACTCTGTATTCCAGGGTGGTTCTGAACTCAGTATTTCTACATACTGAGATTACAGTTATGCGCCACTACACCCTCCTTAATGTGGTCTAGGGAATTGAACCCAGGGCGTTGTGCTTCCTAGAAAGGCAATCTAACCACTGAGATAATGCCTCCAGGTCTCATACTTGGCTTTCAAATGAAATCTCCATTTTTTTGGACCTACTAGACAATTGAAGATATTTTGGATATTACTACATGAAAAAATCTATTTAGACATCACATTTACTCTCTCCTTGTGCTCACCTCCTTGTTTTGTTCTGCAGAGAAAACAGAGGATGATGTGGAGCGGGAGGCGAGGCTTGTGGAGCAGTGGGTGGGGCTGACAGAGGAAAGGAACGCTGTGCTGGTGCCTGCCCCAGGCAGTGGGATTCCCGGGGCACCTGCAGACTGGTAAGGCCGCCCTTTCTTCTCTGCAGGCCTGGCAGGGTGGTGTGGATACCTGTGCCAGGCAACAGGCAACAGGGTTTCTTGCATCAGCACTCTTTTGTCTGTTCCTTCTCTACTGCATACCCGACAACCTTGGTGGCCTGGCCAGGAGTCAAGTACTATGCCCCTCTGTTCTATGAATAAGCAACTTAGGCACTGTTTACTGATTCCCCACCCAGAAATTGTTTCGTTTTGTTCCAAAAGGATGTTTCCAGAACGTTTGAGGAGGGCAGAAAAGATGTATAAATTTTTGCCTAGTACTCCTTAGTTTGACAGCCAGCATAGAGGAAGCATGCAGCACCACATAGTCCAGAAACTCATTGGTCATCAATCCTAGGTGTGTTGGTGACAGACTGCCCAGCACACCAGGCTGTGATGAAAGCAGATCTAGATTCAGCCTTAGCTCTTAAATGTGTGTTTTCTTCGCTTTTCTGAGGCTTTATTCCTAACTTGTCGATGGAGCTCCCTTCTGGGGGTTATATGAGCATCAGAGATGATGAATTTACAATACCTAGTGTGTCGTAATGCAGTTGCATGTATTACAGTGTAAAAAGAACACCTCTGTGCCTATTTTCTGAGTGGTATCTCTTGCTGTGCTTATTCTCTTTGTAAGAAATGCCTTGGACATTAAAAGCAAACAAATTCTCTTTGAATGTGTAATTTACATGCCCACATAGACTCTTTTGGATAGATGTAAAGACATTATGTTATCTGTGTCTGTGTCCAAAAGTGGAAATGTAATCAGTTTCACGTTCTGCTTTCTGGACCTGGAGAATCTGACTTTGCAGGCACATATCTTGTGTCCTGCTGTTTCTGCCTGCAGGCCTTCCTGTGGAGCTGGAATCCGCTGTGTCGCATGCAGTCCTGCTCACCACTTGTTATGAGAAGCCAGGTCATTCCAAGCTTTATGCTGTTTCTCAAAGCCCCTTCTCAATAGTCCTTGGCCTGACCACAGTCTCACCCATTTGCTGTGTTTTCAAACTTTAGAACATCTTGAATATTTGTAAAACATAATCCTGTGTCATATTCCCAGTTACTCTGGTTCAGAAAAGGCAGAACGGGCCCAAGACTCTTCACTCAAAGAGAGTGACAGGTGACTGGTGTAGTTGGGCCAGTTGTGACAGACACTGCTGAGTCTGTCTTACACACCACCCCACCCTCCTTCCTCACATCTTGCTTTCTATTCCTCATTGAGGTTTTTAAAAATTGTCCCTTTTATATCTTGACTAGAACATGCATCTCCAGAGTGGTTTTCTTCTGTTTCCATGGTTCTTGAGACATTTTATAATCTAGGAAGAAGCAAAAAAAAAAAAAAGACCCTTTTAATTCGTTTTATGTTTGTTTGAGATGAGGTCTAGTTCTGTAGTCTGTTCTGGCCTTAATTCATTCTGTAACACCTGCTGGCCTGAAACTAATAGTTATCCTCCTGCCTCAGCCTCAAGTGCTAGGATTACAAGTGTGTGCTACCACACTTGGCTAGAGGTAAAATGCATATTTTATTATTAAATTTTGTTATTAAATTTAGGGTCCCACCTCCTGGAATGGAAACCCACATACCAGTTCTCTTCCTTGATTTGAATGGTAAGTAGAACAGAGATCCAGGATTGTGACATCTTAATTAAGATTTGTCATGTGTTCCGACTCACGTTCTGATCTATAGGTCACTTTTACAGTCATTCATTTGCCATGCCTAGGTGACATTTTTTGGTCTAATCAGGTACATATAAATAAGCATAACGTGTAGAATCACTGGAGGAGAGGTGTGGATAATCACAGAATGAGAGCACTTGAGGGGACTGAGAACTGCAGATGACAACATGAAAGCAGTTCCCCTGAAATATCCATGTGCATTACCTGGGAAGGTGATCATGCCCAGAGATCCTGGTCCCATGGGCTTGGAAGAGCCTTGGAACCTGCATTTCTCACTAGCATTTTTTTTCTGGCCCCCACCCCCAAATTTTGATGCCAGGAATGTTCATACTGTAACATTGTTTTAAGTCTAGTTCTTTAAAAAATCACGATTAGATGGAGCCAAGCAAACCAAGAACAATAGCTTTTATTGTATTTTGGGAGTAAAATTCTTATCAGGGTGAAATTTTGTGTGTGTGCGCGCGTGTGCACGCGCCTTGGGGTTTGTTTATTTATTTTGAGACAGGGTCTCACCGAGTCACCACGGATGGTCTTGACCTTGCTATCCTCCTGCCTCAGCAGAGTGCTAGGATAGTACTAGGATTATAGGTGCACAGCACCACACCTGGCCCAAATGAAATCTTAAATGGAACCCCATGCTTAGGAAATTAAAGCAGACTTGCTGGGCAGCCTCCTAGCTAGTCCTCCTGTAGAATCCTAGGATTCCTTGAACCACCCTGAAAAACTCTGTTCTGGAGGGGTGGTCAGCAGTGGATGAATGGAAGACACAGGGGATTTGGCTTTGGCTCATTGCATGCAGATTGTTTTAGAGGCCAAGAAGTAGAATGCATGTCTCATGAAGTAGTTAAGTTCCCTACTACCATCAGTATGCAAGAAACAGCTGCTGGCCACGTACAGATTCTTTTGAAGTGTGAATCCCGTGTTGGATGATGTATTGGAAAAAGGTAAACTGCATGTAGTTTCCAAGCGCTTAGAACTTTGATTCTAAGTTGATAGTTTGGCACTGGACTCTCCAATTCAGTGTAAGGAATGTAAGTAGGACACAAAATTAGGTTACAGGAGGTGCTGCCGTGACGAAGGCACATCCTAAAGTGCGTTAAGTGAGAATGATGCCCTAGGGGTACAAGTAGACTGTGTTTATTTCCTCATACGGGGCAACTTCTGGGCTCCTACAGTTTTGTTTTTCTTTTGGGGTACTGACAGGTCAAACACAGAATTTTACACATGCTAGGCAAATGCTGTGCCACTGAGCTCCCACCTCCTCTTTGAGTTGTTTTGTTCTGTTGTCTTGGGGTTGTTTTGTTTGTTTCAAGACAGGGTCTCACTCTGTAGTCCAAGCTCATCTTTTACTCACTGCACACCCCAGGCTAACCTTGAACTCACTAGCAATCCTCCTGCCTCAGCCTCCTGAGTGCTGGAATTATATGAGTGTGCATTACTACACCTGGCTTATGTGGTGCTGGGGAATCAGACTCAGGGCTTTGTCCTTTCTAGGCAAGTGCTCTAACTGCTGTGCCAGCCCTTCAGTTTTATTTTAAAGAACAAGAACTATAGTGAGCGAGTATCTACTTCATTTATAGATAAGAAATGGAAGGAAAAAACTGTATATGAACTTCATCTATAAAAAGCGTTTTTGGGCACTGAGAGTGTGGTTCTGTTAAAGTATGTACTTAGTATGCATGAGTCCTTGGGTTTGATCCCCAACCCCATCAAAAATACATATTTGTTTATTTTAAATTTTTATATCTGCTTTAAAAATGACTTTCCTCCCACTCTTTATCCCACACCTTGACCTTGGTTAGCGGATGACCTCAGTGCCAATGAGCAGCTTGTCGGTCCGCATGCCTCAGGCACGAACTCCATCCTGCCCAAGGAGCACGGCAGCCAGTTTTTCTACCTGCCCATCATAAAGCACAGTGACGATGAGGTAATTT
Source organism: Ctenodactylus gundi (assembly GCA_004027205.1). Taxonomy (NCBI): domain Eukaryota; kingdom Metazoa; phylum Chordata; class Mammalia; order Rodentia; family Ctenodactylidae; genus Ctenodactylus; species Ctenodactylus gundi. The sequence goes on along the minus strand of PVKB01001352.1, from coordinate 429,748 downwards.
CCCCAGCACTCTCTCTGCAAGGTCTTCAGACCAGCCCAGCGGGCCTAGCTACCGGTTAAACTGTTCAGTTCTGCTTTGGGGAGGCGGTCTAGGGACTGTAAAAAAAAATAAATAAAACATTTGTGTTATTATTCAAAGTAGATGAGGAAACTGTTTACACAGAGTTGAATTTACCCTTTTCTCTATTAAGTCTCATATGGCCTTCCCTACCTGACTTGCTGGTCTCTGCCTCCCACCTTTTCCTCACACCCAGGTTTCAGCCACAGCCTCTTGGGACTCCTCGGTGCATGACTCTGTTCACTTGAACAGGGTCACTCCTCAGAATGAAAGGATTTACCTGATCGTGAAGACCACGGTCCAGCTCAGCCACCCGGCTGCCATGGAGTTAGTCCTACGGAAACGGATTGCAGCCAATATTTACAACAAACAGGTAGTTGTGGAGACCTGCCATTACAGCCAGAAGGCTGATGTTGTTTCTTCTCTATCATATAGTCGTGTTTTGGGCCACTGGTACAGTGGGCATGCGAAATGTTACCGTGCTGGCCAGGATAGAGCCTCAGTCTCCTTTATCCAACATAAGGGGTCATAAGGACAGCAGAGGTAAATGTCATCCATTGACTTAGAGGGAACCCAACACCACTTCTGTGTTTAAAAAATAAAAGTACTGAGTCTGAATTTAAGGACCAGATACAGTCAAATCACTGACAAAAGCAGGACAAAACATAGACTCCAAATAAATTCTTTTCCTGCCTCCTTGCCAAGTCTCACTGGTACTGTCAGCAAAAGTGGCCTCCTCAGTGTTATTCTTACTGTCCCAGGAAAAACCCAGTAAGTTCAGGAGATCAAAGGGTTGTAGGTAGGAGAGAAGCAGCCACAGAACCCTGCAGATGGTGCCCTTTCTGTAGTCTCAGCTCCAAGGAACCCCAGAATACCTTCGTCCCTCAGGGATGGAGGCAGGGATTTTAAGTTCAGGGTTTTTGTTTCTGTTTTGCTAAATATTGTATGGGTATATCAAAAACATAGTAATTTACAGTACCTTTATAGTTTGTAAAATGCTAATTGTCCCAAAGTTTACTACATCTTTCCTTTTCTGACAGAGTTTCACACAGAGTTTGAAGAGGAGAATATCATTGAAAAATATTTTTTATTCCTGTGGTGTAACTTATGAAATAGTATCCAATATACCAAAGGTAAAATATATACTACTGTTTTCTGGGACCTTTTGTTTTGTTTTGTTGTGGTGCTAGGGATGTAACCCAGGGCCTCACACATACTAACGAAGTGTTTTACTATTGAGCTACATATATAACTCTACAATCTCTTCTTAGATTTTTTGGAGGGACAAGGGTACTAGAAATTGAACCTAGGACTTTCACACTGAGCTATATCCCCAGCCATTCATATTCATTCATTCATTCATTCATTGTATTGGGGAATAAACCGAGAGCCTCCCATCCCAGCCATTTTTTTGAAACACAGTTTTACTAAGTTGTTCATGCTGGCCTTGAACTTGCCATCCTCCTGCCTCTGCCTCCCAGAGTGCTGGGATTTTACAGGCCTGCACCACCAATCCCAGCTGCTGTATAAATTATATATTATATATACTTTTAAATATCAGCGTATAAATAAGGGAGAATATGTTTATTCTCCTACTTGAAAGATGCTTTCTCACCACACTTGTGATGAATAAAAGTAGCATTATCTCTTTCCTGCCTCCTTAGGCAACCGAGGAGATAGAGGATCGGGAAACGTTGGCACTGCTGGCTGCACGCAGTGAGAGCGAGGGCACGGCGGACGGAGAGACATACATTGAGAAGTACACACGCGGCGTGCTGCAGCTGGAGAACATCCTGAGTTTGGAACGGCTCCGACAGGTGAGTATCTGATTTCTAGTACCCTGTGATGTAACCACCAGCCTTTGCCCTGGTGAACAAAGATGGATTTTTTTATGAAACACCTCTCTATCAGAGATGCAATGTGTGAGTAGCAATCTCTTTAGAGGAAGAACTCTACAAAATATGGAATAGCCCAAAAATTTGTTGATTTTTCCTATGTTTGGAGACTTTTAGATACCTTATGCATAGAATTTAGTGCTTATGCAATTTCTTTAACAGTATTACTTCAAATATTATGGCAAAGTAATCCTGATCAAACAAATTTATATGTTATATTTTATATCCTTAGTTTTTTATCTTTAATATTTTTATACGTATGGTGACTTTTAGGACAACGTATAGTGCCAAAAATAAAAGTCTGGCTAGCTTTTCTTTTTATCAACTACCTTCTATTTGCTGAGCACTAAGCCTGAGTAATTAAGATATATTATTTCATTTAATCATTATAACCATCTGGGGATTTGGGTTACTGTGTAATAGCCGTTTTCAAATAAAGAAATTAAGACTAAGAGGCTGGTTGTGCTGCCTCAGGTTGCACAGCTCAGAAGTGGTAAGAGTCAGCTGGAAACCCAGGATAATGTGGCCCCAAAGCATGGACAGCTCGTCGCGTGCTATTAATATCATTGCCTCCCTAAATTCCGAACCCAGGACAAGTATTGAAGTGATAGCAGCACATTCAAGTGGAAAACGGTACACTCAGAAGGTGGACCATCAGGCCACTTATGTGCCCTGTGCTAACCACTTGGTGTCAGTGGGTGACATTGTGGGAAAAGAGTGTTGAACAACAGGGGAACAAGATTGACATCTGCTAGGATTATCTTTCCCTCCCTAATTGCTACCTGAGTGAAATACAAAGAGGAGGGGGAAAAAAGTTGTTTTTGAGACAGGTCTTGCTCTGTAATCCAGGCTGGTCCTGAACACATTGTGTAGCTCAGGCTGGCCTCAAACTCAGGGCTGTCCTTTTGCCTCAGCCCTCCAAGCATAAAATTTTATTGTTGGATGGCAAGTGAGATGTATAGCTAGAAGTTAACCCTTCATTTTCTCTGTGCTGATATATAAAACAGTATTTACTCCGCAGTGCTCTAGCTTTATTTGAACAGATGTTCTTGATGGATTGTGGGGGAAAAATATGGACACTCTTAAGATTTGTTTTGTACGTGTGTGTGTGTGTGTGTGTGTGTGTGTGTGTGTGTGATTGAAGTGATCTTTATGTCTATATTTTCTAAGTCTTCTATAAGGAACCATATGTTCCTTTTATAACTGGATGAAACAATAATAATTAGTATCTGCAAATTATTGTATTTTTATAGGCCGTCACTGTCAAAGAGGCACTGTCCACCAAAGCTCGGCTCATTCGGAGGAGCCTGAGCACCCCGAATGTCCACAATGTAGGTACACACCAGTGGGGACCTCCTCTGCGTCTCCTGTCTCGGGACCTGGGGTGGGGAGGACACTGAGGGATGTGATGTTGGAGTTTACATGACTAGAATGGAATACACACACTGGAGTAGTCGGTCCCCAGTGGTAAGCCTGTTCCTCTGTGCCTGGGAAACACCCTCGAGCCAACCCCTTGTGAGCACTTGCTTAGTTCCTGATCTTTCCCCTGATATTTTTGATTATCTTCCTCACACCAGTTCATCTAGAAATTCAGTTGACAGAAATTGCTTCTAGTGTAAGAGAGTACTAACATGGGAAAAGGGACAGATTGGTGCACAGACCACATCAAAGCATTCTCTTCCCAGAAGCAGCAGAGTAAAATTAATGTCCCTTTAAGGAAAAGTGGAAAATTGTTTGCTTTTATAATTTTCAGAATTGCTAGAACCTGCTTTAAAACACAGTAAATATGACAGTAGAGCTCAGCGTGTCACAGCAAATATCAGTAATCCTTATCATACATATTTCTTCTGGCCACAAGGTAGCCTTTATAAAGATAAGAATAAGAGACGCAAACAGATATAAATTGAAAACACTTTTCTAATTAACTCATGGATCAAAGAAGAGATCATAATAGAAATTAGAATATATTTAGAACTAAACAGTAGTAAAACCACACATTTGTCAGTACTTGTGGGATGTAGTGAAAATGATACTTAGATATTATTTGATCTAAAATTCCCCATTCTTCTGTTTAAACATCAGAATACTAGACAGAAAAAATGAGAAAGAGGGAGCTACTATTAAATAGAAGAATGAAAAACAGTGAGGTAGCCAGACCTGGTGGCATGAGGTCTGTAATCCCAGCACTCCAGGAAGGTAGGACAGGAGGATCGCAGGTTGGAGCCCAGCCTCGACAACTTAGTAAGTTAGCAAGACCTTGTCACAAAATCAAAAATAAAAATGGTCTGGGGATAGCTCAATGTGAAGGCCCTAAGCTGAATCCTCAGTATCACAGAAATATAGTAATAACAGCAACAACAGCTTAAATAGTAAAGAAAGAGGTAGGCATGGAGCCACACGCCTGTAATCCCAACTACTTGGGAGGCTAAGAGAGGAACCCTTGGGCCTAGGAGTCTGAGGGCAGCTTGGGCAACATAGCAAGACTGGAAGTGGGAAGGAAGGAAGGAAGGAAGGAAAAAAATGCTACATTATAGAACAGGGATGGGAAACCTTTTTTCTGCCAAGGGTCATTTGGACATTCTTGGCATCATTTGCAGGCCATACAAAGTTATGAACTTAAAAATTAGCTTGTTACATTTGGTAAAACATTTAATTGACTCACCCCTAATGTGACAGTTACCCTGGCCAGGCCAGATGTTCCCCACCCCTGCCAGACAAAGAAAAGTGTAGTAAGTAACATGTATATGAAGTATGAAAAGACACTAATAATATTAGTGTTTATAAGTAGAGGTGCATGGAATTATATAAAATAAAACATGCATGGAAATAATAAACTCCAAAAAGAGAATGGCCATTCCTGAGGAAGGAAGGGAAAAAGAAGGGGAGAAGATCACACAACCTACATCTACATGAGTGGCATTATAATTCTTTATATAAAAAGAAAAGTATGTTAAAACTGGATGAGTTGGCACATACCTATGTTCCCAGCACTCTATAAAGCTGAAGCAGGAAGATTGCTGTGAGTGCAGAACCAACCTGGGCTATATAGTGAGTTCAAAACCAGCCTAAACTACAGAGTGAGACTCTGTCTCTCAAAAGGAGAAAGAGAAAGAGATAGAAAGAGAGAGAGAGAAAGGAAGTAAATTATGTTAAATATGTGAAGCAATTGATGAGACTCTTCATCCCTAATTCTTCCAGGTCTCTTCCAGCCGAGCGGACCTCTCTGGCTTTGATGAAGATGATAAGGTGTGCACCTTTAGGTCATTAGTAGCATCTAAGTTCTTGAGAACACAATCCGTGCTTATTCTTTTTATGTCCTCAAGTTTAAAAAAAAAGAATTTAGTCCTTAGAGCTAGCCAACTCCTAAGAAAGAAGTGTCTCCTTTGGCACACCAACACCCTTGTGTATTGTAACTTAAATCTAAGGAGTATTTAGAGTAGCCACACCACCTAGTTTGCCTGGGACTGTCCCAGCATTACAGTACTGTCCCAACATTCCCATGCAAACTAATCTTGTCCTATGACCTAGACAAAATTGTTAATGGAACTGTTTTACTCCAGGTTTCAGTTTAGTCTTTATCCAGTGACCTTAGATAATAGGCCACATTGACAGCAATGCCTGCCCTTGGAAGAAGGAGAAAATTAGTGAGACCATGCAAGAGTTCACAAGTGTGTCTTCCTAGATTTGTAATAATTTTGTTAAATATTAAGGAATATATAAGGTATTACTTCTATTCACTTTGGCTGTACATTGGATATTACAGTAATTGTTATATTCAGCACTTTTATATGTACTTGAAATACTTCATTATAAAAGTAAAAAAAGAAAAGCAGAGGCTGGGGTATAGCTCAGTGGCTAAAGTGCTTGCCTATCTTGTGCAAGGCCCTGGGTTCAATCCTTAACACCACATGAAGGTACATGTTAGCCAGACGTGGTGGTGCATGCCTGTAATCCCAGCACTTGGAGGCTGAGGCAAGAGGATTACTGTGAGTTTGAGGCTATCCTAGGCTACATAGTTTAGATCTAGCCTGGACTAGAGTAAGACCCTGTCTCAAAAAGGAGGAAAGCAAAACAGAAAGAGAAAGGGAGGGAAGGAGGGGGGGGGGAAGGAAGAAAAGCAAAGCAAAACGTATATTATTCTTTAAAAATAGAAGAAACAACTCTAGTCCAGGCTTCTTTCCTCCTCTTCGAGTGACTTCATCTCAGTTAACCCCGTTTCTGCCTTTCAGGGTTGGCCAGAGAGCCAGTTAGACATGTCTGACTACAGCTCCAGTTACCAGGATGTAGCATGCTATGGAACTTTGCCCAGAGATTCACCTCGAAGAAGCAAGGATGGTAGTGGTGAGATGTTTTACAGTGATACTTCTCTTTACTTACTTATGAACAGCATGAAAAAAGTCTTCCATGGATGTCATATAATGAAATATAAAACTAGATGATCCAAAACTGTCTTCCTGAACAGAACAAAACATGTTCATTACCTTAATTTCTTTTTGCTTTGTGTCTGGCATATCATAAATAATAGTATGCTTTTTATGTCTCACTTTCATCTTCCAAATCATTTCAGCACATCAAGTTTTGAGTTGGAAGTTTGTTTTGAGATACACATAAATCTTACATTATTCTCTACCAAAACACTGTTCATCTCTGTCACATTTTTCTACTCAGAGGAATTTTTGAGAGCACTAACTGTGACTCTGATCCGTAAAGCAGGTTCAAAAATGCTACCAAAATTTGTTTGATCAATGACAACATTACTACCTAAATATATAGTCTCCCAACTCCTTGAGAGGAACAGCATTCTCCAGAAGTGAAAATCAGCTGTTTTCCCTACTATGTGCCTCTGTACTAAGAATTGGGAAGAAACTATGGAGAGGAGAGAGAGGACAAGCAAGGAAGAATCATTCGTCCAAATTGTGTATACCCAGGAAGCCTGAGAGGAAAAGATGTACCTAAGTTTTTATTAGTATGTATTTGTGGTACATAATAATAATGGCTTGAAAATTGGTGCATTTACATATCACATCTGGATTATTTTGATTTCCCTTCCCTTTTCCCACCCTTCACTCCCACAACATCCCTTTCGCTCTCCACAATCTCAATCTTCCTACTTTCTTTCATCTCTTTTACTTTGTTCTTTACTTTTTTACATTTTGGTTTTCTCATATTAGAGAAACCATGTGATATTTTTACCTTCTGTGTAATTTCACTAGATGAGATGGTCTCAAGGTACATCCATTTTCCTACAGATGATTCAAATTTATCTTTCTTAATGGCAGAGAAATGCTCCATTGTGAGAATATACCATATCTTCATTATCTGTTTCTCTCTTGATGGATATTGGCTGCTTCCAAGATTTTGTTACTGTAAATTCTGCTGCTATCCACATGGATATACATATATCACTCTTCTATGATGACTTTAATTCTTTTGGAAAGATACCCAGAAGAGATGTAACTAGGTCAAATATGATTTCTATTTTCAGTTTTTTAAGGAATCTCCATACTGCTTTTTATAATAATTATAGTAGTTTACAGTCACACCTACAATGTAGAGGGTTCCCTTTTCTCCACAGCCTCACCAGCATTTGTTGTTTCTTTAGTGGTTTGGTTTTGTTTTGTTTTGTTTTGTTTTGTTTTGTTTTGTTTTGTTTCTTTTTTGAAACAAGGTCTTGCTCTATAGCCCAGGCTGGTCCTAAACTCACTATATAACCCAGACTCACCTTGAAGACACAGGATTCCTCAGCCTCTCAAGTGTTAGGATCACGGGCATGCACCACCACACCTGGCTTTTATGTGGTGCTGGGGCATTGAACTCAAGGCCTTGTGCTTGCTGGGCAAGCACTTCAACCACTGTATCATTCCTCCAGCCCCTTTAGAGTTCTTGATACCATTTTTAGCCATTCTTTCTGGAATTAGATGGAACCTCAGTAGTGTTTTGATTTGCATTTTTCTGATGGCTAAAAATGAGGAACATTTTTCCAAGTGTTTATTGGTCATTGGGACTTCTGAAAACTGTCTCTTCATTTCAGTTGCTCATTCTTTGATCAGGTCATTTATTTTGGGGGTATCATTTTTTTTTTTAGTTAAACAATGTCAATATTTATTCATTGAATATATTTTAGAGCTTCATTGTATTACTGTAAAATGTAATCATGGAAATAAAGTAGATAGAAATTAAAACATATAAGGATGAGGCATCAGAATCCATGCACAAGTGACAAGGACTCTGAGAATTTAAAGAGACAGAAAATCAGCTTGAGCTGAAACTGGCCTGGAAAGTGGTGCTTCACCTGGGATTGAAGGAGGGTGAAGGATGCTTCTGATTTCTTTCCCACCAGCCAGCCCTGTAGAAGGTCTACAGGACATCATGGATTTACTCTATCCTCACCTCCTTTTCTTCAGTGCATAACCCATCATTAGCCTATGAACTTTATTGTTAGCCCAGGCTGCGAGCTCATGCCTTTGTTTTGTTTTTGTTTTTGTTTTTTTTTATAATGCTGAGTTTTATTTTAGCTCATGTTTGTTTGTTTTGGGGTTTTTTGTTTTGTAAATAAAATTTTATTGGAACACACAGCCATGGTCATTCGTGTACATATTGTCTAGGGCTCCTTTTATACTACAAAGGCAAGGCTGGAGCTCACGCCTTTTTGTCTTCCTCAGGTTGCTCTTCGGAGAATCCTTTTGCCTTAACAGTCAGTCCTTTTAAAGCATTCTCTCCTCAGCCGCCAAAGTTTTTCAAACCCTTAATGCCTGTCAGAGAGGAGCATAAGAAAAGGATGGCCCTGGAAGCGAGACCTCTGCTAAGCCAGGAGGTAAGCACTCCACTGCCTGCACTCAGCCAAATAAGCCTGTGGAGTTGTATGCGGAGTTTGTGGTTCGAGTTGGCAAGTGGTTCTGCATGTAGATGGGCGTGGGTTGTCTTTGCAGATCCCGCTTCTGGGTCCCTCTGTCTCAGGTTTGCAGGGCTGGGGTAGGATTTGCTTGGTTGTTGTTACTGCTGTGGTTTTTCTTCCTGTTGATGTTTTTCAAAATGTGCTTTTTTAAACCTTTCAAGTGAGAAAGAGATGCCTCCTGAGTATTTTAAAAATATTAACTTACTCATTTTTGATAGAAACTAATTATGCTTTTTGCTCCAGAATCTGTATAGTCCTGTTAAATTTCATCTGTAGTTTAATTCTGGCCCACAACTTTGGCTGCCACGTTACTTACCTGTATAGTGTCGGCGTTGCATTTCTAACGTGCATGTACTTAACGGTGTATTCGGCTGTCGTCGTCTCTCGTGTTTGATGCATCTGTGTGTCTTAACCTTGCAGAGCATGCCTCCATCTCAGGCACATAACCCTGGCTGCATTGTACCCTCAGGAAGCAATGGCAGCAGCATGCCAGTAGAACACAGTAGCAAACGTGAGAAGAAGATTGTAAGTTCTGGAACCATTTCTGTCCTGTTGCCTGGTGGTGGGTTTAAAGCCCTTTCACAGACCATCTCCCAAATGCTTTAGAAGAAATGAGACATGTATGAAGTTTTTGCATTAAAAAAACAATTATTGGTCATGGAATTTTGCATGAATATGGCCATGACTTGTGGTTTTTCTAAGTGTTTATTCTATTTTGTTTTATTTGCTTATTTTTAATTAGTGTAAGTTTGCTTAGAAAAAATGGAAATGACACCTTTCAAGTTTTTGGTCTTTAAAAAAATATATATATAGCAAAAAGATCATTTAACTGGTACTGAAATCTTTCTAATGTGCCTTTAATACACTGCCCAGATTCTGAAGTTAATCTACCTAGAGGAATTGCACTTACTTGGAGTAAGTAAATGTGCATTTCGCTGTGGGTGTTGTTGGAAGCCTTTTCGTGTTGCCTGATGCTACTGACACGATAATTCTGTAGATGGTGGCTGCGCCCCAGCCCACAGTTGTCAGCATCAACTCCCTAGCTCAGGGAGTCTTTGTTAATTCATTGGAAAAAATGCATTTTAACCCTTTGGTCTCAGCCCTGCTTTCAGAATGCCTTGTCTGTATTCTGCTACAGGTAGGTTGAAACTCTGCTTGGGAAATCATGTTCCCCAACGCTTGTTTTAAAGTTCCGCATTTGCAATATAGCTTTTGTAACTGCTAATACCCAGCACTTCAGATTATAAAGTATAACTCAATTCTAGGCTGTCTTTTCTCTGGACTCCAATGAATTCTCTTAGCCTTGTGTCCCACCTCTCATTCTCCTGTGACTCCTAGGCTGGGAAAAAGTGCAGCCATCTTAGGGCCAGAAAACGGTGCCAGATATTTCTGGGTTGCATGTACTTACAGTAGGAGCCAGAATGTGGGGAGTCTCATTTCCCAGATACACAGCATCAGATCCACTCCAAAAGCTCATCAGCCTTAGATCCTTTGACAGTTCCAGGATACACTGCTTACACACCACTGTGTAGGCACTAACTTCAACCTAATGCGAATGTGCAGTTGGCTGCTCACCTGCATGCTTGTGTGCTAGTGTATCTCAAAACATGCTCTCCCCCTTGCTGATGTGCAGAAAGAAGAAAAGGCACTCTTCCCCTTCATTTCTCTATCTTTGTTCCTGCCTCTGTTTCTAAGTTGTCCTTGTCCCTGTGTTCCATAGTCCCTATCCTGGTTCCTGATGGAGAATATACACAAACATCCCTTTCCTTCATCTATTGCCTTACCCGTCCACCACCTACTGAACTCATAAAGGCTACAGAGTGGGCTGAGGGGCTGAATAGCTGTGCTGTTGCCCCTCACATTCTCTGACTTTACATCTGATGAGATCTGTCTGTGTATTGACGTGACTATCACTGGGGTGCACAGGCCTGAAATTTAAACTTTCTGTGACGTTCCAGTATGGTACAACACCATCAAAAGACTGTTGGCTGACCTTTCGGGGGCTGCCCAGCATATGACTTCACTCATCACACTGCCTGCCCCATAGTTATTTTCTTCTCTTTCTTTTAAACATCATAAAATAAGTCTATCTCAGCTCATAGCATGTAGGATGGAACCAGGTTCTCTCAACCCAGGGAATCTCAAGCACCCACTAGACTCAGTGACCAAAGATACCATGAAGCATGCTAAGAGGCGTTGGCTGATATGTTTTTCTTCCTGTGACCTTTTTTTGTGAGTACTGTCTCTGCTGTCCCTAGAATACTGGCTTGCTGAGGGCTCATCAGTTCTGAGGCTGTTGCACTGTTAAGTTTATTCCAGATATTACTTTCCCTAGAGTTTAAATGCATTGCTTGTTTAACCTGAGGCTTTAATTTCTCTTTGGGAAGCTTCAGTTTTACTTCCCCTTATAAATAGATATTAACTGTTTTCTTCCTTCAACTTTAATTCACTTTTCTCTTACACTCATGAAAAAGAGTGAGTCGGTGGTTTAGACTGATGGAGGGTGCTCGCTTTGGCAGCACATATACTAGACTGATGGAGGGAATTTGGAGTTTTTCTTGAGAGGTAATATAAGACACTGTGCCTGTAATATTTTTATTTACTGCTATGACTTCACATAAAATATAGTAAAGATAGATACACTTGCCTCTTAAAGCTATAGCTCGTTCTTTGATCAATTTGGGAAGATATACAGATGTGCTTCCTCTCTCGTAAGTAATATAAGAGCAACCATATGCCTTTGTGGCCTGTCTATTCTCTGAGGCACAGAGAATAGGCAGCCATTTCCTGCAGTGTTCATACGACCTCTCTCTAAAGTCTGGCAGAAACAACATATGGTTTATCTTTCTCATTTTCCAGAAGGAACAAAGGCTTAAGATTATTCAGTGACTTGCCTGGGGTCCATGGTAAGAACAAAGAGCCCCATCGTCAGCAAAGTAGGGCTGACTCCATTGGGTCCATCTCTATGCTTCCAAAAGCCAGTACAGTTCAGCACCCTGCCACATGCCCGTAGTACCATGGACAGCGGCCGTGAGAGTACTTGGCAGATAAGAGTCTTGCACAAAGATCACCTCTGGTTGCCTGCACAGACCTGATTATAATAGAGGCAGTGGAAGTTGAATTAATCAAGTGAAATTCCTTGCAAAGGGTTACTGCTTTAAATCAAGATGTTTTGTCTTTAGGTATATATCTGTTGTTATAAGTTAAATCACAAAAGTCAAGTCATGAAGACTGCAGCTATACAGTAAGAAACTTGAGAACTTGACTCCATGCTCCACTTGTAGGTTGGGTCTTACTTCTTCTAGTCCTTACAGCTTTGTAGGAAGGTGTTTAGTCTCCCTTAAGATACAACGATAAGGGCTGGAGTAATAGCATGGCAATTAGAGCACTTGCCTAGCAAAAAGCAAAGCCCTGGTTTGGTTCCCTAGTTTTACAGAAGCCAGGAATGGTGTCATACCCCTGTAATCCCAGCACTCAGGAAGCTGATGCAGAAAGATTGCTTTGAGTTTGAGGCCAGCCTGGACTACAGAGAGAGACCCTATCAAAAAAAAAAAAATTAAAACAACAATGGTAAATGATGCTTCTGGTACAGAAGCTCTGTCTAATCAAAATCCTTCAACAAGGTGGGGATTTTTTTGTTTTGTTTTGTTTTGTTTTTTTGAGACACGGTCTCACTCTGTAAGCCAGGCTGGTCCTGAACTCACTATGGAGACCAGGCTGGCCTTTGAACTCATGGGTATCCTCCTGCCTAAGCCTCCCTAGTGGTGGGATTATAGTCATGCACCATAACATCCAGCTTTATGTGGTGCTGGGGAATTGAACTCAGGGCCTTATGTTTGCAAGACAAGCGCTTTAACCCCTGTGCTGTTGCTCCAGCCTTCAACATGCATTTAAGCCAATTAGGTCCACTTCTTTTCTCGTTGAAGGTATTAATTAGATTAAAATTCAGTCTCCATTTAAATGTTGGAAAATGCCCAATCTCTGCTCAGTTTTCCTTTTTCTGGAATGGGTTGTCCCTACTCCTTTGACCTGTCCCTTTGGGTCATTGAGACATTCTATTTTCCCTGTGCACATTACTGCCCTGTAAGACCTTTATTTGTAAGATTTTGGTGGACTCTTCGGTTTTGCTAAGATCATTCTAATTCTTTAGGAATTTTGTTTTATCTTTGTGAATTGATAAACGTGTACCTATTTCTCCTCATTAAATTCATAATCACATATTTGATTTAGCTAAATTGTATTTCAGGATAAAAGGCCTTTCATCAGTCTTGAGAAGAAATAACTCAGACATAAAAGGGCCTCCAATTACCAATTCTTAACAACAAATTTGTATTTCCTTACAACAGATTTTTTCTTTTTTGAGACAGGGTCTCATTCTGTAGCCCAGGCTGATCCTGAACTCAGTGTGTAGCCTCAGCTAGTCTTGAACCCACAACGGTCCTCCTGCCTCAGCCTCCTGAGTTCTGGGGCTACAGGCATGCACCACCATACCTGGCTTAATGTGGTTCTGGGGAATCAAACTTAGGGCCTTGTGCTTATTAAGCAAGTGCTTTAATTGCTGTGCCATTCTTCCAGCCCCCAACAGATAATTTGTTAATAGTTAATTGCACCAGGCACTCTGGGGTTGGAGAACTGTTACTTTTCCAGCTTAAATCAAAGAGGCAGTGCAAGAGATATGAACACTTGAAACCCAATTTCAAACCTGAACATGTTGAGTAGAGAACCTAGAAAATGCAGGAAAAGGCTACTGAGTCAGTTTTGTCCAATCTTTGTTCCTTATCAGCATGCCCTCTCTAGTCCAAAAAAAGGACAGTTCATCCAGCCACTTTTTAACAACACTACTTAATTTAGAAGGCATCTAAAGATAAGATGAAGAGAACAATGTTGACAGATACTTTGTTTTGCTAATTTCAGGAACTTTAAACCTTTTATTAGCCAAGAAATTAAGACTACTGGTTCATTTTATATATTAAAAAAATGTTTTCTGTGGTAGAGAGGACTGAACCCAAAGCCTCATACATGTTAAAATCATGCCCTGTCACGTACCTGCTTCTGTAGCCCTCCAATACATTTTAAAAATTTATAAAAACTAAATGAGGGATGGGGGTGTAGCTCAGTGACAGAACTCTGGCTTAGCATGCATTTAGGTGCTGGGTTTGATCCTCAGCACTACAAACAAAAATCTCTTGATGGTACTGAGATTGAACTAGGGCCTTCATACTGAACTTTATATTCTCAGCCCTTTTTATCTTTTAAACTGAGGCACTGAAGAGTATCATTTTTGAGGTGCTTAGCACCTCATAAGATGCAAAGAGAAAAATTGGTTATAAAAACCAATGGAATGTATGTTCACTTGTGACCAACCACATGCCACACTGTAATGATCCCTTGTCTTCATATACAATGTCCTCTCCTTCCCCTTCCTCCCTCTTCCTTCTTCCACCCTCCTCCCCCCCCACCCCCTCAGTTTGGTTCCAGATTTTTATAGTCAGTTATAATTTTAGATAGCTTGTGAAATAGGATGACAGCAGGGAAAAAAACTAATTTTGATGTTTCTCAGTTCTACTCTGAATAAAATGTTAGCTACCCAAGCAGAGTTGAGAATTGTTTTGAAAGCAAGGCCCTAAAGTCTTAACTTCTGAGGGAGGGAGGAACCATGTCACTTTTCTCTTACCATTTCCAAGTCCTCGGGACAATGGCAGTCATATAGTAGGTGCCTCATATTCCCATTAGTGAAAGTCACTTTTAAAAAACAGGTTTCCTGGGCTGAGGATGTAGCTGAGTGGTTAAAAACACCTGCCTTGCATACACAAGGCCCTGGATTGATTTCCCCAGCACCACATAAGTTTAGCTGTGTATGGTAATACACATATGTAATCACAGCACTGAGGAGGCTGAGGTAAGAGTATTTCTATGAGTTTGAGGTCAGCCTGGATTCCACGGTTAGTTCAGGAAGAACCTGGACTATAGAGCAAGACTGTGTCTCAAAAAATAAATGAATAAAATAAACTAAAGTGACTAGATGGTAGATCAGTTGTCTTTATTTGAACATCAAGATACTCAAATGTTTCCCACCAAGTATTTTTTAAATCATTAATTTGGAAAGAGATTGGAGAATTGACAAGGACCATTTTTGCATATTTGCCAGTCTTTGTAAACACCGAAACTGTGTAATGGAGACTTGCATATAAAACTGTCTCATTTTCTAACAAGTCCTCTTCTCCAGAACACTAGAAAATAGTAGTAGATTGATGTTAGTATTTTAGGGGGTTACAGTATTTAGGATGATACTGAGAGTTGATATTGTGTTCTTTGTCCTTTTGCCATTGGGAGGATCTGTATTTCTCTACTCCCCCTCCCCCAAATAAGATAATTTAGAAACTTTTTGCAAGTCACTTTGACCACCTGTGCTTTACTGCCCAAGGCAAGGATTCCAAGGCCACAGGAATGACCGGTTCTTCAACCTCCAGCCTCCTCTGCTCACTTAGTGGAAGAGGGAAGACATCATAGCAGAGACCAGTCATGAGAGAATTAAAGTCCAGTACAACTCAGCTCCACCCATTCCTCCAACCAAGAAAGGAAATCTCTAATTCGTATTCAATGAGCATAGAAGAAATAAATACCTTCTTACCACATGATCCTGGGTTTATATCCACAGGTCTCTGAGAATATTATACTTGTGTCTGCAAGGGGTGACAAGATTTGACTAAACCCAGAAAGAAAGGGGAAAAAAACAGGAATGTGAATGTCCATATAGTAGTATTTAAATCCTATCTTAATAATAAAATTGCTGGAAGGAATTAATGACTAACATTTGCTTCATTTCTTTAGGACTCGGAGGAGGAGGAAAACGAGCTGGAAGCTATTAGCAGGAAGCTAATAAGCTCACAGCCATATGTACCTGTCGAGTTTGCTGACTTCAGTGTTTACAATGCCAGCTTGGAGAACAGGGAATGGTTTTCGTCTAAAGTTGATCTGACCAACTCGCGAGTCTTGGAGAAAGAAGTGTCTCGTAGCCCTACCACCAGCAGTATTACCAGCGGCTACTTTTCCCACAGTGCCTCCAATGCCACTCTGTCTGACATGGTGGTTCCTACCAGTGACAGCTCAGACCAGTTAGCCACTCAGACAAAGGACACGGACTCCACTGAGCATTCTGGACCATCATTCGTGCATGAGTACAGGCTGTCCTCAAATAGAGAGTCGACAGAAGCAGACAGAGGCTTGGGAAAGGATAAGACAACTGTGGTGCCACTCAAGGAAGATAGTGCCTTAGCCAAAGGGAGCGCATCACCCCAGAGCATCCCTGAGAAACACTCCAGAGTGCTTTGTAGGACCAGCTCATGTTCAGAGCTAGATGCCTGTCCCAGAAAAAATGTCCGGCCCACCAGAGAATTCTGCCCAAGGGAGGTGACCGTGGAACGCACCACACATATCCTGGAGGATCATTCCTTCACAGAGTTCATGGGAGTGTCTGATGAGAAAGATTTTGACGGTATGGCAGATTCTTCTGGAGAGCCCTCAAATAGGAGAAACCTACCAAATAAAACAGACAGGAAGAGTGTCCCAGGTGGGCCACAGGATTCTAACCAGCCGCATTCCAAGTTAGAGAATGTCCAGGTAATAATTTCCAGAGGCAGCCATTTGAGTTCTGTGCTGTCAGTCAGCACATCAGATCACACACCAACCCCTGGAAACCCACCACCTCAGTGACCTAGTAGGAAACATTCATTCCAAAGGAATGACAAGGAAGAGTCTCACAGGGGAGCAAGCTCACAACCTGTCCAGCTCCGCTCACTCTCCAGAGGAGAACAGGTCTGCCTTGAGAACCAGAGTAGACCCAGGAAAAAGTTAGGACCAAGGGATTTTTTTTTTTCACAGGGCTGGGTATTGATCCAGGGCCTCACACATGCTAGGCAAGTACTGTCCCACTGAGCTTTATCCCAGCTCAAAGACCAGTGAATGCTTTAACTGGCATATGGATTGATGTTGACTTAAGCGTTCGATTGGATACAGATCATTTAATCTGATACTCAATCCTGAGTTGTTTGGTTATTAGGTATCCCAAAGCAGTCTGGTAGCAGCTACCGTATCTCATCAACTCTTTGATTCCTTTATTATATACACCATTATTTTATGTATTATTAAGAAACAGAGGGCCAGAAGAATGGCACAGCGGTTAAAGTGCTTGCCTAGCAAGCACAGGGCCCTGGGTTCCATTCCCAGCACCACATAAAGCCAGATGTGATGGTGCATGATTGTAATCCTAGCACTCAGGAGGCTGAGGCTGGAGAATTGCCAAGTCCAAGGCTAGCTTGGGTTACATAATAAGTTCAGGACCAGCTTGGGCTACAGAGTAAAACCCTGTCTCAAAAATAAAAAAGAAAGAAAAATGAAAAATGAAAAACATGGGGCTGGGAGTGCCGCTCAGTGGCAGAATATTGCCTAGGTTATTTAGAACTTGGGTTCTGTCCCCAGCACTGCCAAAAAAAAAAAAAAATAGAATAAAATCAGCAATTTTAAGAGAAAGGAAAAATACTTAAGTAGTGTCACACTGCTTAAAAACATGATAATTTGGTGCACACAGGTAAGAAGTGGAGAGGTAGAGCCAGATTTCCAGAAGAGTTGAAGTTTGGGCTTTGGATGCTAGCTAGGATAGTTTATGTTGTTGTTTATAATTTTTATATTGAAACAAAATAGTTCCTTGCACAGATAAGAGATTAGCAGTTTCTAAGTGTCTCGTTCCTGAGGACCATCGTTTCTTCCCATTGCCTTTTCCTTCTTTTGGTCCCACACTGGAATAAACCCAGGAGGAGCTATGGACTAGAAAAGCAAAGTGCTGAGCAAACCCGACAGAAGACTGGTGAGGGAAAGAAAGCCAGGTACCACTCAGTTCCTTTGTTTTGGTGAGGAAGTTACTATTTGGTTCAGGGGGCAGGGCTTTTCTGCCTATACTTTCCTCCCAGTTTCCATACCAATCCCTAAAATTTCAGTGAGTAGTCATTTATATAGCCTAAGAAACATCCACAAACTAAGCAATGATCTTTTACAATTAAAAAAAAGGCTCTTTCCTCAATAAAATAATAGAGATTAAGGCACAGAGGTACACACCTATATAATACCAGCACTGAGGGAGACTGAGCCAGGAGGATCACAAGTTTGTCTAGCCTAGGAAACTGTGAGACCTTGTCTCCAAAATAAACAAAGGAAACAGTAACAGAGTGTAAAGATGTATTGTAGTGGTAGAGCCCATACTGGGCATGTGCAAAGACCCGAGTATGATTCCCAGCATCACAGTGATGACCAGGAGGAAGAAAGGGACGGAGGAGGGCCCGCTGATGCCTTGTTTGTGTCTGTTCTGGCAGCCGTGCTTTAATTTCCTCAAGTCTTCCACTACCTTTACCCGGACCCACAAGCAGGGTCTGCCTAGGTGGCCTGCATGAGCTTCTCCAGTGAAAGGCAAGACCTTGTTCTCTTTCATTCATCCCTGTAAGGATTAGGTTTTCTTCTGGAACTTAAATGTGCAACCGACTCACTAGCCAATAATGGGGGAAAGTGTCTCTTAAAAAAATCAAATGCCCTTTAAAAATCACTACACTCTCAAGATTTTGATTTATATAGCATAGAATGGGGAAAGTGATGTTTTCAGCAACCCCAAGAGGGAAAGGAATAGGAAAGACATTGGTTTCCCGACCCTGGAAGAGGGAAGCAGGGCACCTGCTACCTCTTTTTTCTTTTCCTAGATTATTTTGAACCACATGGGGAAAATTCCACTTTTGAAAGGTCCCAGAATAGCGTTTCCCTACCAAGGAGCCTGGCTTAAAAGTACAATCTACAAAAATGTTTGTTGCATCAGATAATGGAATTAGGAATTTTTTTTCTTCGCAAAGTGTTTAACTTTAGTGATTTTTTTGAGGGGGTACAGTACAGAGGATTAAATGCAAGGCATCTTTATACTTAGCTCTATTCCCATCCCTTTATGAGGTCTTGCCAATTCACTTAACTGCCCAGACCAGGCTTGGACTTGAAATCCTCCTACCTCAGCCTCCCAGAGTGCTGAGACTACAGGCATGCACACCATTTTTGGTATATTGGCATGGTAAGGTTTATGTTTTGGTGGTAGTGGTGGTGATGGTATTTGTGTGCTGGAAATCAATCCCAGGACTTGTCACACACTAGGCAGGAGCTCAAATACAGAGTATACTCCCAGCCTGTATGTTGGTCTTAGTGATTTGTCTTGTTGATGTTAAAGTCTATTTGAAATCTTCCTTAAGTACCAAAATCTAAGTTTAGTTCTGAGGCTGTAATGACTTAGAATATAGATCCAGAAATACTTTTTTAAACTCTTACTTTGGATGGGACTGTCATACTTTACCTAGGAGCTTCCCCTTCAGGCTGTCTTTCTCCCTTGCATGGTATGAATTCCAGAACTAGATTTCATTATAAATGCAGTCAGGCAGGAACCTTCGAGATGGGCCCTGAGGCCATGAGAGGTAGGACCGTGGAGCTCTGGACTCACCAGCCTCTGCATTGCAGGGAGGCACAGCCACATGGTGAGAGGCAGCGGACACCTCCTCTACTGGCACAGCACATGGCCTTGTTCACCTGGTCACAGTGGAAGGGCACCAGCCCCACCTTCCCACCTGCTGCAGCCCAGCCCTGACCTGGAGTGGTGCGGGGAGCCAGGCACGCTCTCTTCCCTAGCACAGGAAGCAGCCCTTTGTCATAGGGGAATCACAGCCTCTGCTTTCTCTAGAAAGTCAGAGGACTGACATCCGGGAGAAACAAACTGACAGTATTTTATTTTGCACTTACTATACACGCCCACTGTGTAGAAACCTCTACAGATTCAAACAGACTTTATTCTTGTACAATTTTAATCCATTCTTACTGCAGAACCTGGAGTCAATGCTCTGTTTTTTATAAATAATATATATTATGTATATGAAATGTGTATCTATAATACGTCTGTTCAGAGACAGACAAGGCTGCATACTAAAATGCATATATGTACAAATCATAAGGTACTGAACTTTGTGACAGAGCAACTTGGGTGATCACTATATGAGCAACGAAAAAAATTTTATTGCCTGATAACAAGGTTGCAAATCCCTGTTGTGGAAAAGGTTGTAGAATGCTGTTCTTTATCACCAAAGACCTTCCACGGACTGAGCGTCTTCTGTGTCCACTCATCGTTTCGCATGAGCATAGATGTGTGACTTCGAGTTCGGTGCCACCTTTCCCTTGGCTACCAAGCTACGTGCCGCCGTTTGCTGTCCTCTGTTTCATAAGCACACTAAGAAATCTCACAGCTCCATTCTTTGGTCTTCCACCTGCCCTGATGCCTGCTGACTTGACCTTGTATTATAGCTGTTGACAATGGCTGGGGCCCCTGGCTCCAGCCCAGCTTGTCCTGTACGGTGGTTCAGCACAGCCAGGCAGGCAGAACGCAGAGAGCAGTATTACCATCGGCTGGCATGTGGGGGGGCCAAGGCCTGGGGTTGGGTGCTGGGGGAGGGGGTCCTGGGTTTGTTTTGGGGTTGGCAGATTTCACTGTGGTGTGGTTTTGCTGTTGTTTTGATTGATTCTAAAAACTGCTGAAGAGACGGGCTGAGCTGTGAAGCTCCCTGGTTCACATGTCACCATATTTGCAGGAGATGGTTGAACATAGACAACCGGCTATTGCATTTTCATTTGTAAAAACCTCCTATGAGCAGAGACGTTGTAGAATTACGTGTGTGGAGAGTTTTCCAAAGGTCCTGCGTGTACCTACTCTGTGGGTGCCTGTGTGCTTGGTGTGAATATACAGCTGTAACATGTCATGAGAGGAGCGAGGGCGTGTGTGCAGCCTGCTGGATCTTTTCGGTGTTAGCATGAGTAAGCGAGGAAGACATTGGAGACTGTATGGAAAAGCTGCTGTTCAGGATTTTTGTGTATAGTGAGCTGACTGTGGCATTTTACTATTGTATGTTTTTTTAAAAAGAAAAACTGTAATTTATATTCCCTCTCAACTTCAATGTATTTAATTGGTACAGATTGTGTGTGTATGTGTGTGTGTGTTTTAGAATACAAATTGTCTAATTCAGATTTTAAATCAGTTGTTTGTCTTCAGTAACCCTGCCCATTAGTTTTTGATCCACTTCACCATATTTGCAAAAATGTATGTCCCTATAGTTGTAAACCTGGCAGTTAGGAGGCTGAGGGAGGAGTGCCATGAGTCCAAGGCCAGCCTGGGCTACAGACTGAGACCCTGTCTCAAAAAATCCTAATTGTTAGACTCATGAGCAGCTGAGAGAGTGAGGTTAGTGACAGTCATGGCAAAGCCAGCATCCAGCCTGCTTTTGCATCAGCCTGTTCCCTCTGTGTTCTACCTGGTGACATGTCCTGGAGGAGTGAGCCACTTGAAGAGAGGATGTGCACTTTCAGGGGACAGAGGGTGTGGCATGGGGAGTGTCACAAGTTCCAGGCTTGCTAGCATTCCGTGGGGGATTCTGAGACAGGTAGGAAATGGTATGTTACCATGTTCACCATGCTGACACAGATCTTGGCAGCACATAACAGTCCCCTGCTACCTGTGAAGTAGCAGGTAGAGAGAGCTTACTGTGAAGGCTTTCTCTGAAAACAGTATTATATAATCTTCTCAAAGAAAAATCTCAGCTGTTAACAACCTTTCTGGAGTTATCAAGAATTCAGTCTAGCCCACTGTGGACAAGAGCGTGCCTTACAAACACTGTTAGGAGAAAGTGCAGGAGGGAAGGGGAAAATGCCCAAAATAAGTTGAATTTGATAGAATAGGGCCAGTGAGAGGAAAGCAGCTATTTCGTGGATAAGTAAATGATGATTACTAAAAAAAAGAGAGAAAATCAGTTGAAAACATTAATAAAGTTGCCACTCCTCTTCCTAATGAGAGATTACTTATATCCTGTTTTGATTGTAAGAACAAACTGGCTTTAGGACACTTTTTTTTTTTTTTTTTTTTTTTGAGTCAGGGTCTTGCTCTGTAGCCCAGGCTGGCCTTGCACACATGGCAATCCTCCTGCCTCAGCCTCCAATTTCTGGTATTGCAGGTGTGTGCCCCTATGTCCGGCTTTATGTCGTGCTGGGGAATTGAACTCAGGGCCTTGTGCTTACAGGGCAAGCACTTTAACCACCGTGCCATTTCTCCAGCCCCAGGACACATTTTCTGCAATAGAGCAATTTCAGGCATGTGTTTTAACAGTTAATTTCCAAATTATTGTATTAACTATGTAACTTTGTAAGTTTGTAGTCATTCAGACACACATTTTATCATAAGAAAATGCAGCTTCGTGTTTATATGGCACCAGTTTTTGGGAAGAATAACTTTATAAAAATCCTTTAAGGGTAAGATGAGGGCAAGATACTATATTCTACTAATTCACGCTGCCTCCTTCAACAATTGGTTTCCAAATTATGGTCCTCAAGCTTTAGAACAACATTGGAAGAAGACAGCTAATTACATGATTAAGCTTTATTTCAAAAGTAAAGCTTTCTGGTCATGTAATAAAAAGACTTCTTGCTGTGTGTGTTTTTTTTTTTTCTGCACAGTTATAGATTCAGCCTGGAACTTCCCACAGTGACTGCAGTGCACATATTTTTTTTCTCTAATATTGAGTCTAGCTCCAAAATTTAAAAAACAAGAACAGAAAAGCAATCTGTCAAATCTAGGAGGTTGTCTAGGGTTTTCTTCTGCCCATGAAGAAAGTCAACCTGCTGCAAGGCCAGTAGCTTCTCACCGTGGTCCTGGTGACCATGGGCTCCTGCCAGGGGAAATCTCTTCTCCAGAAGGTTCCACCAGAAGGGCTGAAGGCAAGAACCACCCTGTCAAAGGTGAACCACAGCTGGCGGGACTGAAAGCAAAACCCCAAAGCCTAATTGTATTTGCTTGCCATTGGTCTGTCATCCCCTGAGGAGAGGAAGATAAGAATTATAGATATAGATTAAGTACCACTTAGTGGTCACTATTTCCTGAAACACCATGTACAATTAAAGCTCCTTGGTCTTTCCACTCTTCAGGGACATGCACCCGCCTCTATATTCCAGGTATGATAGAGTGATCCCCCATCTGGAAAGCTCCTGTCAATACCCTTATCACCTGAGAGGTCTCTAACTGAGGAATATATACAGGTGTCTTGATCATTGGCATCTGAACCCCCAACTGGCCACAGCCACCATCTTGGAGCTTGCTGTGGGTTTTCTCATTGCCCTGGGAAGAGAACCCCTGCAGCTTTCGGGAATCCTGTTTGTGAAAACATTGGGACATTAATGAATAGAACAGTAAGTGTTATACAAGAAACAGGTAAGGTTTTGGAGGGATTTTTTTTTTTTTTTTGGTGTTAATGGTAGTGGGGTTTTTTGTCCTTTTTTGCGGGGGAGGGGGTTGGATATTAGGGATCAGGCCAAGGGTCTTTGCATTGAGCTATATCCCTAGCCCATTTTCGATTTTCGGTTTTGAAATAGGGTCTTACTTAGTTACTAAGATTTCCCAGGCTGGGCTGGAACTTGTGATCCTCCTGCCTCAGCTGACCAAAGTGTTGGGATTATAGGCCTGTGCCATCATGCCTGGCTAGAAACAGTTAAGTTTTAAGGAAGAAAAGATCCGTCAGGAGAAAACACAGGTCTGTGTTCAGTTTCAGCACAGTATGATGTGAGTTGATTGTTTCACAATGTCTAAAATGTTTTTTGCTATTTAGATGGGAAACAGCGTTTATATCGGCTGGGAGCACTTATTTTGGGCCTTTGTCTCCTAAGTGTCTGAGTGGAGATGTTCTAAAGTTTTCTCGTTACTCCTTTTTTCCTGGTCCAGCAGGAAGTTTGGGGATACCACGGCTCAGCGGATTGATTTTCCTGGGATTTGCAGTCAAAGAAAAACACATCTGAAGGAAAAGCCACTCCTTCACGCGACTGCTTGATCCCCCTTGTTGAATCGGCACAATTGCTCAGTGTGTGGTTCACTGCAGATAAGCCAGGTCCACTAGCAGATCGAACTGTACCACTGCCAGGAAGAAAACAATTCACTGAAAATGAGGATGGAACATCTAACCTCAGGGCCACATGCCACATGTACGTGGGGCCTTCTTGTATGAGGATGACATTCTACGCACATTCTTATGCTAACTTTTTAAAGAAAGTCAAGCCACATATTGGTTATCTGTTGTTGCATAATGGATTATCCTTACTCTTAGCAGTTTTAAACAACAGTTTTATCATTTTACTTTTTTTTTTTAATTGCTGAGGATTGAACTCAGGATCTTTGCACTGAGTTATATCCCCCACCCTTTAATTTTTGAGACAAGGTCTCACTGAGTTGTCCAAGCAAGGCTCAAAATTTCGCAGTCCTCTGCCTCGGCCTCCCAGGATGCTGAGATTGTAGGTATTATATACCACTTTGTATTGGTGAGGGGGTATATGTACTGGAGAGCAAACCCAGAGCCTTTACTCTTGGCTGCCTCCGCAATCCATATTTATATTTTTATTTTGAGATGACGTCTCACTAAGTTGCCCAGACTGGGCTTGAGCTTGTGATTCTCCTGCCTCAGCCTCCCAGAATGTTAGGATTACATGCCTGTGCTACCAGGCCCAGCCTCATGCAATTTCAGTGGATCCAGAATTCAAGTGTAGGTCTCTCTAGTCTCTCAGAAGGTTGCAGTCCATGTCAGCCAGAGATGCCATTTATTGGAAGACTTGTGAACATGAAGGGCTCACATTTAGGGTGTTGGCCCACACAGCTGGTACCTCCTTGCCACGACAACCTCTTGGAACTGTTGTGTCCCCCGATAACGTGACTGGCTTCCCTAAAGTGAGTAGTTCAAGAGAACAAATGAGCTTTTTATGATCTCAGAAGCGACACTTTCCCACTCCCATCGTGCTACACACATCAGGAGTGAGACACTAGAGGGGAGGAGAGCCAATTTTTTTTAAGACTGTAGAAGGATTTGTAGACATATTTCGAAACCACTGTAACTAATTATAAGTTATGTGGCTGAAGCCATGGAGCAAAGGAAAGATAATTGGAACCTAAAAATGAAAATAAGAATCTGACTCATTTTTATCAAAGCAAGGTGAAAAATCAAGCCACATTCAAAGGAGGATAAAGGAGTTATTTTAAAAATGAGAATTACCTGTGAGTTTGAATAATTAACTTGACGAGTTGAAGCAGATTATCAGAAACTATTAACTGCCTGCACTTTCTCACTTGATTCTCTTCAGATCTGCTTCATTAGAGCCACAGGGATGTGACAATATGAATGGCTTTGCTTGAAACAGGAAATCTCTACCCATCGTTACAATTAAGGCAGTGTTAGTGACTAACCTTAGGAATAAAACCACAGACTAAAGAATTCACGAATATAAGCTTTTTAATTTTTGCTGAAGATACTGTCAAAGATAGGAGTGATTGATTTGTTGATTGATCTGGTACTACTGAAGATTGAACCCAGGGCCTTCAGTCCATTTTATTTTTTATTTCAAGACCGGGTCTTGCCAAGTACTAAGGTGCCTAGGCTGGGCTGGAGCTTGCAATTCTCGTACCTCTGCCTCCAAGAGTGCTGGATTATAGGTCTGAGCCACCGGGCCTCCCCAAAAGGGGGATTTATTAATAAAAGGTGATGCACATCCTTTTAATTTTAATTTAAGTAAATTCCTTAGAGAAGCCTAACGTGGGTGATAGGGGTGGGGGAGTTTAGAGGGGGTCTCTCAGTCTCTAGGCCAGGCTGATCCTGAACTCACTTTGTAGTCCAGGCTAGCCTCAAACTCAGGACAATTGTATTTTAGCCTCTGAGTGCTGGGATTATAGGTATGCATGTACCACCACGCCTGGCCTGAGGAGCCTTTTGTGATCCCCCAGACTACACTGGGCCCTCTGTTGGGGTCTTCAGGGCCCGAGAGCCTCAGCATCGCTGACCTTGGCCGAGTTCCTTCCTTCCCATGAACAAATGTTACTGCTTGTAAGTTAAGCCAGGTGTTGTTTTGCTTAAGCTCCCAGAACTGCTCCTTATTGCATCCTCCCTCCTCTACTCCTTCCCTCCCCCTGGGCGACCCCACGCTGGTCAAGGCCTTGCTGATAGGCCCAAGATAACTACCTCAGTCTATTTAAGCCCCTGTACTCCCTAAATAAACTTGAGACATCGATCACTGAATCGACTCCCAGAGTGTGTTACTCTGTCGTCCGATCCCTCCTCGGCTGTTCCGGGGGTCCCCGCGGGACGGAGACCCCTACACCCCTCCTCTGGTTCATGACCATAGTATACTATAGTTCTTTATACCATTGTAAATGCTATAATTAAATAGTTCTTTTCTCTGGTTTCCTTCCTCATAAACTGCTCTGAAGGCAGAAACATGTTATACTATTCAACCACTCCTCTCACTGTCAGGTACAGTACCAGGTACACGCTGTACTCAGAAATTACTATATGCAAGTGTTGTACGGTATCAGATTCAGAACTTGCCCTGGAAAGCCCAGGGTTTATTCCTCACTGGAATCCAAGAATATGGACCAGCTTTGCAATATTGTTGATATTTGCATAATATTCTCCAAGTATTATATTTGTCTTCTTTCCATTAAAAAAAAATGGATTTCAGGGCTGGAGGAATAACACAGCAGTTAAAGCACTTGCCTAAAGGCCCTGGGTTCGGTTCCCGAGGACCACATAAAGCAGGAATGGTGGCACGTGCTTCTAATACCGGCACTCAGGAGGCTGAAGCAGGAGAATGGTTATGAGTTTAAGGCCAGCCTGGGCTCCACAGTGAATTCAGAACCAGCCTGGACTACAGAGAGAGAGATCCTTTCTCAAAAAATAAAAGATTTCAAGTTAGTATTATGTATCTTATACATAAAATATGATATATGCACATACATACATCACATGATGAACCGACATTTGGTTTAGATTTCTTCTGTTTTTCCCTAACTGTTCTGTTCCAGGATCCCATCCAGGACTCCACATCACATTTTATTCTGTCTTCTGGGGCTTCTCTTGGCTGCGACAGTGTCTCAGACACGACTTTGTCTTTCGGGTTTTCCTTTAGTGTCTTCCACATTTAGAGGAGTGTGGCAAAGTGTCTGGTAGGAGCCCCTCTCCTAGATTCGCTTGAGGTTTTTTTCCTGCTTAGAGTCATGAGATTTCAGGGGTAAGATCCAGAAATATTAAGTGCATTTCCATCATATGTGAAGAGGCCATGCTGTCAACATGACATCCCTGTTGGTGTTAACCTCATTACCTGAACGTGGCAGTGTTCAGGATTCTCCACTACTAAGCCTCATCACCCCTGTTTCTGCACTTAGGACACTGCACAGCTCCCACTAGAATAAACTTGTTTTTTCAATAGATCTTACCCACCAATTCACTGAATCTGCACAAAGGAAGCCCTGACCTTCAGTCAGCAGCTACACACAGTTCACCTGCTCGCAGGTTGAGGATCACTGGATGAGGAGTCACAGATGGCAAAGTATCCCAGGTGACTGACTGGGAAGAAGGACACTACAGCCTGCCAGTTTCCCTTTTCCCACCAAAGGTCCAAAACTAAGTGGCAAATCTAACATGGACAATCACTGCATTTCTTTTGACAAGATTTCTAGACTAACAGATCTGATGAAGACTGCCTCCTTAGACTTGAAGCTACTTTCTTTTATCAAGTCCTATCTTAAGGCTGTTTCCCCATCTACAAAGTGAGGTCAGTGGCAGTGTCTGCCTTCCAGGATTGTTGGAATGTTATGGGGACATTACTTCTGAAATCTCTTATGCTGAGTAAACAATCATGCAATAGGAGTATGTGTTAATAGTAAACAGATGTGCCTTTCTTGCTGACAGACCCTATTACCCTCTGGTCCTCCGCCTTGTGTGTATGGCATACTTCCTTGTGTGGAGTGGCTTAGCTTTCAGAAGTTATCATGGTGATAAGAATGGGCACATTCGAAAAAGAACCAAGGATTTAAGAAAATGAAAATTAGGATCACTTTGGGCAACCTTTTTCACTTCTCTGGTTAGCCGAAGCTTTTACCCTTTTGTTGTTGTTGTTTGAGACAGGGTCTCACTGTGCAGCCCAGGCTGGTCCTGACCTCATCGTGGAGCCCAGAATGCCCTTTCATTCTCATTCCCATTTGTTCTCATCTTCACAAATAAGCTGCCCACTTCGCAACTTGCCTCCTTCGTTCATAATTTCTTTCTTTGACGCTTTGACGCCTCAGGCTGTCATCAACATCTTGTAACAGTGTGGCAGCCCACACCGGGATCTCTCCAAGGAATTGAGTGAGATCTTATCGTGCTTCACCATATAGTTCTCTGCCTCAGACACAATGTGAGGACGCTGGAAATTGCTTCCTTACTCAGCTAGGATAAACCCCTGCACGGAGCCGCACGGCAGTCCTCTTTGGGCCCCCTCCTCGTTAGCATCTTACCCTTCTGCTCGTGTTTTCCTCTGTCCTCATCTTTACAAGTACACTACCCACCTCACAGCTTGAAAACAAAAAACATTTAAATTAAATAATAGATGTAGTGACCTCACACCTAGATACTACCAAGAAAGATAGGTAAACATGGAAGACAAAGTACTGAAGTATTGCACAATGAAATAGATGGAAAATATGAGAAGTTAGCCAAGATGAAGGATAAAATGAAGAGACTAAATACACATCTAATACAAGCATCAAAGGAAGTATATGGGGAAAGGCAAAAGGAAAGGAATAATTTTTAAAATTCAGAAGCAACTAAAGGCATGAAGTCTCAGATTCTCAGTTATCTGTTTCTGTCTTTGCTTCTCCCAAGATTGTGATAAAATCTTTTTTCTACTGTGCCCCTTTTTTCCTTTAATTTTGCCAGTTGTTTGCCATTATGTTTACTGGGGAGGAGTAGGATACAGAATTATGTGACTGACCAGCCGTGTTTAGCCAGAGTCACTGACTCTGCTCTTGCTCTCTGCCACACTTGTATCTCAAATCCTGGCAAAACGGGGCAGCCAGCTGCAAGGAATTGGAAGCCCTGTCATTAGAGAAGAGAAATTTGCAGAATAGCTGGGTGTGCCCATATCCCAGCACTCAGGAGGCTGAGGAAGGAGAACTGCTGTGAATTCAAGACCATCTGGACTACAGAGCAAGACCTTGTCTTAGAAAATATAATAGTAAGTAAAAGAATCCCTGTATACAGATCGATGAATGGAGACTCACAAGGAAAAAAAGAATTTTCTCAGCATACATTTTGAAATAGAGCTCTCCCACGAGATCAGAGACCAGAAGTCTGCAGTCTGTTCCCTCCCAGTAATATTTTGATGAAGTTCCCTCCAGTTATCTTTGGCACTAGGTAATAATGCATGTGTTACTTGAACAGGTGATTTTTTTCTTTTTACGTGGATTGTTAGTATCTCAGTATGAATAGCCAATATCAAGACTGTTCTTCAAAGTACAAGAAACACCTGAGCTGCAGCCAGGTCTGGTGGTGCAGGCCTGCAGGCCCAGTACTCTGTATTGCAGGGGCGGGAGGATCAGAAACCTGGGCAGTTTAGCAACTCAGTGAGACTCTGCCTCAATGACAAAAAATGGGCTGACAGTTGTACCTCAGTGTGAAGACCCTTGGCTGGGTCCCCTGCAACACACACATCTGAGCAGAGGTGGTTGGGATTAAGAGGCACTGGGTAGGCGTGAGAAACAAGGCTTCTGAGTTAGGAAGAACTGTCTTCAAATTCAGTTCTGTCATGTCCCAGGACACCACAAAACAAAAACCAGAGTAACCAAACAAAACTAGCTCCAGGAGGCGAAAGCGTGAAAGTCACGGGTTCAAGGCAAAAGATAGATAAGCAAAAACCTCAACTCCCTGACGGCTGGGTGAGTTGTGGCAAGCTGTTTAGCCATTTTGAGCCTCACTTTCCTTAGCTGTGAATTGGGATGAGTGCTCCAGACTTCATTGGGTGGTTGTGAAAGTTCAATGTAGGTCCCTTCTCTGTCACCCTGCGCTATCAGTTCTTTGTTGCCATTAACGAGAGAAATGTGATGTGCATTAATGGAAAATAAGATTTTTAAAATGACACCACACTCAAAATGGTATAAGACACATTGGAATCTGATTCAGAAGATGCCCATTTATTACTCAGTCACCAAATTGTGACTGAATATTCAGCTCGTGGTCTCTGGCCTCAGTTTCCTAATAAACACAATAGTGACCCAATGTAAACTTATCACATGAGTAGCAAAATGAAAAAAAGTCCCAACTAGACAATCCTCACAAAGCAAGGTCTTTTGACTCCTGTAGAAATATGAAAGTAAACCAACACAGGTACTAGGCTTAGTGGGGTAGTATACACTGTAATTCCCATCAGGAGGCTGAGTAGGGAAGATCTCAAGTTTAAAACCAGCCTGGGAGGGCTAGAGAAAATGGATCAGAGTTTAAAGCACTTGTCTAGCAAGTGCTAAGTACCCGAGTTCAATTCCTCAGCACCATATAAATTAGGGGTGGTGGTGCACACCTGTAATCCCAGCACCCGAGAGGCTGAGACAGGAGGATTGCAGTGAGTCCAAGTCCAGCCTGAGCTCCAGAGTGAGTTCAGAAGCAACCTGGGCCTCAGAGTAAGACCCTGTCTCAAAAACAAAACAAAACAAACAAACAAAAAAACAGCCTGAGCAACTATTGTGATTTGCATCTGGAATATCCCCCAAAAGTCTCATATATTTGGATGTTATGGTTTGTCTTTGGAACTATGAGCTATCGGGAGATTTGGGGCCTGGTCTAGAGGCGTGGGTTGCAGGAGTGTGGTGGAGGCTTAAACCTGGAAGGGCTGAACACTTGAGGTGGGACCCAAAAAAGGCAGATCACTGGGATGGGACCTGGAAGGCACTTCCTGCCTTCTTCTGGGACTTGACTTGACTGGACTTGGCTTCCTGTTTGTGATGTCATGAGGAAATGCCTGCATCTCTGCCTCTGCCAAATGCTTCCACTGTTGCCAACCATCCATGAATAGACTGTGACCTTCTGAAACTCTGAGCTAAAATAAACTTTTCCTCCCCTAATATGTGAATGCTGGATATTGAGTCACAGTGTCTTTCTTAGTTACTTTCTTGTAGCTGTGACAGAACATCTGACATCCACAATTTAAGGAAGGAAAGATTTATTTTAACTCACAGTTTCAGAAGGTCTCATACCTTCACAGGCAATGGCAATTTCCTCTTTTTAATTACTTCAAGCTGCCAGTGGGGTGCCCTCCCCAGAGTGGGTGCCCCTCTGCCATGTCGGCCGGCAAGTCAACAACACACAGCTGCAGAGCTATTCCCTGGACACTTCCCAGTTGCAACAAGTTGACACAGTCTTTCCAGGTCAAAACCGAAGCACCTTCCAGCCATGCTCTGCCTCCAAATAACAAGCTGTTCCAAATATATGAGGCTTTGGGGAACACTCAAGATTCAGACCATAGCATACAGTGACAAAAAAGTTAGACAGCAACTTAATGCATTCTATCAAAATAAAAAGGGTTGGGGGGCAGGGTGTAGCTCAGTGGTAGAGCCCATACCTCACAGGTGCGATGTGCTGGTTTCAGTGTCCGTCACCACAAAATAACAACAAAACTAGTACTGAGAGCAAACTCCTTTGGTATAAAGGAGTGAACCCAGGGCCTTTGCACTGAGCACCAACTGTAACCCTCCTTTTAAAATAAGGTTTCTCAAAGTTGATGGGCATGAACCTGTGATCCTCCTGCCTCCATCTCCAAGAGTTCTGGGATCAGGCTAGAGGAATGGCACAGTGGTTAAGCACTTGTCTTGCAAGTACAAGGCCCTGAGTTCAATCCCCAGCACCACATAAAGCCTACTATGATGACACATGTCTGTAATCCCCCCACTCAGGAGGCTGAGGCAGGAGGATTGCTGAGTCAAAGGCCCGTCTGAGCTATATAGTGACTTCAGGACCAGTTTGGGCTATAGCTTTTTTGAGATTCTGTTTCAAAGAAAAGAAAAGAAAAAGTTCTGGGATCATAGGAGTGAGCCACTGTGCCCAGCCACAAATCATCTTTTCAGGCTAGGGCACACTTGTTGATGAGACTTTGTGATTAAAGCCTCCTTGGGGTTCAGTCTGTGGACCTCAGCAGGGGCCAGACTCACCATGGTGCTGCCCAAGACAAGCTGTTCTCAGGGCAGCTGTGGGCCTGGTTCCCGCTCAGCAACACAGCTGTCACCATGCGGGGACCAGTCATTCCCCAGGAAGCACGAATCTCCATGTCAGATAGGACAAGGAGGACATGTACCTACAGGGGAAGTTGAAGAAACAATTCACCTGTGTGAGACTGGTCTAAGAGACCTTCACTGTTACCTCAGTCTATGAAGTCTGCGATTTTGTTGGTCTCCAACTCCAGTTCCATACCAGCCTTTTAGGAAATAAGACATTCGTTCAGGAAAATTATTTCCTCTGTGGCATTTATCCAAGCATCCTGCAGAGTTAGCAACATCTGGAACACTTGGTCAATCCCCATCAGGTCTGCTGCATAATCAACTGTAAAGGAAAAAGAGTCTGGAACAAGAATTCTTGAAATAAAGGACGCATTATGGAGCTTGCCTGGTTCCAAGAAATTCGCTTTCTACCTCCTGCTCCACCTGTGCACATCCCTCATTTGTGCTCCCTTCTTTGTTATTTATTATGGAGTTGTATTCTGATGTCATAATGACAATATATGACATCTTTTTTGAGTCAAGCCACTAAACATCAGTAAACACAGGTGACTTTTAGCAGTGTCAACATTACGGGGTGAGTCTTCCCACTTGTTGGTTGTGAGTGATTTTTAATGATGTCCAGCACTACTCTGTGTCAGACAGCACTGTTACCTTGGCACCCAACCTCATTTTGGAGCCGGATAGGCTGAGGAGACTGCCTGCCTTACATGTCCTACCTAGCCAGAGGCACATAAAGAAAGGCCAGATTAAGTTGAGAGTTAAACAAGAAATCTAAAAAAAACCAAAAAATCAAAGAAAGTAATCTTTTTTGTGGCCCTGGGGATCAAGCCCGAGGCCGTCATGCTGAGCTAGATCCCAGTCTGTTTGTATTTTGGATTTTGACGCAGAGTCTTGCTAAGCTTCGCAGACTGGGCTTGAACTTGTGATCCTCAGCCTCCCAGAGTGCTGGGGTTACAGGTTTGTGCCACAGGGCTGGCTAGAGCAAGCAATCTAAAAAGTGTGATAAATATCTTGTAACTTTCTAAATTTGGGAATATGTGTTAATTTATTGAGCCCTTTCCTCTGCAGATATCTCCAACCTTGAAAAACTGGGATGCTCACTTGTGCTGATGATTTTTCTTAAGAATCAAGTAGGATTTAGGTCTCTGGAAAGTATTCTGCACTCACTACCGGATAAAGATAGGCTGTTGGGAGAGTCTTGTGCAGGTGGGTTTAGAGATAGATTTTCCTCTTGAAATGTGGTCAGACAACTAAATGATGATTAAAAAAAAAAAAAACAGATGGAAGTAGACAAGACAAAGCCTGGCATGGTGGTGCATTCTTGTAATCCCAGCACTTCAGAGGCTGAGGCAGGAGGATTGCTATGGGTTCGAAGCCAGCTAGGGCTACATCGTGAGTTCAGGACCAGCCTGGGTTGCAGAGTAAGAAGATCCTGTCTCAGAAAAAAAAAAAAAAAAGTGGACAAGTGAACAAGTGACTTCTGTATAATCTTCCCTTTCAAAGATGTATCCAGAACTCCCCACCAGATAGTGGTTCCGAGCGATCTTTAACAGATGTGTCCACTACAGGTAAGAAATTACAGAAGACAAAGAATGTAGGAAAGGGCTAGAGGAATAGCTCAGTGGTTACTGTGCTTGCCTAGCAAGCTCAGGTCCCTGAGTTCAATTCCCTAGCACCACATGAACTGGATGTGGTGATGCATTCCTCTAATCCAGCATTTGGGAGACTGAGGCAGGAGGATTGCCATGTGTTCCAGGCCAGCCTGGACTACTGTGGGACCCTGACTAGGCCCGGGATAATTGAAGGTAGATGGTGGCCTATACCCTGATAATCTCTCAGAAGTGAGCCACTCCCTCTTATCCCAGGCCCAGGATGGCCCGCAGCTCAGGTTTCATCTTACCCAATTTTCCCCTGTTCCCAGATCCTTACCAAAAATCATGTGGTCAGGTTTGGAAAGACCCGCTATGCAAATTAGGGGACTTGCAGACCCCAAAATTCCTCCAAACAGTGACCGACCCTTGTCCTATTGCCCTGGCTGACCCTCCTCCCTTAAACTGTTTAGAAGCCTGGTCATCTGGGACAATAATCCGAGCTGTCAACGCTGATTCAGTCTCCCAGATGTGTGACATCCGTCCTACTCACAGCCTCTGGAGACCCTGCTCCCCAGACTTTGCTGGTTCCTGATTGCTGGTGTCCAACGGTGGCCAGGGACCCCGGAGACCCTGACAGGCTAACTCGTGAATTCAGGACCAGCCTGGACTACAGAGCAAATGTTTGTCTCAAAAATAATAATAATAATAATAATAATAAAGGATGTAGGAAAGAAAATGACTTCCAGGGAGATGTACTCAAAAAGAGGCCATAAGATGAAGGCAACTGAATACATAGAATGTGGGGGGTCTGCTAAAAGACAGATTTCTCGGACTGGGGGATAGCTCTGGGGTGAGGCCCTGAGGACCATATCCAATATCAAAAACAAAAAACTGATTTCTAGATTCAACCATAACGATTCTGGAGGTCTGGGATGTGGCCTGAGGATCCATGCAGGACAAATGTTTAACAAATCATGACCTAATTTTTAGTTCTAGCCTTGGGTTAAAAATAAATAAATAAATAAATAAAAGCCTAACTTTTTTGATTGGTTGATTGATTGATTTTGGGACTGGGATCCAGCTTAGTGCCTTCACACTGAGCCATAACCTCAGATCAATTTTTTAAAAGATGGATTACAGATGTGTGCTAATATGCTCAGCTAATTTTTTTGTGGCACTGGTGAATCCAACCTAGAGCCTTGCCCATACTAGGCAGGCGGTGGAACCCTTGAGGCATGCCTCCAATCACGGCCCTCTCTTTATTTTCTGAGATAGGCTCTTGCTAAATTGACCAGGCAGGCTCAAACTTTCAATCCTGCTGCTTCAGCCTCCCAGAGAACTGAGATTACAGGCTGCACCTGCTGGCCCGGTTTAGCAATGTTGAAATTTAAGGCCCAATCATCTCTATTCTCTTGTCTTCTCTCTTTCAAGCAGTTAATCTATTTGTGTCTAATGTCTCAGGGAAAGACTAAGCCAGGGCAAAAAGGAAGTAACCTTTCAGCGTCTCCCCAAAAAAACTAAAGATCCTTAAGGAAATAAACTTGCAAGGAAAACAGTTGAGAACTAGAGTGTGAGGAGACGAGGGAGGCTTGGGCTTCCCCGCAGTCACCTCAGGTGGTGGAGGCAGAGAACTAGAGAAAGGTGGGCCCAGCAGAACCAGGTCCCTGCTGTCCTCTAAGCAGAGGGACAGGGAAGAGCCCGGAGTAACACTGTGGGAGTGAGTGGCAGAGCAGGTCCTGCTTCATGGTTCAAGAGACCTGCCATAGAAGGGACAAGAACCTGGAAGGGGCAAGGCTACCCTATGTGGGAAGGACTTGGAGGCCCAGCGAGGCAAGGGTTCCCGCGTGGTGCCTGTGCCCAAGGAACACAGGAAGGATGAGATGAACCTGCATTAAGGGGCCAGCTGGACAGGTCATGTTCCTAGGCCTCTTCCTCACGTCTGGGAGATCTCAGATATTGCAGTTCCTTGGGGGCACAGTCTGTCCCTTTGCAAACTCAGTTCTGTGTACTCTGCCAGAGTACCTTCTACAAGAACTTGGTCTTTCACACTGAAAATTTTCTAATGCATGGAACCTCACCGTCTCTGGAGAAACACCCATGTCTGCTCAGATGCTCCTAGCTGGGTCTTGAGCACAATCTGTTGAGCTGGGGAGCAGGGAGTTTGATTGGTGTATCTAAAGCTTTGGCTGTCTGCCCCAGCAAATTGTTCAAAATGGAGAACAAAGCTGAAGCAAGAGGATTTCTGCGAGTTCAAGGCCAGCCTGGACTACATAGCAAGTTCACAACCACCCTGGACTACAGAGTGAGATTCTGACCAAAGAGAGAGAGAGAGAGAGAGAGAGAGAGAGAGAGAGAGAGAAAGAAAGAAAGAGAAAGAAAGAAAACATTGGCAGGGCCCAGTGGCACAGGTCTGTAAATCAGAACTTTGGGAGGCTGAGTCAGGAAGATGACAAGTTCAAGCCCAGCCAGGCTTACCCTGGTTCCAATCCCCAGGACCACACACACCCAAATGAAGAGCATAAACTCAAGGCTATTCATGCAAAAAAGTACTTCCCAAGGGAAATTTATGTGCATAAATAATCAAAATGTTTTTTTTTTAAAGCAGCAGTGAAACACTTCTCTTCGTCCCCAAGTGGTAGGATCTGCACCGTTATCACTTTTCTCTCTGTGGAACACGTGGCCAGATTGCTGTTTGTATTTGCTGAGTGCTATTTCAAAGGCAAACTTTTAAAGCACTACATGTACCTCTTTCTCTTTAGTTCCTAGCTATTATGGTGTAATCCTTAAGTACAAACATCATGTTGCTCGGATTACATGAAAATGATTTTGCTGTTTATCTCTAACATGGCACTTAGTACATAGTTGGAGAAAAATTGTGTTTAAAAGGAAAGTCAGGCAGCTGGAGGAATGGCACAGTGGTTAAAGCACTTGCCGTGCAAGCTGAAGGCCTTGAGTTTGATACCCCAGCACCACATAAGCTGGGCATGGTGGCAGATGCCTGTAATTGCAGCACTTGGGAGGCTGAGGCAGGAGGATTGCAGTTGAGTTCAAGACCAGCCTGGGCTACAGAGCGAGACCCTATCTAAAAAAAAAGAGGGGATTAGATGTATTTTAACAAAAAATATTCTTTAACAAATTTTATTTTGAAGTATTGGTAAACACATAGAAACAATTTGCATACATAAACGTTGTTGAGGGAAGAGATTGCAAAACCTTGTAAGAATATGCATTTCAATAAATATTTATCCAATGTGGCCTTGCACTGTGGATTTAAAGTTTTAGGGGTAAAATGAAGGGACAATAGGAAGAGTGTTTTCTTTCCTATGTATTATTTACTAGTCCTTCATTATGTATGACTCTAGTAAGTGACACTTTGTGCTTCTGTGACACCATTTCTGCAAGGTTCCACTCTTCTCTCCTTTGTTCATTTTACAGCTTGTGAATTTGGGTGAACAAGGACCCAGTCTGGACCCAGAAGACTGACTGATGGCGGGAAAATACGCCAAAGGTGAGTGCAGGTTAGCGGTGGGCCTGTGAAAATGTTTGATGAGATTTTCAGGAATGGTTAGTGGCAACTATTTGCATTTAAAGCTTTCCTTTCTCTCTTGTTGACCTCAGTCTCTCTCTTTAAACATTTCTTTGCTTTTATATATTGCTAGATGTAGAGGACATTTTCCGTGGAATGTTGTAAGAGAAAGTTAAATGATCTAGCCTGTCCTGTTTGGAACCAGCCATGGTACCTTTTCCTTAGCTTGCAAGTTGAACAAAAAGCGCTTGAGAACA
This sequence comes from Ctenodactylus gundi, assembly GCA_004027205.1. Lineage (NCBI taxonomy): Eukaryota > Metazoa > Chordata > Mammalia > Rodentia > Ctenodactylidae > Ctenodactylus > Ctenodactylus gundi. The sequence continues at coordinate 392,365 of PVKB01001352.1, read as the reverse complement.
ATTTCATGTAACTCTCTGTATCAGTTTTGATATCTTTCTAAAGACCCCAAACTCAAGTTAGTGATAGGAAAACTTCAAAACAAACAAACTTTGAGAGAAGGAACAGGTCCAGAGGCTGAGGATGTGTAGCTGCCAAGGTCAGCAGGTACAGGACTTGAGGGACAACTACCCCAGCCAACATCAGGAAGAGACAAAGGGCATTTCTTTCCCAGGGTCCACTTCACAGGGCTTTCTGTGAGCTGGCCTCCGTGACCCCCACAAGTTAGTATTTCTTCACAGAGGAACTGCTGTTCTGCATGGATTCTCCAGTATGAAAAAAGACAAGCAATCATTCTCAAGTATTACCAAGAGTGGGGCTAGAAATTGGTCACTGTCCTCAGCCGTCTGGGTGACAGGGATGGCCCAAGGGTAGGGCAGTCGGCTTCTTGGAGAAAGTGCTTGTGGGTCACTACCGATTCACAGAAGAAGCAAGATTTTATACCTGACCCGGTGAACAAGAGAAGGGTCAGCTGTTACTTATTTAAAGCATTTAAAGTTTGGCTTGGATTTAATTGTGATCAGTGGAAGCTGTTGGGTACTTTGCTCAGGCCTGCACAGCCCTATAGCCGGCTTTGATGTTTCATTCTGTCTATCACGTTTGTACGTGGCTGAACCTAAACCTTTGTGTGCAGAGGTCATTTTTCCCTCGCTTGGTGGGGTGTGTAAGTAGGGTTGACCCAGTATCTTGGATTGCCTTTTTGAAAAAAAAAAATTGAGTGAGGATCTCTCCAAATCATAAAATTGCCCAACTGGGGCTGTATAAATGGCTGAGAGGTTAAAGTGTTTGCCTAGCAAGCTCTAAGTCCAGTGCTAAGTACTCTAGTTCGATTCCCCAGCACCACGAAAACTGGGTGTGTTGGTGCATGCCTGTAATTCCAGCACTCCGGAGCCTGAGGCAGGAGGATTGCCATGAGTTCAAGGTTAGCCTGGGCTGCATAGTGAGTTCAGGACCAGCCTGGGATACAGAGTGAGACCCTGTCTCAAAAAAAAAAAAAAAAAAAAAAAGCTAATAAAGCTGTCCAAGCTGTGTTTGAGCTTGGAAATCCTACTGTCTCAGCATCCCAGACTGCTGAGAATTTCTTTTTTGAGCCAGAGTCTCTCTCTGTAGTTCAGGCTGGCCCTCAACTTACTGGGTAGCCCAGGCTGGCCTCAAATTCAAAGCAATCCTCCTGCCTCAGCTTCCTGAGTGTTGGGATTACAGGTATGCATCACCATACCCAGCCTAGAGAAAGAATATTTTTGATGTGAACTTTAGGGAGTTTTTAGATCAGAGAATCCATTATGGTTATACAATCAAACTTCTGCATAAGCAATTTGTGGAATAAATACTGTACCTGAATATCGTCTTAGTTTTATAGAACCTATATAAAGAGGTCAACTACTAGCCATTGGCCATCTATTTAATTGTTTTTCTGATTTGACAAGTAGAAAGCTACTACCATTCATGCCCTTAGAGTTTAAGAAGGTGTGGTCTAGAGATTTTATTTCAAGTTGCCTGACCTCTCATCTAGTGTCCTGGATATTAACATTCTGAATATTAGAGGCTAATCCCAAGTATATTCCCAGAGTGCCTGCTCATTTTTCTACCTTAAAAATGATTTTAAAAACTTAAAAACTACAGAGAAAAATGATAGCAGCTTTAAGCAAGTAGTGTGGTACTTTGTGCTCATAGCTTCTTCGTGGATACTTTATGCTATATATATGTTTTTTGATTCTCATGAATTAACACCAGAAATTTTATATGAAGGAGAATTAGCAAAGTTCAATAGTTATGCTCAAGTAGATTTCATAACCGATGTCTGGTTTCAGATTCCTCTCTCTCTCTCTCTCTCTCTCTCTCTCTCTCTTTCTCCCTCCCTCCCTCTTTTTGAGACAGGGTCTCACTTTGTAGCCCAGGCTTGCCTTGGACTATGGCAATCCTCCTGTCTCAGCCTCCTGAGTTTTGGGATACAGGCATGCATCCCCACACCCGGCTTATGTGGTCCTGGGGAACTTGGGTACTTAGCTCTTGATTTAGTGCTTGCTAGGCAAGTGCTTTAACCACTGAGCCATTTCTCCAGCCCCTGCTTCCAGATTCTTCATGTTTCAGATATGCTTAATAAATTCTGGTGACACAGTTAACTTTAAAGTTACCCGTACAAATCACCCGGGAGTCTTGTCAGGTGGAGATGCTGCCTGAGCAGGCCCGGGTCGGCCAGGTGTTTCAGTCTCCCACGTTCTTCAGGCCTGCTGCCCTCGCGGTCTGTGAGAAGCTGAAAGCCCAGAGCTGCTGTTGGTTTCCACTGAGTGGTTGGTATTTTCTGGTGGTAGTGGTGGGTGATGAAGACCTGAGAGTTGCTTCCATGCTGACTGACAGGATATTCTTAGAAAAGCAAAAGCCTTAATAAGTTAGGGTCTGGTAATACAAGCATTTTCTACAAATGTTTTTTTAAAATGAAGAAGCTTGATACTTGGTGTTAACAAACTGAAATTTGGAAACATTATAGTAGAAACTTTTACGGTATGTCTATAGTTTTCTAATAATAACTATATATTTTTAAATACCCTAAAATTAAACTAAGCCAATAGTATGTGTTTAGAATTTATAATGCAGAATTTTAAAGGTGAATTATTATTAGTTTTTTTTTTTTTTTTTTTTTTGAGACAGGGTCTCACTCTCTAGTCCAGTCTGGTCCTTAGCTATCTATAAGAGCTCAGGCTGGCCTCCTGTTTCAGCAGTCCTCCTGTTTCGGCCTCCCAAGTGCTAGGATTACAGGCATGTGTCACCATGCTGTTTTAGGAGGTGTTGGGGAATTGATCTCAGGGCCTTGTGCTTGCTAGGCAAGCACTATAACTGCTGTGCTATTCCTCCAGTCCAGAGCTTTAAACTTTAAGAGAATTAAGTAAGTTCTATAATCTGCTATGTACAATGAAGACAGACCATTTTATAGTTCTATTCAGTAACATGAAAAGCTGAGACTACAAACCAACATGTAGTAGGTTCTCAATACTTATTTTTTTTATGAATGAAATCCTGTTAATTATTTGTTATTCTACATGTTCAGGTGAGATAGGTCTCCCTGAATTTTGTAATTTCTTCCAATAAAACTGAATTTTTATTCAAGAATGATACATTTAAAATATGCCTTAAATTATATGTGTTTATGTACATTCATGTATACAAAAGCCTTGCATACATTGAAGAGGAATGGCACAGCAGTTAAAGCGCTTGCTTTGCAAGTGCAAGGCCCTGAGTTCGATTCCCCAGTACCACATAAAGCCAGGCATAGTGGCACATGCCTATAATCCCGGCAATTGGAAGGGAGGCTGAGGCAGGAGGATTGGCTTCAGTTTGGGGCAAGCCTGAGCACCACAGGGAGTTCAAGACCCGCCTAGGCTACAGAGAAAGCGAGACTCTGTCTCCAAGAAACAAACAAACAAACAAACAAACAAAAATACATTGTCATCAGGAAGAAAGAAAATCTTACGGTCTTATGGTCTGTTGGAATTATGTGATAAATGTAGGTGATTAAGACTTAATTATGCTAGTCAACTCATTTAGTCTTAAGTATTATTTTATCCCCAAAAGACAGAGACCATAAGAAGTTAATTAAAATGTAACAATTTATACCTTTGAATGTCTTTCCCTTGCTGTGGCCCTTATGTCTTTAATATCCAAACAAAGAGGCAGAAACCCTAATAATTTTCTAGAATCTGAACCCCACTACGCCTCTTAGAGTTTCTTTAGTTGAGATTGTACAGTCAAATGAAAACCCCACTATTTTTGCTATTTTGGTAATGAAATTCTAGGTAACAATTATCACAGGAAAATAGGTGGAGGGCTGGAGCCATAGCTCAGCAGTTAAAGCACATGCCTAGCACGCCAAAGACCTGGGTTTGGTACCCCAGAATCCATAGAAGTACCCGAATGTGTAACCCTAGCGCCTGGGAGGCTGAGGCAAGAGAACTGCTGTTTGAGGCCAGCCTGGGCTACTATGTGAGTTCAGCACCAGGCTAGACTATAGAGCAAGACCCTGTCTCAAAAAAAAAAAAAAAAAAAGGGAGAGGAGGGAGGAAAGAAAATGGGTGGGACATCACATGTTCTATCTAAAACTTGCTCTGAATGAAAGTTGGCTTCAACAGACATCACAGCAGATACCTTATTTTTATTTTTATAATTATTACATTTTTTGAGACAGGGTCAAGTGCTAGGATGTGCACCACCACACCCAGTTTATATGGTGCTGGGGAACTGAACCCAGGGCCTTGCGCTTGCTAGTCACGAGCTTTAACCATGACGCTCTTCCTCTAGCCCCTCATTTTTAAATCTACAGAGTGAAATAAGAGATGGAGCTTCCTGTGATTGTCTTTTTTTAAAAAATTCCTTTTGGGGCTGAGGGTGTAGCTCAGTGGCTAGAGCACTACTTGCCTAGTTTGCACATGGCCCTGGGTTCCATTCCCTAGCACCAAATAAAAACAAAGTTCCACGTGGTGGCACATGCTTGTAATCCCAGCAGGGGGAGGCTGAAGCAGGAGAATTGTCCTGAGTTCAAAGCCAGCCTGGACTACAGAGCAAGACCCTGTCTCAACAAAACAAAACAGAACAGAAAACCAAACTCCTTTGGTCAGAATGTCTTACTTTTTTTCTGGGGGGGGGGGGGGGGAGGCCACCTTCTCAAGCCAGGTTTTAATTTGACCAAATTGTATTTGTAATTAGCGAATATTTTTCACCCAGTAAAGAACAAACAGTAGCTACTCAAGTTGCTGGATGGTCACCAAGTAATATAGGGAAAAAGTAAATAAGTTTCTTGGTAGAGGGAGAAGGTAGTAGTAAGAGACTTCTCATGAATGGAATAGCTCTTGAGATACTGATTATTTTGGCTGGGAAACAGCGGCTAGGTTTACTGCAGAATTTCTCCTGTCAGTCTTCTTCAGGTACAGCTTTCTGTGGGTCAATCATATGAACATGAGACTATCATATTATTAGTTCTTTAAATATTGTTTTACATCAGACTTTTTTTCTTTTATTTGAGGGTGTAGGGAACTGGTGAACTGAGCCTAGGGCCTTCATACTGAGCCACATCCCAGACCATTATTTTCTTTTCTCTCCTGAGTCAGGTCTCATCAAGTTGCTAAGTTGCCCAAGCTGAGTTCAAATTTGCAATCCTCCCAGGCCTATGACATCAGGTTTGGCCTGACATTAATCATGTTTGTTTCCCATGTAGGGTCTTGCTCTGTAGTTCAGGCTGGCCTTGAACTCACAACAATCCTCCTGTCTCAGCCTTCGGAGCGCTGAGATTACAGGCGTGTGCCACTTGGATAACTTTTATGTGGTACTGGGAAATGGAACCAGGCCTTGCATGTGCTGGAAGGGCAAGCATTCTTACCCCTGGGCCACATCCCAGCCCTGATGTTACTTTTCTTGTAAGGCAGCTGAGAGAAAACCTAAGACAGATGGGGAAATTTTTCCACATTTCCTCAAGATCTATTGATTTTCTGTTCTGAGATTGTATTTAAGTTTGGCCCATTTTTTTAAAAAAAAAATTTCTCTTTTTCAAAGCCTGGCTGTGCAGGCTGTCCCTTCCATGAAAAGAGCTGACTTCTTGTGCTGAAAATTTGATTCTGAGTGTAAAAAGGGAAAACAGGATGTGGCTGCTATTCAGTTTCTTGCACACGTAGCCCAACTGCAGGTGCAGGTACAGATCTTCCCTGTGAGTTCACTATAAGTAATTACTTTCCTTTGCTTGTCAAAAAGCTAGGTAAGAATTTTAAAAGAAGCAGGACATGGTGGCACATGTCTATAATCACAGCAGTTGCGAGGCTGAGGCAGGATGACTGTTTTGAGTTCAAGGCCAGCACTGGACCACACAGAGTTCAGGATCATCCTGGATTACAGAGAAAGACCCTGTTCCAAAAAAAGAAAAGAAAAGAAATATAAAGAAAATATTATGAAAGAGTATGAAAATATTACAGAATATCAGGAAAAGATTTCTGGGGCTGGAGGAATAGCACAGGGATTAGAGTGCTTAACTAGCAAACTCAAGGTCCTGAGTTGATTATCCAGCACCACATAACTAGGTGTGGTGGCGCATACCTGTAATCCAAGCTGTGAGTTTGAAGCCATCCTGTACTACAGAGCAAGACCAAGACCCTATCTCAAAAAAACAAAAAAGATTTCTGTGTAGTAGTGAAAAAAATATGAGAGAAACAAGTTTCTTTAAGAAAACTGAAGTACATCAGGGAAAGGACATTCCTGGAGCATCTAGGAGGGTTACTAGTGTGAAGGTGTGTGAAAATAGGCCAGTGCACTGGGAAATTCATTAGCTCCTCCTCCTTCTCCTCCTCCTCCTCCTCCTCCTCCTCTTCGTCTTCTTCTTTGGCTGCTGCTTCCTCTTCTTCTTCTTTTTTTTCTTTCTTTGAAACAGGATCTTGCTCTGAAGTCCAGGCTGGCCTGAAGTCACTGTGTAGCCCAGACTGATCTAAAATTCATGGCAGTCCTCTTGCCTCAGCCTCCCGATTGCTGGGATTATAGGTGTGCACCACCATGACCAGCTTAGTTTTTCATATCTCTGGCAACTTATCTTGGTGCTTATGGTCAGAGGTAACAATGAAATCACTTGCTCTGCATCCTGTGCCTGGTAAAACCGTAATTTGGTTAGTTGTGGAAAAGTACATTTTCAAACATATTGTTAATTTGATTTCACAATTTAATGTATATGACTTAAATAGTGACAAGTTGGGGAGATCTAGGTGAGATGGCATGAAGGACTTGTAGCTAGTTATTTGTAGCTGATGGTTGGTGGATATTCGATGTTTTCTATTTAAACAGTTATTATGAATTAGGTACACATTAATCTTTTCAGCAGAACTACAACCCTATTGAGGTTAATATTCACTCTATTTGCAGATGAGGAAACGGAAACTTAGAAAGAGGATCAGTAACTTCCCCAAGGCTACACAGCTAGTAAGTGATAGATTTAAGTCTATTTGACCTCAAAATTGTCCTAAACTGTCTTCAATGGAACATTAGGTCTATGTTTTTTTCACAATATATTATCTCCCTAATCAATGTAGCAGTCTCAACTCATAGAAAACTTGACTTATATCCTCCCTTTGACTGCCCAGTTCAGTATTCTTGTTGGCGTTACCTAAATGCTGTGGACCTCCGTGTTGACCGCATAAGAGGGTGGGACAAAGCGCTCACCAAAGCTTTATTTTATTTTATTTTTGAAGCTCCTACAATCTCTACACTTGTGTATTCAGTCTAGTTCTCTTATTCACTTTCCTGATTATAATGGTTTTTGGAGCAAATGAATGCATACCTTTATTATTAGGAGTATCCTACTTAACACCGATACGCTTTGGCTATACAACTGTAAACCTTTACTGCATTTCACGCGTAGCAGGAAATCCAGAGTGCTCCACATAGACAATCATATCTGCTCCTCACAACAACTTAAGATGGGTTTTACAGTTCCCATGGAGAAGAAGCCAAGGCCCAGGTTTGGATCATCCGAGGTTAAAGGTGGAGCGAGGCCAGCGTTCCAGCCCGGTGTGACAACAAAGACTTAAATGTTTAACAAAACATGGCTGAAGCTTTGTGCAGTTTCTAATTCTGCTTTCTACCTCAGGTTTACAGGCATTGATTATTCACCCATAGGTTTTGCTTTTCTTTTGAAATAAATTATCATTAGCTTCTGTCTTTGATTTTACTTTTATTTTCTGCTCGGCTAAACAATCGAAGGGGAGAAGCAGAAAGGGAAGAGATTACTGTCTTCACGCTAAATGTCTATGCAGAGTCTGTATTTACAGCCCATGGCCGGAGGGCCACTGGCCTTGAGCCTCTGCGGCAGTCTCCGAGCGCATCTCCTTCCCAGTCTGGTCTCTCTGGGAGAATCCGCATTCTCGCGCCGAACTACGTTTCCCAGGGGGCCGCGTGGCCCAGAGCGCGGGCTCCGCCGGCTCTTCCTTCCTCCTTGCTTACCGCGCGGTCGCAGAATGATGATTCAAACGCGTCAGGCGCCTAAAGGATGACGCTGTCCTGGCTCGCTACCGCGTCGGCCGCCCAAACAGCGGCAATAGGCGCAACAGCGGCGGCGACTGCAGGGAGGACGGCGGCGACGGCGGGCGGGCGGCGCTGTGCGCAGAGGGGAGGGGTAGGCGGGCGGCGCTGGCGGCTTCAACTGCGGCAGCGACGGCCGGGGCGGCGGAAGAAGAGCCTCCTCTCGCCGGCGGTTGAGCTAGGCCGCAGACGCTGGGCGAAAGGCTTGCGACGTCCTTCGCGAGTGATCTCCATAGAGACGGAGAAAAACAGACGCGGGGGCCCGCGAGAGGCAGCCGTTCCGAAGCCAGGTTCTCGGGTTCGCTCGCCGCCCCCCCCTCGTCCCCGCCGGAGCGCTCGCGCCGTCGGCTTCGCCTCGCAGCTTCGCGCTTCCGGGGACGTCTGGTTCTTACGGTGAAGGCGGCGAGGGCGGACTCCGCGGCCGGGGCCCGGGCCCGCGGGCCAGGCCCTAAGGCCGCCGCCTCTGCCTCTCCGGCCCGGGAGCGGGAAGCCACCGAGGCTCCGCCATGGCCTCGGGAGCCGGAGGAGCAGGAGGGGGCGGTGGCGGCAAGATCCGGGCGCGTCGGTGCCACCAGGGGCCGATTAAGCCGTACCAGCAGGGCCGACCGCAGCGCCAGGTAGGGGGATTTGAGTGCGGCGAGGGCCCGCGGGCCAGGAGGGCGGGCGGTGGGAGGCCCGGGCCCCACGTGGAGCGGGCGGGCGGGCCTGGGGAGGGCCGGCGCGGTGGCGGGAGCCCGGGCCTCGGGGCGGCCACGGGAAGTGGGCCGAGACAGGCCCAGCCCGGCGGCGCGGCGCACACGTGGGTTTCGGGCCGCCTTTGCTCAGCCTTCTGGGCCAGGGGCTTTCCCAGGCCAATGCAGGACGGGAAAGAAATTGCAGGGTTGAGGTGAGGGGACTTCTTTTTAGGAGGTTATTGGGGATTTTGAGGCGGAAAGGAAAGGATGTGGTTGGAAGCCCATCCATGCTTTTACTATTTTCTGTAGCCTGCTGCAGCCTCCGTGTGTATGAGGAAGGGGGTTGCCCCGGGCACCCAGGATATTGGGGTGGGGGGCGCTATTACATGGAAAGTGGAGTAACTTAGTTTTAACCTATTACAATAATTTTCGTTTTCTCTCCCAGAAGTCCTCCCGGATCAGAGAGCGTTTAGTTAAGATTCTATCCAGTCCCCTCCCCCCCATTTTAGTTACTTTGAGGTCCGGGGCATTTTGAAAGTTCCTCTCCGCTCTTAGGTCCTTTTTCTGGGCTGCTGTTAGGCTCTTCTTTTTCTTTTTTCTCTTTATATTGGAGGCTGAATAGCTGACCAGGTCTCCAACTCTGATCTCATACACAAAATATTTTAATATTGTGGGACATAGACTAGAAATTCAGGTGTTTTTGACGGGCCAAGAATGTTGGTGGTCTTAAAATTTAGCTACCATATGCTCTTGAATGTTTAGCATTATAAAAAAGGTAACAGTTAACATTGTAATTGTAAGTGAGACATTTGGTTTCTTAGAAAATATTTAAGGTGTTACTTGCTTTATGAGCTGAATAAGAAATTAAAAGTCTATTTGAATAAAGCCACTTAAACTTATCGTGGGTGTTAAGGAAGTCTTAAACCTGCCAAACAAAAAGCCGAATGATCTGATAACTTGTTGCATAATGATAATGTAGAATTCTTAGATTTTTCTGTGTAATTTAAAATTTGCTAAACGTTAAACGTTTTGTAGTCATATCATGATTAGGGTTTTTTCTTTTTTTTGGGTGGTACAGGGAATCTAGCTCAGGACCTTTACATTGAATTAGGGATATATCCCACACTGGGGTATACTGCAGACCATTTTCATTTTGAAGACAAGACCTTTCTAAGTTTCCCATCCTGGACTTAGGATCCCCTGCCTCAGCCTTCTTGAGTGCTGCTTACTTCATGCCTACACTACTGTCCTGGATTTGATATATATGTAAATCTTCGAGAGAGATTTTTGAATGGTAAAGATTATAGTTATGTATTTAGTACTCTTACAGTGTTGGGAAGGCTTGAGTGTACTCCCACCTTCTTACCAGTCCATCCCCCCACCCCCTACATACAGAAATTGCTTGGTTTTCAAAATCTTTATGAGGAACAGCAGTGTTGGCAGACAGATATTAGAATTCAGATCACAAGCGTGGCTATTTAACTTACCTAATCTTTTGTTAGACTGGAAATTACACGTATGTGCTTTCTGTTACCTCCTGAGGGTCAATGTGTTAGACTGCTTTTGTGCTATGTACAGAACAGTCAGTGTTTTTTGAACCAGGATCATTATGTAGCTTCGATAAAATTTAAAAGTGTTCTAATACATTTATTCTAGGTAGCAAAAGATAAAGTCACTGCTTATTTTGAAATGTAGTTGGATGAAAACCTAGTTTGGGGGAAATGATGCCTAATGCATAAGTCCACGTTGTTTTAGAATTGATGTAGTTTCAGGCTGTGTGGTTTTGTTTTTAATTTTGATAAGCCAAGAGTATTTGGTTGCTTCTTCCAGTCATTAATTTAAAAAGAAAGAATATTTTAGCTTTTGAATTGGGATTAAAGATATTTTGAGATTTATCAGCACTGTGGGTCTTAGTACTAGAAGAAATTACCAAAACTGTATTTATGGCATAGAAAAGAATAATATTGATTTTTATCCTTCTTTTCATCTTAAAATAAGGACTTTTTAAAAATCCTTATTGGAACTTTAATGGGCCTGATTGTGTACTCTGCTAGGCTGTCAACTCGATGTTTTGCAGCAGCTGCTGAGTCATCATGAATAACAAGGAGCTTCATGACGTGGCGTGTTTCATACTGTGTTATTTGATTAGGTATTCAAGGGTTTCTGGGCAAAAATGAAACCTTTGGTTGTGTAGTTGAAGGTTGGAATATGAATGAAAGGTCTGGCACTGATAAATTAATGGACTTTTGCCAATCTGTCAGGCCAGCTAGCTGGTACAGTTCTTGGTACCTGTAACTTGTGCATGTGTTTGCTTTACTTGTAATTTCCTGTTTGTCTTCTGTTTACATCTGCTTTGAAGTATCTCAAGTCAAGCATTTTGGCCTTTTACCTTCTGGTCTTTAAAATACCATTGTGCTTGAAGATACGGAGAAAGAAATCAATTGTATTGCTCAGTAAATTGAAGCCAGCACTCCTAAGAATAGAAGCAAACATTAAGAGTAGGCTTCAGCCTTGCAGATTGATCACTTTTATTCTGTTTCTCACTTAGCAAGTTTAGCTTTTAGCCCAGACTCCCTTTTGAAATTTTTTTTATTTATTTTTGCTTTTTGAGACTAGAGTCTCACTCTGTAACCCAACCTGGCCAGAACTTACTGCAGTCCTGTTGCCTCAGCTTCCCTGCCCCTTTTTTTTTTCCAAGTGTCTGCAATATATTCTCCTTTTTTCATATTTTATTTACATATCATCTCACTTTCTCCTTCCCACCCTCTCACTGTCCTTGCCTTTCCATGTCCACAAAGTCCATCTTCTTACCTTCCATATCTTATATTTTTTATGTTTTGTTTTTCTCATATTAGAGAAACCATATATTTAAAACTTTCTGGGCCTGATTTCTCAGCCTCCCTTTTGAGTGCTGGATTACAGGCATGCACCACTGAGCCTAGTTTATATGTTGCTAGGGCCTTGAGCTTGCTAGGTAAGCCCTTAAACCCCTGAGCTATACCTCCAGCACTAGCCCAGACTCTTAGAAAAGAGTGTTGTCATTTCTCTGTTCATGACTCAGGAAGTCATTAAAGAAAATGTGATGAGTTCTTGTCACCTGTTTTGTCTCCTTTTCCTTTTTTTTTTTTTTTTTTTTTTTTTTGGCACTGGGGATCCAGCCCAGAGCTTTCACACTGAACTACATTTCTAACCTTTTTTGATTTTGAGAGATTCTGGCTGGTTTGTGGTGATGCCTAGGGTAGTCTAGAATTTGTGATCCTCTTGCCTCAGCCTGTCACAATGGTGGAATTTCAGTCCTGCACCAGCAGGCCTGACTTCCATTTCATTTTTATAGTGTTCTGAGGGGAGGTCAAGCTGGTTGTTTTTCTTAATAGCCACTACAACAATTTTGAGTGAGCCAGACCTTGCCTTTGGATGAAACTGCTGCCCCCTCCTGGCAGGAGAGTACCACTTATTTTTGTCTTTTTCGGGGGTGTATTTATGTGTGTGTTGATGCGGGAGTCAAGGGAATCTACTTTTAATCCTAGGTGTAATGTGTATATTCTGTAAATCAGTTCCCGTGTTTAACTATTTTTTAAAAGGGGGAGAATACCCTTTTATCATAGTTTATACCAGGGGTTGGTAAATTTTTTTCTGTAAAGGAATGAATAGGTTCTGCCAGTTTTTATTTTCTTTTCACAGCTCTTCAGCGAATGTCAACACCATCCTTTGCCTCTGTAAGAACAGGCCAAGGGCTAGCACTAACATACATACCAGGGTTTGCTGAACTATGGTTTATGTAGTAGTATAGTTCTGGTTTGTTTTGGTACCATCTCTCTGATACTTTGTCCCAAATTAAGTTACATCTGATATTTGATATCTCATGACTAGTATATGTTGTTGGGTTTGGAAAGGAGAGATATTTAAAGGTTAGCTATTTAACCCACTCCAGAAGTCAGTAAGTAGTTTTGACTTGCCTGTGCTTTATCTTAGGTGCCTAATACTATCAGTGATACAGTAATAATAGAAAAATATACTGGAAAAATGTAGTCTAGACTGTTTGAGTTTCTCTCCTGCTTTGACTTGGACAATTTAAATTTTGCTTAATTAAAAATTCTTGGAAAGGTTAAATGAGATAAAGGTCAGAACAGGATCAAATTGCATTTAATTGTCTAAGCAGTTTTTTTCTTAAACGATAGGCGATCTTTGTATTTTGTTACTTGCTAGTACTGTGTAGTTGAGGTTGGCCTTCAACTTAGGATTCTCATGACTTAACCTCTGAAGTGCTAAAATTACAGGCATGTACTACCACACCCAGGTTTTACTTGTCCATTTTTTAAAATAAGATGACAACAAAAACCCTGAGTGATGTTTCTGTAACCTGGGAAGTTCTCTGATGAGGCAAGTGTCTATTACTTTGAATTAAATGAAAACTTTAGTTTTATGTCAGTCAAAACCTTTTTCATTAGATAGAGAATATTATTAGAATGATTCTCTTATTTTCAAAGTAATTTTTATTTTTAGCTACTGAGTGTATGGTTTTGGTTGAAATACATTTTAAAAAGTTTATTAAGTATTAGCTTGGGGAGGTAGCACATTTCTATAATTCCAGCTACACAAGAGGATAAGTTTTTATAAATACTTAGTGGCAAATATTCTAGAAGTACTGACTTATTTGATAGAGCTTATCTTGTTTGTTGAAAAATTTTTCTGTTTTATTAATATATATATATATATATATGTGATACAATGTTTACATTGAACTTGAGTATTTTGTGCTCACATACTTCATCAGTTATGAGACTTTTTTCTTGCCTTTTTTTGACCCTCCCTTCCCTCTCAACTCCCACTGTCCTTCCCCCCCATTTAGTTCTATGAAATGACTGTACTCTGGGTTTCTCGTATTAGAGAGACCACTCAATATATTTAACCTTCTGAATCTGACTCACTTCACTGAGCATGATGGTGTCAGGTTGCATTTATTTACCCACAAAAGCCTCAAAGCTGTCTGTCTTTATGGACAAGTAGTACTCCATTGTGTACATGTACCACAATTTATGTATCCATTGGTTTGTTGATGGGTATCTTGATGTCTTCCACATCTTAGCTGTTGTTAGTTGTGGCGCTGTGAACATAGGTGTGTGATATGTATAGTACACACACACACACACACACACACACACACGTGCGCGCGCGCATCTTTTATATGATGTTTTTAACACTTCTGGAAAGATTCCCGGAAGAGGTATTGTTGGATCAAAGGGAATATTTATTTTCATTCTCTTGAGTAATTTACATACTGCCCTCCATAGTGGTTGTTCTATTCAGAGAAGACGTGGTGCTGGGGAATCAAACCCAGGGCCTTCCTCTTGCTGTGCCAGTATTTAGCTCTTAAGCTGTGTCTCAAGTGTCTGAGTGGATCTTCTTAATTAATCTAGAGTAAATCAGAGAACAGGGAAGTATTCAGGTTTAACCCTAGGGCCTAGCAATTCTGTGGCCTGCACTTCTGCTGTGTTCTAAATAAACTGTAGAAGTTGGGTTTGTACCTTGGTTGCATGGAGACTTCATTTTGTCTTCCTCAGTAAAATGCAGTGTTAATTCCAACTTCATAAAGCTCTTGCCAGGATTAAGTTGACTAATATCTGTGTCATACCAAAGCTACATACAATAAATGTTAATTATACTGAGAGTTTTAGCACCTAGTTTCCCTCTTTAAAAGTTATTATATACAAGTTAATGCCTCAGATTTTCAGGGAACATTTGATACAGTAGAATTTCACCATCAGCAAAGATGGCAAATTATTTCTTCAGTTTATTTGCCATGTTTCCTTTTTTCTTTAAGACCCTCATTCCTGTTTATGTAAAGTTTTTTTCTTAAAATAATTCTTGAAGGTGTGGTTGTATTTTAACATGCTGGGAGTAAGAGAAAATGCATTTTCTTGGATTAAAACAAGTGTTTTGTGTGTTACTACTAAATCTAAAAGTTAGTCTTGCCCAATTGATGGTCTTTGTGGAAAGTACTGGCTCATATATGCATATAAAACAGGAATTATCTGTAGAATTTATAAAATACCATTGTGACATAATTTTAGCAACTGAATTTTAGTAAACTTTGTTGAAAATAGTTGTTTTATTTGGTGTGACTTTTTGTAATATTTAAAAAGATAAACTTCTAAAATTATCTTGTGTCTTCTTCCAACAGGGCATTCTTAGCAGGGTAACAGAATCTGTTAAGAATATTGTGCCAGGGTGGCTGCAAAGATACTTCAGTAAGAATGAAGATGCTTGTGGCTGCTCAGCAGATGCAAATGAGGTGCCACACTGGCCAGAAGACCGAGATGATGACCATGTGCTCTATTCTGATGAGGAGACCTCTAATAGTAATGATGGGAGAATCACTCCTGAGCCAGCAGCCAATAATACAGAAGGTAAATAGAAAATGGATATTTTGTTATGAATGACAGGCTTTCATGTCCTAATTTTTAAATATGTTTATATTTTTGGCTGTGGTAAATCTCATTGATTGTTTGAGAGGGTGATGATCAAGTTCATATTGGATGTCTTATTTATTAGCTATTGTTTGTTGAGGAAGACTGATAGATCAGTTGAGGTGTAAATTGTCATGTCAGACTTAGGGTTTGAATTTTCATACCAGTACTATTAGTTGTATCATTTCTGGTAAGATAATTAATACACTCCTCTCTTGTACCTGATAAGTTGTTTCAAGAAGAGTAATTGTGAGTGTGTTTGGTGGCACATATCTATAGTCCCAGCAACCAGGGAACCCAGGAGGTTGATGTGAGAGGATTACTTGAACCTACAAGTTTGAGACTGAGTCCATCTTAAAAAATTTCTTGTAAGTCTTTAGAATAGATCCTGACACTAAGGGAGCGTTGTACCAATGTTACAGTGAAACTGCTTGTGCCTCTTACAACACATGATTTTGCAGTTGACACTTAACCTTCTCTAGAGCAGATTCAACTGGGTTCCATTATTAATCTTGCAGTTAAGTTACTGCATTTTAATAGCTTGACCCTTTTTGTATCTACTTGTGCAGCATTTTGGCAAGGTTTACAAGTATTAAATGAACGTAACACATTTACCTGTAAGTATGTATTTTGGGATATTCTTATTTTACTTTTTTAGCTTATTGAAATTTGTCATAAAAGTCACTGTATAAGGTGTAGAGTTTAGTGGTTCTTAGTGTATTCATAGTTCTTTATCTGTCACTGCCCTTAATAGTAAAGCATTTTCTGCATTTCACAGAAACCCCAACCAATTAGCAATCACACTTAAGTCTCCTTTTCCCCTATTCCTGGTAACCACTAACCTATTTCCTTTATCTCTGTGGGTTTGCTTATTCTAACCCCCCACCACCCCCGACAGGTCGGTCTTTGTAGTGTAGGCAGGTCCTGAATTCACTGTGTAGTCCAGGCTGGCTTCAAAATGATGGCAATCCTTCTGCCTTAGCTTCCTAAGTGTCGGGGTTGTAAGTATGCACCACCCTGCCTGGATTCATGTGTTAGAGAATCGAACTTGGGGCCTTACTTCTACTAAACGAGTGCTCTTAACTGTAGAGTTATGTCCCCAGCCCCTAGACTTTTCATTTAGTAGGGTGTTTTCAGAGTTTATATGTACCATAGCTCTTTTTTTTTTTTTTTTAACTTTTTAGAGACAGGATCTTGCTGTGTACTTCAGGCTGGTGGGTAACTCAGTATGCAGGCTAGGCTGGCCTCAAACTCACAATAGTTCTCCTGACTCAGCCTCTCCAACACTGGGAGAATACCTGACACCCACAGTTTAAGAGAGGAAAGATTCATTTAGCTCATTTTCAAAAGGTCTGTCTCACACACAGTCCATTCATGGGGCAGCCTCAGGGATGAAGGTTCATGGCAGAAATAGAAGCTGGAGATCTGCTCATCTCATTGCCCACAAAAGCCAAGTAAATCTGGAGCAAAGCTCTGGGCAGAAGCTGCAACAGTGTTTCTTCTTTCTTCCTTTACTTAGCTCAGGCTGTCAACTCAGAACCCCACAACCAGGATGGGTGCCCTCCTCCCATTTCATGTGGGGCAAGTCAACACACCTGAAAACTCCACTCTGGGCAACCACTTCTCCAGCTAAGATCTGTCTCTCCATAACACACAGTTCCAAACACATGAGGCTTTTGGGGGATACTAAGATCCAAACTATAGCATCCACTGTAGCTGGCTTATTATTATTAATATTTTTGGTAGTGATTTCAAGCCCAGAGCTTTCACACGAGCTACATCCTGGTCCATTTTTAAGATAGTCTCACTAAGTTGCCTAGGCAGGATCAAACTTGTAGTCCTCCTGCCACAACCCTGTAGACTGTTCTTATGTTTGGACAGTATTTCTTAGTGTGGATAAACTGCATTTTATGTTTCCATTTGTCAGCTGATGCACATTGAATTGTTTTCATGTTTCGAATATTATGAATAACTGCTACGAATGTGCTGCAAGTTTTGTTACAGAATAAAATTGCTGGTTATTGTGGTTACCATTTAGAGGAACTGCCTAACTTTTCTAAAGCACCTAATATTTACCTTCCTACCTGCATTGTTTTTTATTTATTTATTTTATTTTTTGACCCAAGTCTGGCTCTGTAGCTCAGACTGGTATTAAACTCACTATGGAGCCCAGGCTGGCCTTAGACTCATATCAGTCCTTCTTCCTCACTCAGCATCCTGAGTGCTGGCGTTAACAGGCCTGCACCTCCATGCCTGACTTATGTGGTGCTGGCGAATCAAATTCAGGTACTTAGCTCTTTATGGCCCTTTAACTGCTGAGCCATTCCTCTTGCATCCTACCTGCAATGCATGAAGATTCCAATTTCTTTTTTCCTTTTCTTTCTGTGGTCTTTTTTTTTTCTTCTTTATTTTTTAATTGAGGCAGGTTCTCCCTCTGTTACAGGAAGGAGAATGCCACCACTCCTGGATTATGTGGTACTGAGGAATCGAACCCAGGGCCTTGAGCTTTTCAGGCCAGTTTTTTAACCGCTGAGCTACACCCACAGAAGCTCCCCCTTTTCTTTGACGTAGTTTGTTACTTTGTTCCTAAACTCAATATGTAACCCAGGTTGGCCTCAAACATGGGGCAGTCCTACTGCCTTAGCCTCCTAAGGCCTGAGATTTCAGGCATGTACCTCCATGCCCAGCTACCAATTTCTTTATGTTTTCACATATATTTATATTTAGTTTAATTTGATTATAGCTGTACTAGCAAGTGTAGTAGTATCTCATGGTTCTGATACACATGTCAGTGTTGAAGTGCAATATTGACCACTTTTTACTTAGTTTTATTTCTGTTTATTTATTTTGAAACAGGATCTTGCTCTGTAGCCCAGGCTGCTCTTAGACTCATAGCAGTCCGCCTGCTCAGCCTCCTGTAAGTGCTGGGATTGCAGGCGTGTGCCACCATGCCTGGCTTTATGTGGTGCTGAGAAATTTTTAGGGCCTTGCCCTTGATAGGCAAGTGCTTTAACCACTGTGCCATTCCTCTAGTCCCTTGACCATCTTTTCAAGTGCTTTATAGCACTGTGTATTTATTTGTAGTAGCTTTTCAACCTGAGTTACTAAATTGCTCAGGTTGGGTTTAGACTTGCGATCCTCTTGCCTCAGTCTCCCAAGACTGAGGGTTACAGGTGTGCGCCACTTAATGTGGCCTCTAAGTTTTCTTAGTCTTAAATTGGTTTGTTGATTTAGCACAGTCTTTGAATGTTTTGCTGATTTTTGGTTAAAATAGATTGAGATGACTTAATATCTGTACTTTTCAAATTTTCTTTTATGTGTATTAAGTCATTTTGTGACATGTGGTAAATCCAGTTTTCACGTCATTTTCTATTTTAACTTTTTTGGTTTGTGATTTCAAGTGTATACTAGCTAGAATGTCAACAATGACAAAAGCTATCTCTTTTTTAAAAAAAACTTAATGAACATACTGATCGCCCATTACCACATAGTCTTGAGTGTGGTGGCACACAACACACCTGTAGAAAATAAATGAATAAGTAGAAAATAAAGCCTTGTGTCACTTGGCCTGATTGGAAAAAACAAAATCTTAAGATAATTAATTTATGCTGGGCCAGTGACACAGGCGGATAATGCCAGTGCTGTCTGGGAAGTTAAGGCAGGAGGATTGTAAGTTCAAGCCTGGCTTAGGCAAATAGTGTCTTAGTAAGACCCTGTCTCGAAATCAAACCTAAAATATGGGCTAGAGATGTTGGATAGTGTGAACGTCTTCGAGATTCCATCCCCAGTACAAAAATAACTAGCTTGAATATAACTTAGGTGTGAGTTAGATGGAGACTTTCTAGTATGGCATTTGTAAAAATTTTTTTTTGTTTATATTTTTATGAAAACATTTATTTCATTGACTTCCCTAGGTCAATTCAAGCTTAAATTTTGTTATTTTATTAAACTTAAAAAGTATCTTATTATATGTATATGATGCCCACTTTTGTAACTTCTAAACTTAAATATTATTACAGAAAACGTAAAACTACAGAAGAGAATATGGTAACGTTACTTCAGTGTATTTATCAGCCAGCTTCATCAACCACCACTTAACCGCTGTTCATATTCTTACCCCTTTTTGCTCACCTTCCCACTCCAAGCCCTCTGATTACTTGTTTTGCTGGTGCTGAGGACCAGACCGAAGATTGCACACATGCTAGGCAAGTGCTCTAGATAACACACAGAGAGCTTACACCTCTAGCTGCTTACAAGGAAATTATGGGCAGCTTCTTGTTAGGTTTGGAAAACTTGTACTTTTTTTTCTTGTATTTACTTATATGTGGATTTTTTTTTTTTTTAAAGACAGGGTTTTATTCTGTAGTCTAGGCTGGCCAGTCTGTAGCCCAGACTGGCCTCAAACTCACAGCAGTCTTTATGAATCGAACTCAGGTACCTAGCACTTGCTAGGCGAGTTCTTTAACCGCTGAGCTCTTCCTCCAGCCCAAGATCTGAATCTTACTCCTATCTTAAACCTTGTAAGATCCAGATACTTCTTATAATCTGCCTTGACTTTCCTGAAAGTATTTAATTCCTGTAGTCACATAGTTTGACTTGAAGTTCCACTGACAAACTCTCCGGTAAATAGATACAGTTCTTACCACAAAAATTCTTTTACATTTACCTGTGGAATAATGTACTTAAATTTGAAGTGTAGTCACAAAAATAACCTTAGAGATGTATTTACTATTAAAGTGTCAAATTGTAGAAAATTAAGGATAACTTAGATTCAGTAGTCCTGAACATGACTAAATATTAATTTTTAAATTATACCTTTTAAGTTAGTAGTAACAGACCCGGAGAGTATTGTACATTGTGTAAGTACCATAGTGCGGTAACAGAGTTTGTGGCTCATTTCAGGTCCATTGCCTGCAGCTTTTGCCCATGCTTCCTGTTAACTAATTAATTTATTTATTTTGAGATAAGGTCTTGCTCTGTAGTCCAGGCTGGTCTTGAACTCATTGTATACCCAAGGCTGACCTTGAATTCAAGGCAATTCTTCAGCCTCCAGAGTACTGACAGGGATTACAGGCATGTGATGCTATATGCCCATCTCTCTTAACTTTTAATGGTGGTGAACCCTTGTGTCGAAATTTCTGGGATGAGGGAAATAACATATCTTTTAAATTTTCGCTGATACAGTAAGAGTTCAGACTACTGAGTGCCCCACAGTGTCATGTCTGGTACACAGTGAACTCAGCAACACATTGAAATTGTTTGCCTAATTAATATAATACATGGTAGTTATTGATGCAGTCTTAGAAACTAGGCATTTATGGCTGATAGGAATTTGTAGATGATAGAGCCTGTTTAATCGTATTATTCCAGACCATGTCCTTTATCCAGCCTTGTGCAGAGGGTAAGGAAGCTTTCCATAAGCAAAACTGAGATGGCCATTAGCAGTGTACCTTTCAGCAGAACTGTATCATACTGGATTTCATTATCCTCTAGAGAAGAAAACTAGAGTTTTTGTATATGCTAGATTTGTATTCTGACTGTTAACCCATTATTAGTTACATGTTTTACAGATACTTTTTATTCTGTATGTTTCTTTTATTTCAACTGAGAAAGGAACCTTATTTTTCCATTTTTTTAGTGTGTATATTTGTGATCCATAATATATTGTACATTTCTTTTTTCACTGTTGTTTGTTGGTATACAGAATTTTTAAATTTTTGATTTTTCTTTTCTTGTGCTTTGATATCTAAGAAATTGACAAATCCGCTATCATAACGGTTTTTTGTCTGTTTTCTTCAGGCGTCTTATATTTTTGGATGTGAGAGTTAGCATTTTAACCCATTTGGAGTTAATTTTTGTATATAAGTCAAGATAAAGGTGTACCTTCATTTTTTGCATTTTAGTTTCTAAAACCAGTTTGTCGCAATGATCATTTTCCCCCATTGCATACTCCTGACCCCCTTGTAAAAGATCATTTGAACATGTGTAGTTTATCTCCAGATTCTCCAAATCCCTGGCATACCACTAGTCTTTGTCTTTCTGCTAATACCACATTGTTTTAAGTACTTAGTCTTGTAATTTTGAAATTAGCAAATGTGTTACTTCCAGCTGTTGTTTTTCTTGGTTATTTGGGGCCTTTCTATATTCTATATGAAGTTTAGGATGGAATTTTCTATTTCTGCAGAAATTATCTTTTGGATTTTGGTAGGGATTATCTTGAGTATGTAGATAGCTTTGCTAGAATTGATGACGTAACATTATTGACAATCCATGAATGATATTGACAGTCCATGAATGTGGAATGCGTTTCCATTTACTTGGTCACTTTTAATTTCTTCGTGTAGTGTTTTGTAGTTTCCTTTGTGCAAATCTGTTATCTCTTTTGTTCCTAATTTTTTTTTTTTTTTTAAGATCTCACTTTGTAGTTCAGGCTGGTACTGTGCTCACTATGTAGCCCAGGCTGGCCTCAAACTCATGGTGGTACTCCTGCCTCAAGCTTTCTGGAGTGCTGAGATGACAGGGTGTGTGCCACTGGAGAATCAAACCCAGGTCCTTGTGTTTGCTAAGCAAGAACTTTAACTGCTGAGCTATGTCCCAGCACCCATTTCCTCTACCCCCCTTTTTTTCCCCCCCTGATGCATAGGATCAAGCCCTGGGCTGCATGCCAGGAAAGTGCTGTACCACTGAAATATATCCCCAGTCTTGTTTTATTCTGATAGAATTGTTTTTATTAATTTAGTTTTTAGATTGTTAGTGTAGTTATAATAATTTTAAAATTTTGTATGTTTTCTTGCGTTTTTTAATTTTTTTTTTTTTTTTTGAGGTAGGGTCTTGCTGTGTAGTTGAGGCTGTCCTCAAACTCATGGCAGTTCTCCTGCCTTGGCCTCCCAAGTGCTGGGATTATGGATATATGCCACCTATTTGGTTTATAAGGTGCTGGGGAATTGAACCCAGGGCTCTTTTGCTGAGCAAAAGCTTTAACCACTGAGCTGTGCCCCAGCCACTTTTTGAATTTTGTATCCTGTCACTTTGTTGAATTCAGTTATTTGATTTTTTTTTTTTGTGAAAAACCTTAAAGATTGTATCATCTACACACAGGTAATTTTACTTTTTCTGTTGTAAATTAGATGGCTTTTTTTTTTTTTTTTTGGTGTGTGTGCATTGTGGAGGAGACAAGAGTCTTACTCTGCAGTCCGGGCTGGTTCTGAACTCACTGTAGCCCAGGGGAGCCTTGAACTCAGGCAGTTCTCCTGTCTCAGCCTCCCCAGTGCTGGGATTACAGGCATGTACCACCATGCTCAGCTTTATGTGGTACTAGGGAATCAAATTTAGGGCCTTGCACTTGGCTAGGCAAGCATTTTAATTATGGCGCTATTTCTTCAGGTCCCCCCCTTTTTTTGCTTCAGCTAGAACTTTTAATACCGTATTGCACAAAAGTGGGGGAAGTGGGAATCTTGCTGTGTTTCTGATGTTAGAAGGACAGCTTTACTTTAACTCCTAAGTGACATGTTAACTTTGGGTTTTGCGCATAGTTGTATTCTTTTTTTAAGATAAATTCTCACTCTTGTCCAGATAGGTCCTCAACTCACTTTGTAGCCCAGGCTGGACGTGAACTCAAGGATTGAATTTGACCACGTGCCTGCTTTAGTCTCTCCATGGAGTATTGAGATAATTGGCATGTACCACAAAGCAGGCTTTTACACATGGCTTTTATTATGTTAAGTTGCTTCTAGTTCTAGTTTATTAAGTGCTTTTATCTATACTTTGCTTTTTTCTATAGTAGTATTTTGAAACTAAATCATCAGTTGTTTATTGTATAAATTGGTTTTTTTATGAGAGATTTGTAGAAACACTAAGAAGAGAAAATTACAGTGTATCATCAGTGTATTAAAAAATAATGTACTCTAATGGCAGAAGATACTAACCATGGAATGCAGAGATCAGTCAGCTTTGGGAAGTTGATAGAATTTGACATGTTAGTAGATAAAGTGATCTGTTCTGTTTTTGCTAGATACTAAATAGACATTTGTTAAAATTTAAAATTTGTTACTTTACTTTCTGTTAGGAGCTTGGATCCTACTACTTCATTAACATGTCAGTCTTTCAAACCGAAGCCTAGATTCCTTTCTTTTTGGAGACAGGATCTTGCTCTGTAGTCCAGGATGATGCTGAAGTCACTATGTAGCCACGATAGCCTCGAACTCAAGACACCTCATGCTTCAGCCTGCCAGGTACTAGGATTATAGGTGTGCACCACCATGCTGCCAGTTCATGTAAAGCTGGGGAAGTGAACCCAGGGCTTTGCACTTGCTAAGCAAATGCTTTAACTCCTGAGCTTCACCCCGAGCTTCAAAGGCCAGAATTACATGTAATAGTGGATTAGAAGTGATTTCATCATAGTTTGGAATGAGATAGCCCAGTATCACAACTTTTGCACATTACACTGGATATGTTAGATAGAATAAGAGAATTTGGAAGTTGATCACAAAAGATAGGTTTGAAAATTCACAAACTGCTGTTTAATCAATAACTAGCTAGAAAGATAACAACTGAAGGAAAGTACCCCATTTACAAATATCAGATACAATATCCAAGGTTGTACTTCATGATCCACCCAGAAGTGTGTTTCCCAGGCGAATTTTGAGGCCAAGTAAGTTCCTAGTTACGCTTAACCATCCTGTCACACTTGGGTTAGTGTCTGTTGCGTTAATGTACTATTTTCCTCCATCAGGGATCGCATTTTTCTTTATTGTATATGCCAAGTGAGTTTTGAGTACATATTGGCATTTTGTGTAGGTATGTGTGGAAACTCAAGGTTCTTCTCTCTTCCTTTGTAGTGTTCATTCCTCCTTTATCAGCTAGACAAATTTGCTGAATGATCTTCTGGATTTACAGTTTTACGCTGTGTTGGTATATATTGGTGGAGTCCGAGATGTTTCCTGAGCATCTCACCTGTCACACTACTTTTACTTTTTAGAGAAGGTCTTCTTCTGGAATGTAATCCATACTTTTTTAGGGGAAGCTCTTTGGTATCTCAGCTGAATACCAAGGAAGCATTCATGAGATCGCCGAATCTGACTGCTTGGGAACGTTGCAGTCCTTTGACACATCTTTCTTTTTTCCTCCCCCTGATGATACAGTAATTTCATTTTCTCAGATCCATAGCAGGTGCTATTTGGTAAGCCTTTAATGGTGGTGTTTTGTGTGTGTACAACCCATCCACTCACCAGACTATTCTATGTGGACTTGGGGTCCCTTTGTAAGTCCAGTGCTTTTAATTTTGATTTTTTTCCCCCCTGCATGCTGTGTTTTGCTTAGACTTTAGGTCTCTTCCACGTCTGGCAGTGTTCCTAGTCAGAGAGCTGGATGATCCTAGAGTTTACCTTGTGAGTTGTATTGTGCTGTTTTCCACTATCTGATAGTAGTGGTCTCATGTATTTTCTCCAGTTTTGTACATGTTTATGTTTGAATTGCTAGTTTGGTCTTTGTTATTTCAGTCTCACAATCTTCGAGAAGTTGACAAATGATCCTGAAGTTCTTAGAAATACTAGGTGAGGTGAGATGGAGTAACATTTTACAGGCATTAGATGCATGCCTGCCTGCCTGCCTACCTGCCTTCCTTTATTTTTTTGGAGACAGTGTCTCACTTTGTAGCCCAGGCTGGTCCTAAACTCACTGTAGAACCCAGGCTAGCCTTTGACTCACCGCAGTCCTGCCTCAGCCTTCCAAGTGCTGGGATTATAGGCATGTGCCACCACGCCCAGGTTGTGGTGCTAGGGAATCAAACTTGGCCTTACACTTGCTAGGCAAGCGCTTTAATGGCTGTGCTGTTACTGCAGCCCCCATCCTTTCTTTCATATTGAAACAGAATCTCACTCTGTAGTCTAGGCTGGTCCTGAACTCAACTACGCTCAGGCTGCCCTCAAACTCAAGTTAATTCTCCTGCCCCAGCCTTGTGAGTGCTGGGATTGCAGGAGTGTGCCACCATGCCTGGCTTAGAACAGTAATTTCCAAAGAGAATGTTCTGAAAGTGAAAAAAAAAAAATTAGTAAATGAAAAGGACACAGAACAAAGTGTATAACTATAAAATGATTTTACATTTAGGGGAAAAGTATATATGTGTATAGAATATGTGGGAGGACACAAAAATTTATTAGTGACTTTCTTGAAGGAAAGATGTGTGCCTGTTGTTTCAGTACTCTCTTTAGTATTTTTAATTTTGTTTTGTGTTAGAAATTACTGTAACAGCTATTCAAGGAATATCAAGAGCTGTGCACTTTAAAGAGTTGTATGTAGTCATCATTTATCTATGATATACTTACCACCTTGTATGTTTTGACATTATGTTAGGTAACTTCATTTAGATTGAAACATTGTCTAGCTAAAAATACATACTTGGCTTATGAGAGCCCTCAGTGATGTTAAGTGAACTAAATATTATGCTTTCTTAAAGTAAGTATTATTTTATTGTGATGGTATGGTTTTCTAAGTTGTTGTCGTAATTCGGTTTCTCTTACGTTAAGACCCTTCAGCAACTAGTACTGCTTCGAATTATCCTGATGTATTAACAAGGCCTTCTCTTCATCGGAGCCACCTGAATTTCTCCATGCTTGAATCCTCCGAGTTACACTGTCAGCCATCCACGTCTTCAGCTTTTCCAATAGGCAGTTCTGGATTTTCTCTTGTGAAGGAAATTAAAGATTCTACCTCTCAGCATGATGATGATAACATCTCAACTACCAGTGGTTTTTCCTCAAGAGCTTCTGATAAAGGTATTCTTGTCATTTGGTAGTAAAAGTTTTTTGTAGTAAATACAAATTTCATTGGATATGTTTGTTTTTACTTATTTTTCATATAAGTGTTGAATCTTACTATTGATACATGATTGTAAAGTATACATTTTTGTTTCAGATATTGCTGTTTCAAAGAGCACTTCATTGCCACCTCTGTGGTCTCCAGAGGCTGAACGTTCTCATTCAGTTTCACAGCATACTGCCACCAACTCAAAAAAACCAGCATTCAACTTATCTGCCTTTGGTACACTCTCTCCTGTGAGTACTGAGTGGATTAGATTTAATCACATTAGTTTTGACTATTTTTGTTCTAATTTGCCCTTGTGTTTCTATGCAGTCACTTGGGAATTCTTCAAATCTTAAAACAAGTCAGCTCGGAGATTCTCCTTTTTATCCCGGAAAAACAACATATGGTGGGGCAGCAGCTGCTATAAGACAGTCTAAACTACGAAGTATACCTTATCAGGTTGGTTTAAAAAGAATTATTGACATTTTTTTCTTTAACTAGATATATTGATACTCGAAAAATACACTGTCAATTATATGTTGGTAAAACCAAAGCTGTCAGGTATATGAACATTTTAGGTCTAAGTGAATTTTTTTTAGATTTGTATGCGTCTTAGGAAGTTTAATTATTTCTTTTGAAAATGAGGTATTAGTTACACTTAGTAAATTTTACTCTTATTGTAAGTATACTTACAATACTGTTTTGTAACCACTTCTGTGAAGATGTTACATATTTACAGTACCTTGAAACATCCTTGCATATCTCTGTAGTCCTTCCTTCTGCTATCACCCTGTGGCAACTGCTTTTTTCTTTCCCTGTAGTTTGAGCTTTCCTAGGATTGCATGTAAATTTAGTCAGAATTTATGAAGGATAGCAGCTTAAGAGACCAAGGATATTGGGCAATATCCACATGGAAGAGAATTTTTTTGACTAAATGTGCTGTGCCATTAACAGCTTACTCTATTTAGTGTAATGCTTTTAAGATTGTTTCTTTCTGCATATATTAGTAGTTCTTTTATATTGCTGAATATTATGATTGTAAGACAGTTTTTATTTGCCAAGAAAAGCACATTTTGTTTTCTTTTTTTGGCAGTTGTGAGTAAAGCTGCTGTGGAACATTTATGTGACTATTTGGGTCTCCCTTGGTTAAACACCTTGCAGCTGATTGCTGGGTTCGTTTGTATGTGTAGGTGTGTATTATAAACTGCCAAACTATTCTTTAGGTTTGGTACCAGTTGCCATTTTTATATTAGTAGTATATGAGAGCTCCATTTGCTCTATATCCTTGCTATCACTTTGTGTTGTCAGCTTTGTGTTTAATAGGCATGTAGTAGTGATTTCAGGTGCTTGTGGTTTTAATTAGCATTTCTCTGATGATTAATGATGTTGAGTATTTTCAGCCTGTGTACAGTGTGCTCTTAGTGTGTATCTTCGGTGAAATGTCTTTTCAAATCTTTTGCCTGTTTTTAAATTGGATGGTTTTAAGAATAAAGTGTAGGCTTTACTTTTTATGACATCTAATATTTATACGTTTTTTTCTTTACGATTTTATGCTCTTGCTGTTATTACCTTAAGACATTTTTGCCTAACCCAGTGTTACAGATTGCCTTCTGTTTTCTTCTAGATGCTTGTTTGAGGCTTTAATTTAGGCCTGTGAGCTCATTTTGAGTTAATTTTTATGTGTGATGTGAGATACAGTTAAATGTTCATTTGTTTTATGTATGGGTGAGGAGTTGCAGTACCATTTGTTGAAATGTGTCCTTTCTCTGTTGAATTACCTTTACACTGCTACTGCAGACCTGTTGGTTATATCCTTGGCTCTATTTCTGGATTTCCTGTTCTTTTCATTGCTTTGTGTCCGCTGTTACGCCAGCATGTACTGTCTCGACACCTCTTCAGAATAAGCCTTAAAATTAGGTAATGTAGTTATCCAGCTTTGATCTTCCTTTACAAGCTCATTTTGGCTTTTCCATAAAATTTTAGAATCAGCTTGTTTCTATAAAAGCTGTTGACATTGTGGTTGAGATATTATCAAGTCTAAAGATCAGTTTGAGGGAGAATAGACTTAAGAAAAATTCGGCTGTACAGTTTGTGAATATGGTAGTTTTACTTATTTAGGTGTTTTTAAGACTTTCATGAGTGTTTTATAGTATATAACATAGATCTTGAACATATTTTGTTAGCTTTATATTTAAGCGTTTCATATTATTTGAAGCTAATGAACAGTAAGTAGCTTGAGTATCTGTTTAATAAATGAATTGATGGTTAAAATACCTTTCAGCAAAGACTTAGCAAGCATTTAAGGAAAAAAAAAACAATTGTATACAAACTCCTTAATGTAGTAGGAGAGAAGAGAGTACTTGTCAACACATTTGTATGGGGCTGATAGGATGTTGATCCACAGACATTTACAAGAAAGCTACTGATCATTATTTCTTTCTTATTAATTACAGAAATAAACCTTTTCAACAGAATACTTGATACACACAAGCGCGCGCGCTCGCTTATGCTCTCTCTCTCTCTCTCTCTCTCTCTCTCTCTCTCTCTCTCTCTCTCTCTCTCTTTCTCCATAGGGTTTTGCTCTGCAGTCCAGGTTGGTCCTGAATGCACTCTGTAGTCCAGGGGCTACCTTAGGCTCATGGTAATCTTCTTGCCTCAACCTCCTGAGTGTTGGGATTATAGGCATGCTCCAACATGTCCAGCTTTATGTGGTTTTGGGGAATCGAATTCAGGGCCTTGAGCTTGCTAAAGTGTTTGAATCTTTGCATTATTCCTCCATCCTGGTATAAAATACGCAAAAAGAAAGATACTAAGATTGTCTTAGTTACTTTCTCATCGCTGTGACAAAGTACCCAGTATCCATAATTAAAGGGAGAAAGGATTTATTTAGCTCACAGTTTCAGAGGGTCTCACAATCTCATTTGTGAGGCGGCCGGAGATACAGTGAAGGCTTAGGGCAGAGACAGGCTGGAGAACTGCTCAGCCCCATTGCAAACAGAAACCAAGTGCTTCTGAAGACAGGCAAAGGTTAGGGCTTTCCCAGGAACTGGATGAAAGCCCTGCCCTGGTCAATTCCCACTCTGAACAAGTTGATACAATCAGATCAAACCCCAAACGCGTGTCTCCCAGTAATACTGTTCTAAATATATGAGGCTTTTGGGGGCCACTCAGTATTCAGACTATAGCAGTGATCTGTGTGTTACTGGCTCAACATTAGAAATCAGTGTACTCTACCATGTACACAAATTAGAATAACTGAAGAGTGGAACTTCCCAATTGATGCTTAAAGTATTTAATAATCACCTCAGGTTGTTAAAGCGTATTTAACTTTAAAAAACCCTTTAGTATTATACCTAAGTTACTTAAGACTGAATACCATTCTTCTGAGATGAAGGAAGAACAGGCACATCAATTATTGATGCTACTATTCCTCATCCTACTGTAGGTCCTGTCTAGAACAGTATGTATGAGACAGAATTAAAAGACATACAGATTAGAAACGGAGAACAAAAAGTTACAAACCCAATAGATGAGTTTAGCAGTCACAAGAAAGTCTGTAGAAAGCCACCTGTGTTTATGTATATAAGCAGCAAAGAATCAGAAATACAGTAACTCTTAAAGAGCTGTCAAGGTAAATTGGGTCTTCATTCAATGATTATTGTTCATACCATTTTCCTGAGGATATACAAATCTTATTTTGTTTAAATCCTGCTTTGATCTTTTTATTTTACATGTAAGACTGTTGGGGTACTACTAGGGATTGACCCCAGGGCCTTGACTCTGTGCTCTATCACCAGCTCTTTTTAAATTTTGCATTTCGAGGCAGAATTTTGGTAAGTCTCTAGTTACCCAGGCTGTGCTGAAACTTAGTGTTCCTAGCTCAGCCTTTTACCGTGCTGAGATGATGACAGGAGGGTGTTACCCTTATTGGGGCTGACATTTTATTACAGGGGAAGAGAAGAGTTTATGCATGTAGGATTTCAAAAAGGAAAATACTTTTAAAATGACAGTCCATCACAAACATAACCTTTTGAAATTAGGGTATTTGTAGGCTTAGGTTTGTCTGTGGGTAGTGAGTCCTTTGGTTTTCTGGATGGAGGATCCTTATTAAATTGACAGCAGTGAGACTTATTTCTGTGTGTATTTATGAGGGGCGTTATTTTGTCAAAGCGTTAATTGGATGTTGGTGTTAAACATTGAATTAGTGTTATTTCAAGCCAGTGATTCACAGAATAGTCTTTTAATATATGCTTGCAATTTTTTTTTCATTTATTGATGAGTCTTACACATTTTAATGCTGAGTACTGACATACCTGTAGAATCTACTTCACCTGAGGCTCCAAAATACAGTGCTGGGGAGCTAACCTAGGGACCCGAGTTCGCTAAGAAGTGCTTTGCAGCTGGCCCCAGCTCTGTACTGATGGTGTTCCTTCTTAGAGGGTTAAAGCTAGGAGGCATTTAAAAGTTTCTGTAGTTCATTTGTGTTTCATTGATAAATGAATGGAGGCTGTGAGAAGCCAGTAGGCTATAGCCTTTTCCTAGTGGATACTTTAAAGTTTTCTCATGTTTGCTAGAGTTTTTGGGCTTAGCACCAATCTCTTTTTTTTTTTTTTGACTTTTTAAAAAAGTTTAAAAATTTATTTACGTATCATATTCTTTTTCCCTTCCTACCCTCTCACCTTCCCCTCTTCCCCCTTCCTTTGGCCTTTCCGTAAGTCCATCGTTTTACTTTATTCTATATCTTTTTTTTGTAGGGTTTGGTTTTCTCATATTAGAGATACCATTTAACTTTGTGGGTCTAACGGATTTCACTGAGCTTATATCTCAAGGTGCATGCATTTTCCTACAAGTGACTAATTTGTCATTCTTAATGTCAGACTAATATTCCCTTGTGTATATATACCACATCTTCTTTTTTCAGTCATCTATACTCAGGCAGGTTGGCTTCTTCCAAGGTTTGGGTGTTATAAATTGTTCAGCACAAATCTTAATGAGCACTAAGTTCTTAAAACTAAAGCAGGTTGTCTGGCCAATAATTACTTGATATCTGTCTGAGAAACAGTTACTCAGTTTTTAGTTTGTGATATTAATCATGTATTAATCATTATAAAATTGTGTGGCTTTATGATTAACTGCATGATTACTAGAATATTATAGTGCATTCTTGGGAAAAGGTATTTTTCTTGGAATTTACAAGCATTGCTTGTGTAAGAAAGGTGACTTGGCTAGTGTTTATAGTTTTTTTTCCTATTTCTGGTACTTAAAAACATGAGAAAATTATTAAGTAGCTTGAGTATTTAAAAATGTTTTTTGTTATGCTAACATTAGAGACTCACGTTATTAATATTAAAATATTTAATTGTATATAATCTAATCTTTTTTGCTCTTTTTAAAGTATTCAAGCAAATATGATTTAATTTTCCAGATAACAGCATGTCTTAATTCATTTCTCGTTAACATTCCTTAAGTGCCTAGGCCAAGGAGGTGATGGTATGCCTAGAATTTCTTGTCAGTTGTCCCCTTTCCATCATGTAACATAGTACATATTTCTTTAGAATGGTACATGCGTCGTGTCACTTCTGTGTATTGTAAAAGTAATTTGGCAGGTAGAGAATTGAATTTTCATAAATACGTATGAAAGAAAAGGATATCTTCAGCGATAAGTTGCTATTAAAACGTTAGTCTTGTTTTATTTTGGATTCCATTCTATTTTATACAAAATTTCATTGTGTAAAATGCATACTTTAGATTTTATATTGCAGCAGATAATAGATACAGAGTTTTCTTTTCAGGCACCAGTCCGAAGACAGATGAAACCTAAGCAACTTAATGCACAATCATATGGTGTGACCAGTTTAACAGCTCGGCGGATATTGCAGTCTTTAGAGAAGATGTCAAGTCCTTTAGCGGTAAATCTTTAAAATCACAAATATGATAGTTCAGCAAAATTTGAATTTAGTGAAAAATCTTCGTTTTTCTGCAAAATAAATATTATTATTTTTAACTAATAGGATGTGAAAAGAATTCCATCTGTTGTGTCTTCTCCTTTGTATTCTGTAAGTTGGCTTTTAAATCTTCTATATGAAAGTCATATTTTTCAGTTTTCCATGTATTCTAACACTTGTATTTTTTTTTTTTTTTCAGCCTCTTGATAGGAGTGGGATAGAGACCACAGATTTTCGGGCCAGAAGAGAAAAGGTAAGACAATTGTTTAAAGTGTCAGCAAGTTTGCATAGTTGTATGCAGAGTTGGCAAGTACAAATCAAGTCTAATGTATACTCATTTGAAAAAAGCGTTTGAAGCTGCGTATGGTGGTGCACGCCTGAAATCCCAGCCCTTTTGAGGCTGAAGTGGGAGGATTGCCATGAGGCCAGCCTGGGCTACATGCTGATTTCAGGACCTCAGGATGATGTGCATGTTTAATATATGCTCAGTCTATATGTTTTTTTTTTTTTGTGGGTGATAATGGCATTTCTGTTTCAAGATCTTAACAGTCTTAATGGCTTATTCTTACCTTTTGATAAATAAGATTAAATAAAACTTGAAATATTTTAGAAGCTAAATCTACCCCATTGAACTTAGTTATCCTTGTGAACTTCCCTTACTAGCCAATGTTACATCAAGTCTGTTGTGCTTCATAGGATTTCATTTAGATACATTATTCATCCGCCAGCCAAAATACTATCTCAAGGATTGTCAGAGCTGTCCCCTCTTTTGTGGTACTGGGGATTGAGCCCAGGGCCTTTCCACTGGGCTGCATCAGTATCTAACCCCCCACCCCTCTTCTTAAATAATTTTTAATTTTGAGACAATGACTCATGTTCTGATACTCTTTTAGTGTACTTTGTATTTTTTAAGTTAACTTTTTACATTACTATGGGGAAAATAAAATGGTTGATAATTAGGGGTAAAGAGCTTTTCATTTTTTTCCTTTCTTTTTTCTTTTTTTCTTTTTTTTTTTTGAGACAGTGTTTCACTGTAGTCCAGTCTTGTTCTGGACTCACAGCAGTCTTCCTGCCTCAGCCTCCCAAGTGTGCCCAACTTACATGGTGTTGGGGAATCAAACTCAGGTACTTAGAGCTTACTAGGCAAGCACTGTAACTGCTGAGCTATTCCTTCAGCCCCAGAGCTTTCATTTTCATTAGCTGTACTTAGGACTGGTTATGTATCCTTCAGAGAAAGCAGATTCCTGGATCCTTACTAAAAAAGATTTTATTACAATGTTTCCCATAAGTAATTATTAAAATTACAATTATCAAAATCAGTTGTGGAGAATGTATATGAGATATTGTTAGATTATTGTTCTTACTGAATTTGCTACAGAGGAGGAAGCTAAACTTAATGCTTTTCTTGGGAGAGTATTTTACAATGTTTAGAATTATCTAGATGTTTATAATTAAGCATGAGAGAACCTAATGTTAATACCTTTATGAGATTAGCTTGAGCTGTTTTCTCAGAACCCATTCATACCAGATTGTTTTTTTAAAAAATAAGTAAAATTTTAAGATTGTGCTATGATGTAGATCATTATCAATAAGAATCTTACAAGTGGCAGGTGAGTGTGGTGGAGCAAGCCTATAATCCCACCTGTTTGCCAGGTTAAGGCAGAAGAATTCTAAGTTTAAGGCCCGTCTAGGCATTTTAGTGAGATCTTGTCTCAGTCTAGGCATTTTAGTGAGATCTTGTCTCAAGGTTTTAAAAAATCTTACTAATGATTGAATATGGTCAAAATAAAAGGGTGCTGGGAAATTAAAAATGCCAAAATACAGCATTACAATTCATGTTTCACACATGAAATTAGAATGCTTTACAAAATGGACTATCTCATTGATTTGTGATGTCACACTTAGGAATAGGGAAGAACTAGTAACTATGCAGAGGCTTTGCCCTGGAAGCCAGTGTGGTTTACAGCTGCTACTGGGTGAAAGGACTGTATTCATACAGCAGCAATCTCTGGACAGATGGTAATCTTACACCAGAAGGATTCTTACTATGCTTCAGTGTAGCAAAGGACTTCTTAACCAGACACTTGTGTATTTAGACAATAAAAGCAATTCATTTCAGAATCTGGAAGTCTTTAACAGCACTTTGCCTATTAGATCTGCATTGTAAGGTTTTGGGTTTGATTTATTTTTTAAGCAGCATTGCAGAAAATCAACTTGGGGCGGGATTTGCTTATGTTTTTAAGTTAAAACATCACGACTAGTGGAAAAATCTTAATTACAGGTATAGAAAATATAGACAATATTAGAAAGTAGGAGAAAATACATTTCAGTCATGTGTTGAAAATTCTCACTGTAAAAGCTTAAATATGTTTACTTGTTTCAAATAGTATTTCTGTAGTCTTACTTAGTTTGAGACAGGGTTTTACTTTGTAGTTCAGGCTGGCCTCAAACTTGTAACCATCCTCCTGCCTCAGCATCTCCAATGCAGGGTTTACAGGCCTGTGCCACCATGCCTGGCTTGTATTGCTGCTGGGAAATTGGGCTCAGGAACTTAATAATAGCTAAGCTGGCTCTTTAACTCCTGAGCTGTTTTTCCAGCTGTAGTGTTTTTATTTTATGTGTGTGCATGTGTGTACATGTGAAAAGTCATTGAGTTTGGAGTAAAAGGTAGCCTGTCACTACAGCAATTTGTATGTGTACATGTATACATATGAAGAAACAGATCCACAGCTTTGGTTTTGTTGCTGTCAGTTTTTTCTGTTAGTATTTATTTGCCTGTGTCAGTTATTTATCTGTAAAATAAGTCATGTCCCCTAGATCACGTTAATCTCTGTTAGATAATTTTTAGAGACCAGTCATTGCTATATAATGTAAGAAAGTGTTTGTTTTTGGCTTTTGCTTACTTACAAGGTGGACGCTCAGTATCCCCCTGTTCAAAGACTTATGACTCCAAAGCCAGTTTCTGTGGTAACAAATCGAACTGTTTATTTTAAACCATCTCTGACACCATCTGGTGAATTAAGGATGACTAATCAAAGAGTAGATAAAAAGGAAAGTGTGAGTATATGTTTATTTTCACCGGTCTTTGAATATTGATTGGAATGAGTAAGAATAAATCATGAAATAGAGCTACTCTTATCTTACAGTCTAGCAGTTACATAATGCATAAAGTTTGTTAAAGATGATAATGCATTGATGTTTTTGACATAGCTTTTACCTTGATTGAATTCTAAAGTAAAGATTAATATTAGGTCACTTTTGATTAATAAGTAGATGTATTTTATCTGTGTGTCTTGTTTGTGGTGGTGATGGTGAACTATCTTAGTCAATTTCAGACTTTATATTTAGATATTGCCAGTTTTCCCTGCCCCCCCCCATTCCAAGATCCTTTCTTCCATTTGACATCTCATAAGTTTTTTTCTGCTGTATTATTCAACCATTAAAATGAATGTTAATTCTGTAATATTACCTAATACTAGTTCAGGTGTGTCCAGCATGTGGACTGCCAGTTTTCTAGTCCTCATTTTTTTTTTTTGGGGGGGGGGAGGTGAAAAGGAATTCTTGTTAGGTTACATATAAAATATATAATATAACTAGTGTATATAAATAATGAAGTTTCTTTAGTATTTTATAATATTAAAGAAAACAAGGGCAAAACAAAGTTGGCAGACCTAATTAGACATCCGAATTTTATTTTATTTTATTTTTTGAGACAGGGTCTCACTCTGTGGTCCAGGCTGGTCCTGAACTCACTTTGAGCCCAGGCTGGCCTTGGACTCAAGGCAATCCTCCTGTCTCAGCCTCCCGACTGCTGGGATTACAGGCGTGCGCCACCATGCCCAACTTATGTGGTGCTGGGGAATCGAACTAGGGTACTTAGTGCTTTAACCACTGAGCCATTCCTCTAGCCCAGTACCCGAATTTTAAAATGCTTATTTGGTAATAAGATTCAAGAAAGACTCATATTTCTTTTGGTTATATTTTTCTACGCTTCAAACCCTTAACTGATCACACTTTTTTGAGACAATTTACATGCCATAGTGTATAGAAGTTGATAAATCTTTAATTTTAGTGTGCTTATAGAAATTGTCCAGTCATCCTAGCAGTTTTAGAGAACATTTATCTTCTACTTCATCTCCTTGTAATTTTTACTCTTTAAATCAGTCCGATATTTTCAAGTTCATTTATATGTAGCATATACCAAGTTTTTCACTTTTTTATGTATTTTTATTTACTTATTTATTTTTGAGACAAGTTCTCATTCTGTAGCCCAGGCCAGTCCTGAACTCACCAAGGAGCCCAGGCTGGCCTTGGACTCACTGCAGTTGTGCCCCAGCTTCCTAAGTGCTGGGATTACAGGCCTGTGCCACCATGCCCAGTTTATGTGGTTCTGGGGAATTGAACTCTGGTACTTAGTGCTTGACTTAACGCTTGCTAGGCAAGTGCTTTAACCGCCGAGACATTCCTCCAGCCCCTGGCTTTTTAAAAAAATGGCTCGATACAGTTTCATTTTATGGGATATAGTAGATGTTAACTTATTTCTGTGAACATACATTTTCATTTCTTGATTTTATGCCTGTGAGTAGAATTGCTGGGCACATTGACTTTGCAGAGAGTATGCCACTTGTCTCATAAAATGCTCCATATTCTGGGCTTATCTATTTGTGTCATTGAAATTTGTGTCACCTGAAATATTTGCTAAGTTTATAAAACATCTTACACTTTCTGCCTTTGCTCATATTTAATTTTGTAACAACCGCATTTTCTGAAAAAATTTGTTAAAGCATAATTTATTGTCCATTATTCCTGTCTTGATTTACTCATTGCTTAACATTTTGCCATACGTGCTTTATCTCTTCATACTTTTAATTGGCACTGTGGTTTGATTTAGTTTGGTTTGATACCAGGGATTAAAAACGGAGTACTCATCTTCATCCTCATCCTCAGCCCTTTTCCTTTTTTTTTTGCTTTGAGGCAAGGTCTTAGTTGCTTAGACTGTACTAGGTTTTTCCTGCTTCCTGCTTCTTGCTTCTGGCTTCTGAGTAGTTGGAATTATAGGTGTGTTGCACTGTATCCTAGAACATTAAAAGTTTTAATATTTTGAACATAATTTGGGACCTATGGTGATGAACAAAATTTTCCATGTATTTTGTAACATTTGTTTTATCATTTTGTATTTATCCCACAAATAAGGACTCCTGTTACATAATACAGAAGATTAAACTACAAATTTAATATTGATGCAACAGTATTTTCTATAGATTTTATTAATATTTAGATATTCCCATTTCCCCTGCTTTCTCCCCCCACCCAATTCCAAGATCATCTCTTCTATTAAGTTGTCATGTTTGTTTCCTTAAGTCTAGAAAATTTCCTTAGGGTTGGGGGCATAGCTTGGTGTTTAAAACACATGCCTGGTGAGCACAGGCCCTTGGCTTGCTTCCTTAGCACTACATAAGCTGGGCATGGTGATGCATCCCTCTAATTCTAGCCTACAGTTCTGGAGTAATGCCCCTGAAGGAGCTCTGGGTTCTTCTTAGTGTTGGGAAGGCCTGTGCTAGCACTCTCTCCCATTACTGGCATTGCAGTTGTTAGTTAAGTAGTCTTTCTGGAATTCTCCACTCTTGTTACTCTTTTACCCTTTGTAAATAATATCTTGTGGGGAAAGGAGATAGCTTTGAAACTGTCCTTTCCATCCACCAGTGTGTTAGCATTATTGAGTTTTGTCTGTCTTGCTAGTAGATTGCTGTTTGGTGGTTTTCCAGTTCTACTGGTCCTTCATTTATTAGTGGTTTTTTATTGTAAAAATAATTTTTCTTTATGTATTTACTTTCATATTTATTTTCTTACATCTTTCTGAATTCCTAAATTCAGTTGATTAAACTCTTGATGTTATTTCAGTGCTCACATTGCCACATAATTTGCCTTTGAATGAGCTATGTAATATGTTCTCGTTTGAGTATTTTTAAAATGGAATTATAAGACAATCAGCTTGTACTTTTACTGTCCTTTTCTGATTCTGATTTTGTTTTGAGACAAGGTCTCTTACACAGTCATCCAGGCTAGTCCTGAACTCATGATGTAGGCCAGACTGGCCTGGAGCACTCAGCCTGAGTGCTGGGATTACAGGCATGTGCCACCATATCCAGTTTATGTGGTGCTGAGTAATGGAACCCAGGGCCTTGTGCTTGCTAGGCAAGTACTCCCTAACTGCCGAGCTGTGTCCCCAACTCCACCTCCTGTTTTCTATAGTCAGCCATTTCTCTAAGGAATCTTGATTCCTTTCTGAGGGAGGACTTTAAGTTGTAGGAAATCATTTCAAAATGAATATTCATATAAATTTGCTTGCACACTTAAAAAGTTAAAAAGTATTTTAGGTAAGTAGCTATATAGTGCATACTATAATTTTGTGAAAAGGTACATTTGTGATTATTGTAAATTTCAGGGTTCAATAACTAAAACGTCATCCTGATTACCAATATTAAAATTTATAGGGAGAAGAATGATATTGAGAAAATTAAATGAACATGTAAATTTTTTTTCCTTATAGACTGGATATGAAAAAAATATGACATCCAGACAAAATAGAGAGCAAGAAAGGTAATGTCATTTTACATATAGTTCAGCTTCTTTATATTTGATCTGTAATGGCTGTATTTTATTCACAAATACTATTTTAGAGGTAAAGAAAATTATAAGGATCTTTAAACATCTGTGAGTTCTAAAAGTCATGTTCAGTTGAACTTTATTTTGTTAACAGTTCTGAAGTTTACATAGCTAGATAGCTAACAACTTGACTGAAATAATTACATCTTTTTTTTTTTTTTTTTTTTTTTTTTTTTTTTTTTTTTTTTTTTTTTTTTTTTTTTTGCTAGTGGCTTTTCGTACCCTAATTTCAGTATTCCTACAGCCAATGGTTTATCTTCTGGAGTAGGTGGTGGTGGAGGTGGCAAAATGAGACGACAGAGAGCACACTTTGTTGCTTCTAAACCTGGAGAGGAGGTAAGTTTATGTACTTGATATACAGGAGGTTCATTAAAATCTTTAATGGATAGTGATAAAGGGGAGTGTTGAAGGGATGGGGTTTGGCAGGACCCCAAGGAAGAATAATCACCTATGGAAACTCCCTTCTAAACACGTGTGCCAAAAGGCTAAACCTAATGCTTCAGTTTTAGGAGTGTCATAAAATAGCAACGAAAAAAAAAAAACCACACCATGTTCTTCAAATAAGAAAATTGCCATTGCGATTATTTGATTCACTGGCTATTACTATATTGGTTTTTTATTTATTTTTATTTTTTGAAACAGGATCTCACTCTGCAGTCCAGGCTGGTCTTGACCTATCTATGGAGCCCAGGCTCTCCTTGGACTCAGGGCAGTCCTCCTGTTTCAACCTCCCAAGAGCTGGGATTATGGGGTGTGCTATCACACCCAGCTTTATGTGATGCTGGGGCAGAGAACTCAGGTCCTTAAACTTGCTAACCAAGCACTTTCACTGCTGGGTTTTTCCTCCAGCCCTCTGTATCTTACAAAATGTGTAATACTGTGTACTATTCATTTGCCCTTTTTCACATTTTTTTTCCCTTTTTGGTGATTTTATTTTATTTCACTTTTTAAGGTAAAGCTTGGGTTAATCTTCATAACTATTTTAGCTGTCAGTACCGCTAAATACTTGTTTGGTGTTGTTTTTATTGATTATTTTTGCTGTGTGGGATATTAACTCTGAAGAGCTTCCTGACCCTCTTCCCCACTCCTTCATCACCTCTTCCACCTGTACCCCGTCTCTTCTGGCCAGCTGCCACTTTCATACCCTGCAGTCCTCCTCCATGAACCCTGTTTATTTTTGGCTTTTTCTCACATTAGATTGTACTCTTGGATTTCTGAGGAAAAAGTTATGTATGGGATGGCTGCTGCATCCTTTCTGCGCATGCTGTTCTTTGGATGACATAGGTTTATATACACACTTCTGTCTCTCTTTTGACCCTAGTTTGTACCCCTAGTGTCTTAGTTCGTTTATATTTAGTGTGAATTTTTCGGTAAAATACTGAGGATTTATTTTATTTTTGGTAAATATTTTAATGGGACTTTAGGAAAGGTAAAATGGGAGAAATTGATTGATTGATTGATGGAGAGAGAGAGACATGGTCTTGTTCTATAATCTGTGCTGTTCCTGAACTCATGTAATCCAGGCTGGCTTTGAATTCACAGCAGTACTCCTGCCTCACCCCAGGTGCTGGGATTATGGAGCATGCTACCATTGTCAGCTAATCTTAATTTTGTGCTAGGAGATTAAACCTAGGGCCTTGTGTATGCTAGGCAGGTGCTTTAACCACTGAGCAATGCCCAACCCACAAGAAATTTATTTTTCATAAAACGTAGATTATGCTGACTTTAGATGTTCTTACTGCTTTGTATGAATTTATTTTGATTCACTGAACATTTAGAGTTAATAATAATTTATATAAGAACTTATTTTGAAATATGAGGTGGTGAGCATATGTTTTACCTTTATTAGACCTCATCTTTGTTCCCAAAGTTTATAAATTACAGTCACTAAACTTAATATTTTACCTCTACTGTGATGTCTTTTTTAAATTGAAAAGCTCATTGCTACAGTGTAGCTAAGTAGAATGTTACAAGCCTGAGTTTTGTAGAGCTTTGTTTGCAGGTGTCATATACAGTCTAATTACTTAATAGCTGGATAATTTTGGTCAACTTAATTCTTTTCTCTTTTCATTTTCTTATCTGTAAAATGGAAATACAAGGAACCACAGTGATCCGTGTCTGGTGTATTATCTGTTGCTTAATAGCTGTATGATGATAGGCCATGGGCCTGCTCCAGGTTCTTTCTTCACACCAGTAATTCTACCTCATGTGAAACTACTTAAACAAAAGTATGGCAGATTATATAGCTAGTCATCAGATATATGTTGATTGGTGTGTTTAACTTGAGGTGTCTATAAGCAACCATTTAGTAGAATTCTTGGCTTTTTTTTTCTCCTTGATGATGGGGCCCACTTAGGATCCTAAGCCAAAGTTTGAGGGATTAGGGATACAGATAACAGGATTGGCTCAAGGTCAAAGAATCAATGTGGTCAAGTTTGTGGTTTGACAAATTGACATGAGATAAATAGGTAATAGAGTTGATGCTCCCTTTCCCATCTCCACAAAATCAACCTTTTTGTTTCCTGCCCCTTCTATTTTGTTTTTTATGTTATATGTATTTTGGGTTTCTCATAAAAGAAAGTAGTACTTGAACTTTTTTGTGCGTGTATATTT
This sequence comes from Ctenodactylus gundi, assembly GCA_004027205.1. Classification (NCBI taxonomy): domain Eukaryota; kingdom Metazoa; phylum Chordata; class Mammalia; order Rodentia; family Ctenodactylidae; genus Ctenodactylus; species Ctenodactylus gundi. The sequence continues at coordinate 351,120 of PVKB01001352.1, read as the reverse complement.
CAAAGAAAGCTGAAGATAGCAATGTACTTCACCTCACCTCCAAATCCTTCATGCATGTTCTTGGCTTCTCCTTTTGGTATTTATGATCAAGCCCAGGGCTTTCACACTGATGAGCTACATCCTCATTTTTTTTTTTTATCTTTGAGGCAGGATACACTCAGTTTGCAAGTTGTACAGGCTGGGCTTGGACTTGTGATCTCTTGCTTTAGCTTCTCTGTGTACTGGGAATATAGGCCTGTAATGCTTATCAGGGTCTTTAGATCAGCATTTGTTCCAAATTTTACAAGGTCGAATTTATTTTTACTGTCCATTATATTCTGAGAAACCATTGTCTGTCCTCCTCCAGGTATTCCCGTTTTTGCACTTTGTTTTTTCTAATTTTATATTTGGTTTTTAAATTAAATGTATGGGTTATTTATAAATGTTTTTAATCTCAAAGTGTTTGGATGGGTTTTGAAATTTCTGATTTAAGTTTGTTGTGATTGAAGATTGAGATCAAGATTTTTATGCTTTGAAATACATTGACCTCAAGACCCATGTCTTTAATATGTTACAGAATTTGGAATTCATGTATATCTATAAAATTTTAAAAATTAGAGTGGAAAAAATTTCTGAAGAAAAATGAGATCAACCTATATATGTTTTAAAAATACATTGAGACTTGTTTTATGTAGCATATCATATGTTCTTGATGTTAGTTAATAAGATGATTTGTATCATTTTTTAGACCTTTGTTTTTAATTAATTTGTTTAAAGTGGGTATGTGGTTAGTCGATTAAATTATTGAGAGATGCAAATTAAAATTGTCAACTTGTAATTATTTTTCTTTTTTAATTATCAGTTGATTACTATAATGATCAGTTATTTACATAGTTTGAAGCCTTCATTAGAGTATATCTTTCATATTTGTTGTGTGGCTAATGATTTGCCCATTTAATATCAAATGTCCTTTTAAAGCGTCTTGAGAAATATTCTTTGCCTGGAAATCTACTTTGGTTCTGATACAGTCACTGTAGTTTTACTAGGTAGAATAAATCATCATATGTTTGCTAATTGCAGGGTATGTCTTTTTTTGCATTTATTTACTCTCAGCCTGCCTGTTGTTATATTTAAAGTAAGTCTTACATAGACAGTGTATAATTAAGTCTTGTCTTTTATTTGGAATGCTTTAATCCATTTATAATTAATGTAATTATTGATATTGTTGGATTAAGGTCTACCTATTTTATTTTGCTGGTCTCTATTGTTTTCTGGTTTCTCATTTTTAAAATTTTTCTATTCCCCCTTTGAAAGCATTTTAATTTCAATTAATTTTTAGTGTTTATTTTGGTAGCTTTTCAGCTTTACCTCTTTGTATTTGCTAGTGGTTCCTTTTGATAATAGTATTTGTCCTTAAATTTTTTCAGACTGTTGTAGCATTTCTTGGAAAATTTAAAAAACTTGCAGTTAGATTTTTCTTTTCCCTGGCGGCTTATTTACTTATCATTTATAAACCATTGAACAGGTTGAAAACCCACAGTTTATACTTTTTGCTTTATGAGTTTGTATATATTAAAAGAGGTGTTTTATTTTTCTTCATTTTGTTTCTTTCTGAATTCTGAGTATCATTTGGTATCATTTCCCTGCAGCCTAAAGAACTGGTAGAGCAGGTGTTTTATGAAACGTAATAGGTTATTAATTTGGGAAAATGCATAGTGTGTATTTTGCCCTTTTTAAATTGATTTTATGAAGTATTATGTGCAGTAAACTGCGTCCAAATGAAGCACTCAGATCATCTCAGTTGACAGGGCATTCCCTTGAACTCAAGTCCCTCTGGTGAGCAGTAGTTGTGAAATTCTAGCTTCTTTTGGTTGCTTGGTGTTGGTGCTTTACACTTGTGTAGTTTACTGAAGTGAGATTTGTGTGGTGTATATGTAGACTCTGAGGCTCCTTTTGTAGCTGTTTGATACTGCATTTCATTTCCTAGTTGCTGTCCTGATTCTCCAACAGGTTTGTAGTTCTCTCAAAATTACACTTACGCAGTCTTCAAAGTGTCCTTTTCCATTTCTTGCCTTATAGTTGCTCTCATGTTTCCACATGGTTTTTTATACCTTTTATACACCTTTTACCAGTTTGTAATTATCTCTCAGTACATTGGTTGGATATAAGCTACTCTACCACTAGTAGAAATGGAACTTTTTGCATTTGGTGTTTGTTTTTTGAGACAGGCTCCTGCTCTGTAGTGAAGGTTGGTCCTGAACTGAGTATATAACCCAGCTGGCCTCCATCTTAAGTCAGTCCTCTGAGTGCCAGGGTTACAGGTGTGGACCACTCCTACTGGCTAATCTTTCTGTGGTGCTGAGGAATCAACCCAGGACCTTGCACACTGTAGGCAAGTGGTTTAACCACTGAGCTACATCTTAGCCCCATTGTGTCTTTTTAATGTAGATCATTGGATACTTTGGTGTTTTGGGCTCTACTTTGTTAAAAACCAAGGTGGTTCTAATTGTCATTGATTCTGGTGGTTATTAAGACATGTGTCACTAATTTTATGTTAATACCACAAGTATGGTATAGAGATACAGTATTTTTTTGCTCACTTGTATCAGTTAGAAAATATCAGTGCCAAGAACAATAAAGTTCTTAAAACCACATGGTAATTGGTGGCACAGCTGGAATTCAGATCTTTTTTCTAGTTAAAGAGCCCACATTTTAAAGTTGCATGGTTCTTTTTTCCATTCTAAATTTACCTGTAGCTGTATCAGTTTTGCCTGAATACAAGTAAGATAAAAGAATAACATGAAAGACGGAATATATTGTTATAAACCACTTTTTCTTTTAGGAAATGGCAGTACCAATATTACCGAAAATATCTCTGCCAATCACCAGTTCCTCACTACCTACCTTCAATTTTACTTCTGCTGAGGTCATAGTTTCTTCTCCGTCATCCATCAGTTCTTCTCAGTCACTAACAAATAAGGTACAGACCTATTATATATGTTAAACGTTCCTGTTTTTTATTTAAAAAATCTAATACCTAAAAGTGACATTTAATAACCCACAGTAAGCAGAAATGAAATGGTGTTTTACTCTTTTTAAAATGTACAAGTAGATGACTGTTTCCAGACAATCTCAGCAATCTCTTTATTATTAAGATACCTTTTTTGGTAAGAATTGGTGTACATATGTTCTTAATTTTCAAGTATGTGTGACAGCGTGAATCTATTTCTAAGCTTTTTTGTTTTCTTCCAGGTCTTTTTTTTTCCCTAGACATATTCTTAAAAATGTTATTTTTCTCATTTAGATAAACATTCACTTCTTATTCTTCCAAGAGGAAATGAAATTTTATAGCAGTTATAGTTTACCAGAAGTTAAGAAGATTGTTAAATATTAAAAGAATAGGAGTGCTTTTAGTTTCTATGAAATAGTGTCCTTAAGGACTGTTATATTGTTCATTCCTTTTTCTGAATGACTCTGTATCATTTCTTAATAATTTGGAAAACCAGGTACACGTGACTTCTCCAAGCAGCACTGGCAGTCCCATGTTTAGATTTTCATCTCCTATTGTAATATCTACTGAGGCGTATGTACTACCTCCATCATCTGTAAGTCACAAGCTGGGAGTATTTCATATTTAATTGCTTTCAAAGCCATGCTGTATTTTTATCCAATCTATGATGCTACTTGTAATAAGAAACACCTTTTTTCAACTTAAAAAAATTTAGTGTATATAAAAATTATATATTCACTACACACATGTATACATACGTATATATTTTTTTCTGTACTATTTGATACTTAAAATGCAGACATCTTGATTCACTTAATACTTCTCAGGGTATCCTCAAAAGACATTTGTGGTCCATTTAGCACACGCCCAAGGAATTTAATATGACATTATAGTTCATATTTATGCTTTTCTATTATCTTCAGATGTCTTAATTGCTGTTTTATTTCTGTTGGTCTTAGATCCGGATAAAGAGTAGGAGGACCTGTCTAAACAATTAGATCACATTGCATGTAGTTATTAATACGCCTCTTGAGTCACCTTTGCTCTCAAAGTTCTGGGCTGCTTTTACCATACAATATGTATTTGTTTGATTCTTCATGATTAAGAAACAATTTGGGTAAGAGTAATAAGTAAGTTTAATGTTCAGGTTGTCCCAGATTTGGCACATGTATCATTTTAATTAATATGTTGCCTTCTGTTTTTAACTTTGTCTTTATTTTCTGTCACAGTTTGATGTTACAGATGAAATGTAATTTCTCAGTTCTCCCTGAAATCTTCTATTTTTTGTTAGATGTTAGTGTTCAAAAACTTGGAACCAGGCTTTGGACCACACTATTATTTTATATACTGTTTTGAGGGAGAAAAATACCAAGAAACCAAAAAAGCGATAAGAAGTTTTGGCATGCCTTTGAATATAAGGAAAAAAAATTCTTATTCATTTGTTCATTCATTCATTCATTCACTCATTCATTCATTCATTCAATATTTTGTGGTGCTAGGTATTGAATCCAGGCCTCCTCACATACGCTGGGCATGTTCTCTGTCACTGGATCTTATCTTTAGCCCTCTTCATCCTCCCTTTTCTTCTCCTTTCACTACCACTACCTTCTTTACCTCACCCCTCCTCTTTCTCCTCCTCCTCCTCCTCTTATTCCTCTTTCTCTTCTTCTGCCTCTGTGTTTGTATATTTCTTTCCCCCTTTCCTTCTGTTTTCTAGACAAGCTTTTACTCTGTTACTCAGTTTGGTCTTGAGCTGCTGGGCTCAAGTTATCCTCTTGCTTTTGCCTCTTTTGTGCTGGAACTGTAGGGGTACTTTGCAGTGTCCAGCTTATAAATACCAATTTTAGAGATTGTAAAATAAAAACTTAATATTACTTAAAATAGATGAAATTTAGTAAATTCTTTTGTTATAAAACTAAGCCCTCTTATTTATAAGTAACTTGACACTCTGCTTTTTACAGATTAAATTTACATTTAGTGTGCCTGTTGCAAAAACAGAAATTTCTTGCTCTAGTAGTGCTTCAGAACCAATTATAAGTAGTAGTTCAGGTAAGTAAAAATTTCTCAGAAATTTTTTCAAGAATATAATTATGTATTTGAGAATAGCATTTTAAATTCTTGTTTTCACCTTTGGTATTCTTCTAATTGCATCACTTGAAATTAATTATCTCTGAGAAACAAGTAAAAGCCTTCTAAAAATTCTATTATGGCTTTGGTTTGAGCATATAGCCACAGTTACAGATTTATCCACTGTCTGTCTAGATGGCAGGTTTTTTTATAAATGAAGCCACATTATAAGTTTAAGTGTTGAAGACCAGTTCCCAGGGCACAGGAATAAGAGTAAAGCATGGCATACCTTGCAAATGGTAAATAATTTGATACGAGACTGGAGAGGTAGCTTTAAAAACTAAAAAGTTTTGAATATCGTGCTAAAGGATTGGATTTATTCTCATGTTGTAAAGACACTGATTTTTATGACAGTGAGATCATATGGGATGACAGTAGTGTATTGAGCAAGAGTGTTAGGTAGAATTTGAGGTATGTTAGTGATTGTCATCTGGAGGCTAATCCCCTATCCAAAAGTGTTTGGTGTATTTTTGTCTTGTCTTTCTTAGAGGAGAAGAATATCCTTCGTTGCCTAGGCCGACTTTCAATTTATGTCACCATACCCAACAGAAGTGTGTTTTCAATATCTACTGAGTTTTTAGAATTTTTAAAAACTAGGCTCATTATTAAAATGATAGATCAGAGAAAGAGGAAAAAAACAATTCAGTGCTTGAGCAGCCTTTGATTTGCATGGTAGGAAAGATAAGAGCACAATTTGTGGAAGGGGTCTAAAATAAGAATTTGACCTGTATGACTTATACAAACCCCCGCCCCTTTTTTGTAATAAGACAAAACAGCCTTGTGTAATAGAAAGTAGCAAGCACTTTCAGTTGAGCTTCTCACTATGAAATTTCTTTAATATTACTCTGGAGTCAAAAGCAGTAAATCTTAACCAATTTTATGACTTACTCCTAGTGTTTAGTAATGCTTTAGTAGTGGTAATAAAATGAGCAATTATTTATCAAATTAGCTTTGATTTGTTCCTAAGAAAAGTTTCAGATTCTTTTAGAAGTTGATTATGATGGAATCTATAGCTCCCATATAGTGGGTCTAAACCACAACCCTGAAGTATTTGGGCATCTATCTCTTTGGTTCTGGCTCATGGTCACGCTCACTTTTTCTTTCTGTTTCTCTATCTCTCTCTCGTGCTCTGTCTCTCTCTCTCTCGACATTTTCTACCAGTGCTTTTCTTTCTTTCTCTTTGAGTATACTTCAGGTAATCCTAAAAATTTGCCTTAAATTTACTAAAAGCAATTCAATTTTTAAAATTAAATTTCAGTTATAAAAAGTTGCTGTATTCTCACCAGTGTTTCAGAATGATTTTCTTTTAGTGAACATTTTTGATGACAATTTCTTGCTTTCTTGTGCCAGTGGGGGAAAGTGAGGAATGTATAGTATTGTAATCGCATCATAATACCCAACACTATAAGTCATTTGATCATTACTTTAAAATTACAATTACTAGTTTTAGAAATTGATCCAAAACTGTTGTCTTTGGGAGATTTTTAAAAATGCATTAAATTCAAATTCAGTATTTTTTTCTTAATATAATAACTTATTTTAAAAAATTATAGCTCAAGATACCATTGCAATGAACAGTACAAACTGTAAGAAGCAAAATGAAGATCATGAGGGCCTTTTAAGACCGGCCAAAATCTTGAAGGAAGGAAGTGTTCTGGACATTTTGAGAAGCCCTGGTAAGACAGCAGCTGCCCTTGACATAGTTAAGTCTTAACCACAAGTTCATGATCCAATTTTACTGTATGTAAGTTTATTAAAAATTATGGCTAGAGGCAGGGTATAGCTCAGTGCTTCAAGTGCTTGCCTAGTGGATTTGATTCTGCAGCACCAGAGTTATGATGCATATCTGTAGTCCCAGCCCTCAGAAGGCTGAGGCAGGAAGAATTGCCAAGTTTGAAGTCAGCTTGGGCTACACAGTCTAGAACCACCTTGGACTGCCTGAACTATAGAGCAAAACCCTGTCTCAAAAAAAAAGTGAAGAAAAAACAAGAAGAAAACAGTAACTAGTTTCATAGGAGGTTGACTTTTGAATGTAAGTATAGTTGGATATAATTTCTTACTTTTTCTCTTCTCTTTTTCTTTTCTTTTTTTTTTGAGACAGGTTCCTGAACTGACTGTTGTAACCCAGGCTGGCCTTGGATTCAGGACAGTTTGTCTGCCAAGTGCTGAGTGCTGGGATTACAGGCCTATGCCACCATGCCCAACTTTATGTGGTGCTGGTGAATTGAATTCAGGGCCTTGTGCTTGTAAGGCAGGCGTTTTAACTGCTGTGCTATTCCTTCAGCCCTGGATGTAATTTCTTTAATGGAAAACACCTTAGAAATTTTTTCTTATTCCTTTGGAATTTGAGGACTTTGAGGTGATACTGAAATGTCTTTGATAAATATAGGAGGGAAAAATAAATTATTTGTTAACATTGAGTTTCTTTCTTGGTTTATTTCCTAGTTTGGTGTAATATATAATGGCTTAAGGATAAGTTCGCTGAGTTGTACCATGTATATGAAGGAGTAGTACTTTCTTGATGAGTTTTGAGAGCTAATAGTTAATACATTGTTTTTCTTTAGTTCTGGAGCAGACTGGACCTGAACTCATTATGTAGCCCAGGCTAACCTTGGGTTTAGGACATTCCTCCTGCCTCAGCCTCCCAAGTGGTGGGATTACAGACGTGCACCTCCACATCTGTCTTTTTCTTCATGTGGTGCTGGGAAATTGAACTCAGGGCCTTGGACTTGCTGTGCCATTCGTCTAGCTCCCAGTTAATATGATGTTTTATTTTTTAGTTGACAAAATACTTACGAGGTATTATAATTCACATATATACAAATATTTAATGATTTAAATGAGAATAGTATGAAAATACAAAATTGTTGTAATATAAACTGGTAGTTCAGAAAGGATTTACACAGCAGATGTGTCCATATGTGATGAGTTAGGCTTTTTAAAGTAAGTTGCCTCCTATAATAAGAATTAGAAGAGTTAGGTTATTTGGTCCAGCTTTTTCATTTTTCAGATGGTATATACTGCTAAAGTAATGTTGTAATTCAGTGGTTTTATGGAACTTTGGCACAACTCCGGAAAGCCTATACTAACCACTTAGTAGAAAAACATAATGTATATAGTTTGTTGTAGGCATATTTAGGGTTACCTTTGCATTTATAATCCTGTCTATTCTGTTTGTTTCGGTATTGGTGAATATTGGCCCAGGGACTCACTTAAGTGCCTCTCCAACTTTTTTTTTTTTTTTGAGACAAAGTATTATTTAAGTTGCCCAGGCTGACCTCCAAATTATAATTCTACTGTCTCTGCTTTCCAGGTTTCTGAGATTATAGGCATTTGCTACTGTGCATGGCTAAATTAGGAAAATCTGACAACATAGAATGAAAAATCTATAATACCTTGAGGTGATTACTTTGTCACTTTATGTTGTTCTAGAGATTGAACCCAGGGCTTTTGCACTGAGTTGGATCTCTGGCTCTTTACATTTTTGTTTTTGGGAGTAAACTTTCTCCATGTGGTATAAGTGGCCTGTACTAGAGGTAGCACTAGGTGGATTGTTGCTTGGTACCACTTAAGTGAAAACTCGTAACAACTGCCTATTAATGTGTTGTTAGTACTAAAGAAACTAGTGGTTTAAAATGATAGTTGATTCCAAGTGAAGGATTAGAAAGTCATTTCTGGCTCTAGGGAGCTTTCCTAGTAAATCTTACTTATTTTGTTACTGTTACAAAATACTGACATTTACAGCCTGAAGGAGGACAGATTTATTGAGCTCACAGTTTCAGAAGGTCTCACACAATCTGTTCATGGGGCAGCCAGCAACTGGTGGAAGGTCCAGTGGCAGGGGCTAGAGAACTGCTCACCCAGTTTCAGATAGAAGCCAAGGTGGTACCTGGAGACTCAGGCCAAGGTAGAGCTTTCCGAGGAAGAACCTGTAATGATGTTTCTTCTTGCTTTACCTAGTTCATGCTTCAAATAGGGCCCTCCCATTCCCTGGGTAGGTGCTCCTCTCTTACTTCCTGGCCTATGAGTCAATAACAAAACACGTAGGAGCTCTGCCCTGCCCCGCCCCCAGTCTAACAAGTTGACACATTCTTTCCAGGTCAACCAGAAGCATCTGCCCCTTCCAGTTGGGCCCTGCCATCCAATAACACACATGTCCACATAGTTACCCCATTTCATCCAGATACATGAGGCTTCTGAGGGACGGTCCAGATCCAGACCATAACACCTTGAAAGTGTGAGGCCCCAGATTCTATCCCTGTTCCTCCACCCACCACTACCACATGTATACCTGTAATCTCGGCATTCAGCAGGCTGAGACAGGAGGATTGTCATGAGTTCTGGACAAACTTGCACTGTAGAGCATGATACTGTCTTTTAGGGAAAAAAAGTCATTTCTATGAATAAAGTGTTAGCTTTAATAAATCAATACAGTGTCAGCAGTTTGGATAGCAGAGATTTTTTTCATCTTAACCAGGGGTGGTGGTACAAATCTGTGATTCCAGCACTCTGAGAGGGTGAAGAATATCTGAATTTCACTCTCAGTCTGGGCAGTTTAGTGACCCAGTGAGACCCTGTCTCAAAAAAACAGGAGGCTGGGAATGTAGCTCTGGTTGAAGGTCCAAGTTTCAATAGAAGTATTCCTCTATACCCTACCTATGTTTCCAAGTTTCCATGTGAGTTTCTTTATTGTTTAAATGCAACTTAAGGTTTTACCAAAATGATAACCTTTACAGTGTGAAAGGTATTTTAAAATTAAATTGGGTTGATATTTGAGGCAATTGTCTTTGAGTTACTGTTTGGGAACATAATTTGTGTAGCAAGAGCTATTGCAATGTGAGGATAGACCTGGGTCTTAATCATTTTTGTATTTCTAGGCCTTACCTGAAGGTTTGGTACATCTTTGTTGGAATTTGTTATTCAGTCATACAGTTGTAAAGCTTATGTGAGTTTAGTATAATTTACAAATAATTCTTACCACCTTATTGTACTTCAGTGGGACATCTGTCAAATAGTTAACGCCTGCTCAGCCCAGCTGGTTTTACTTAAGGTAAAAGTTTCCACAGCAATGTGTTGTGACAAGACAGCATGCAAAGATTATAGGTGTTGAAGTGATGTTGTACAGTCAAAGGAGCTATACAGAAGTGACAGGTATGGGAGGAGGGCTGTGATGTAGTGCAGTTTACTGTTAAAGGAAGGCAAGCTACAGTAAAATGTTAATGGCAGTAGTGCACATGAGTAAGTTAGTTTAAATGAAAGCTTTGATAAAACTTAAAATTTCTAGAGGGAGAAGGTACTTTTGTAGAATTCTACTAGGTCTGAGTGCCACTTACACACTTTTAATATGATTGCATGGGTGAAAACTCTTAAGGAGTCTGTCTTGAGTTGTAATTAATGATGCAGTAGGTAAATATGTTTTCTTTAGCAAAAAATATTGCAGTTAAATGTTTGAGTAGAAAACTTCTCTTTCTCTTTCTAGGTTTCACTTCACCCAAGGTTGATTCTGTTGCTTCTCAGCCTACCACGACAAGCTCAGTGGTTTATACACGACCAGCAATAAGTACCTTTTCTAGTGGTGTCAGGTTTGGGGAAAGCTTAAAACCTGGATCGTCCTGGCAGTGTGATACTTGTCTACTCCAGAATAAAGTTACAGACAACAAATGCGTAGCCTGCCAGGCGGCCAAGTTGCCACCGGAAGAAACCGCTAAACAGACTGCTATTGGTACACCAAGCAAAGGTGACAAAACAGCTCTTTCTGCATCAGGGACAGGCTTCGGAGACAAATTTAAACCAGCAGTAGGAACTTGGGATTGTGATACCTGTTTAGTGCAGAATAAACCTGAAGCAATGAAGTGTGTAGCCTGTGAAACACCGAAACCTGGAATTGGTGTGAAGCGAGCCCTTACGTTGACAGTAGTTTCAGAAAGTGCTGTGACTACAACTGCTGCCACCTCTACCTGCACTGTTACCTCTGGTACATTAGGATTTGGAGATAAATTCAAAAGGCCTGTGGGATCTTGGGAGTGTTCCGTATGCTGTGTTTCTAATAATGCAGAAGACAACAAATGTGTCTCCTGTATGTCTGAGAAGCCAGGTAAGTTTTTGGCTATATGGAATAATTGCACTCACTACGTTAGTAGAATATTTATTCTGTAAAGCAGCTAAGGATAGTCTCAGTATTTCAGACTGTTTAGAGTATTGCCTCATACATTATTTTAAAACCACGTTGACCTTAAAAATGACTTGCTTGTAGCTAGATGTTCATTTTTGCTTAACATATATTAATATGTGCTAAGCAGTCTTGTATGCTTTCTGACTTCTTTTTTCTGTGTAGTTTTATTAGGAACTTGTTCTTGCTCTTCATACTGATTTTCAGGGTTGGCTAAGGGTTGATGCTGAAAGCTCTCAGAATGGGCCAGTCTGTCTCAACTATGCAGAATCAAATGTTTTATAATGTGCATAGTTAATGGTCATTTACAGGCATAGATAGTAGTGTTTCGTGAAAAGTCTAGAGCTGAATATTAATGGTTCTGAAAGCATACACTGTCTGTCAGGGGTGTTGCAGTTATCCTAAATAATGGACTCATTAATGGAGACTAAGCTTGAAACCTGGAGATAGGTTTGAGTTTTTCCTGTTCCTCTGTTGAAATTGGAGGAATTACTGACAATTTACAGAAGTTTATAATTCACTTGGAAGTCAGTCTGCTGGTTTTGCATTTCTGACTTGCTGAAAATCTTCATAACACAACTTTTGCATCTTCATTCTGAAACATCTTTTCTTCTCATCTGGCATTTTATTCTCACTTAAAAAAGGAAAGTCCCATAGTGCATACAAGAAACTGAAATGAATTCTGTGCTGACAAAAAGCAATAAAACTGAGGCAGAAAGTAAATTATTAACAAGGGAAGCTCAAATAGGTATTAAAGAATATGTATATTAACTTTAATAGAGGAACCATCATTTTTAGCTGAGGAATGCTCACATTATTATCATTGTTATTTATTAATTTAGTTATTAAGATAGAGTCTTGCTCTTTAGTCCAGGCTTGGTCTGAACTCACTTTGTAGCCCAAGCTGTCCTTGAAATGGTACCAGCCTTCCTGGTTCAGCCTCAAAGTGCTTGGGATTGCTGGTGTGTGCCATTACAGTTTGCTCCTCAAATTCATGTGTTTGAAAAGTCGCTTTAGTGGGTTTTTTTGGGGAAATGGAATTGAAGGCAACAATTTGTAGGACTAGTGAGAAGGCTTGTGAGTAGTATAGGCTGTAATAAATAATGATGATGTGTCCTGATGGAATCTTAACCAGGAATCTAAACAAAGTAATATACAGTTGAAAGTATAATAATTTCAACCTGCAGAAATTAACATGCAGATGTATGTGAGGCCTTTGGATATACTGATATGGACCATGCCTTCCCAGAGCTGAAGATAACAAATTTGAGCGCCATTAGTCCATAGTTTGGTGTGCTGTTATGGGAGTTAGAGCTGAGTTGAATGAGTAGAGAAGACAGCTTAAAACTCAATCCTCCTAACTTTAAGGGACTGGCAGGAATGAAACTTACACACAGTTAATCATTTAAAGGAGCAGCCAAAATGGAAAAACAAAAACTATGGCATTGTCTCTGGTAAAGAAATAAGACCAAGTTAAGTAAGAACTATTATTTAAGCAAGAGATGTGGGTGAGTTGAACCAGACTAACAGAAGGGTCATAAGAAGAGACTGAAATTTAAGAAAAACTTAAGTGATGAGGAACTATATCAAGCTAAGTGGTTGGAGGAACCAATTTAGAATACAGAAATGAACCGCAGAGGAGAGCTGTGGATTGTAGGGACACATTAGAAAGTGTCTATAACCATCATAGTAGATGGGAGCTTGGGAGGATAGTGGACCAATGACAGAACCTTAGGGAGCAGTTTTATTGGCAAGATAGAGGAGCATCTACTTAATGCACTGGTCTGATAACTCTAGAAGTGACAACAGTTAGACTGTTTAGAGAAGTAAGGATATCAGAACAAGTGGCTCCATTCTTGGCATTAGTCCTTACTGTGTCTTGCTGAGCTGTCCTTCCTAGTGCCTGTCTTAACAAAATTGCTGGTTCTGCTTAAAAATTTAATTACCACCTCTGTGAATCCTACTCATACTGCTGTGGCTTCTTTTTCTGCATGCTTATTTGGTATATAGATTTATCACTTGTTTGTGGAATATTTATTGTTTTCTTTTGAGGGGGTCTTTTTTTCTGTTTTGTTACTAGGGAGTTTTTCCCCTTTCCCTCTAGATTATGAATATCCTAGAAGTTAAGCATCTCTGTTTCTCTTTATGTCCCCCCAAATCCAGGTATATTTTGGTATTAATGTCTGTTAAATGGCTAAAAGTGTCATGGACATAGTAGATGTAAGGTTTAATTGTGGAATGGTTGGTAAAATACTTGTGTGGAAACCTAACTAACTCAAAGCAGATAACTGTTTTGAAATCTTGAAGTTAATTTGGTATATGACCATATATTTTATGGGTTAAAGTCCTATCTATAGTTTGCATGTTGTGTCTCAGAATGTTGTGCTGTTTTAAAGAACTTGCCCTTTTTTTTGAGACAAAGTGTCTGTTGCAGTCTAGGCTGGTCTTGAACTCAGTGTATCAGTATATAGCCAAGGCTGGCTGAACTACAGCAATCTTCCTGCCTCAGTCTGCCTTGGTTATGTGGTGCTGGGGAATTGAACTCAGGGCCTTGTGCTTGCTGGGTAGGTTGCTCTAACCACTGTGTTATTCCTCCAGCCCAAAAAATTGACATTTTTAAGAACAGTTTATAGTCTTTTAGCTGCTTATTTGTGAGCATGAGTATTTTTCTTTAATCACAGTATTTGAAAATTAAAGTTTAAGAGGGAGCTCATCACTGAGTGAGATTAGAGCAAGCTGCTTATTGGTAAGGTTAAAAGAAATCTTTCCTGTTTTGAACAATGTAAATCTGTCTCTCTGTCTCTTCTCTCTCTCTCTCTCTCTCTCTTTCTTTCTCTTTCCTCAAGACAGAGTCTTGCTGTAATCCAGGCTAATCCTGATCTCACTTTGTAGCCTAGGGTGGCCTCATACTCATGACAATCTTGCCTCAGCCTTCTGAGTACTGGGATTACAGACATGTGTCATCAGCCCTGGCTGAGGTTCACGTGTGTGACGCTTTGTCTTAATAGGAAAAGTGAAGAAAAAAATTGAACACTTTAGTGATATAGGTTAGGTGCTGACATAGACATATATTTTTCATGCTTTCTCCATGGTGTTTCAGGAAGCTCAGTCCCTGCTTCTAGTAGCAGCACTGTACCTGTCTCTCTGCCTTCTGGAAACTGTCTAGGATTGGATAAGTTCAAAAAGCCAGATGGAAGCTGGGATTGTGAAGTGTGCCTAGTGCAGAACAAAGCAGACTCTACCAAGTGTGCAGCATGTGAAAGTGCAAAGCCAGGTGCAAAATCTGAGTTTAAAGGTAAGGTGGTATAAATAGGGTGTCTTTGTAGTGCTATTTGGTAGTGAAATACTTGCGGATGGCCTCAGTTTTTGTTATGCGTTATCTTGAAAATTGATGTAAAATGTGGTATTGTCCTCAAACCTCATAGTTCAAATGTATCTCACCTGGGTGTTAGGGAAGATGATGGTGTTTCCTTCCATGTGGACTCCTGCTGTAGCTGTTGCCTCAGTGTTTGTCCCTTTCCGATATTTTCTACCTGTGACACAGTGGCCATCAGACTTCATATCTGCCCGTAGAGAGTCCTTTGAGATAGTGCTGAGAACCGGTTGGTTCTTGTCTTTGGCACTTTTTAGTTTTCTATCTAGCATTATTAAAAATATCTTAGGGGCTGAGATTTCACTACGAGTGTTCAACTATATTTTTCTTAGAGAAAGGTAGGGTTGTTGGGTAATTAGAAGGAAATTACGGATGGAAGCTTTTAAAAATCTTGGCTATCTTTTGCCTTTCTATTACAGGTTTGAAGAATAATGACAAAATATCTTGACACCTGCTAATGGTTATTGGTTTGAGCCAATCAAACCAAAAGTTTGATCTTGTCAGTGTAATAGTGGTTTGTGTGTTTTAGGAGGGGTGAATGCTGTTGTTGATTTTTGTTTTATTTATTTAAGACAAGGTCTTGCTTTGTAGTGCAGGCTGATCCTGAACTCACTATATAGCCCTGGCTGGCCTTGAATACATAGCAATCCTCCTGCCTCAGTCTAGAGTGCTGGGATTACAGGCCTGTGCCACCACACCTGGCTTATGTGATGTTAGGGAATCCATCCCAGGGCCTGTGCTTGTGAGACAAACACTAACCCCTCAGCTGTATCCTATGATATTGTTTATAAATGTAGCTATGAGTCAGATTTTTTTTCCCAGTGCTTTGAGGCAAATTTTTAAAAAATGCTTGCGTAAGTAATAGCCACAAGATTTAGAAATCAAGACATTGTGGCAAAGATTTGTAGTGAAAAGTCCACCCCTTACCTCCCTTGGCTCATTTTTCAACCTTTGTCCTTCCCTCCAAAGGTGGTATCTGTAGCTAATTCCAGACGAATCTTTCAAAATTTCTTTGTGCCTATCCTCAGCAAATATACTACTACTTTTTGCATTCCGGTTTTATCTTTTTAGAAATGTTTGTGTATCACACTCCCTTTCTGACCTCTTGATTTTTGTCATGTATAAATTTGGAAATATCTTTGTTTTGATTCTTCATTCAAAACTGTCTGGATTGCATATAGCATTTTGCATATATAGCTTTTGTTACTGAATTTGTCCTTAAAACTGTCCTTACCATAGAATAGAATCGGTCAGTCAAAGGGGGTACATGATTGAAATTTTTTGATAAGTACTAACAAATTGTTCCCTGTATTGTATTTTGTGCTAGTTTATTTGTGTCCAACGTTTACTCCCAGTCTCATCACCGATACAAAATTTATCAAACTTTTAATTTTATCTGCTAGTGTTATAAAAAGTAAATTATTAGTATACTTGTGAGGCTTAGTAACATTATTCAAAGCACGCATTTTCGAAGTTGCTCCAGTGTCACTTTGGCTTTTAAATAATACATTTTGTTTGAGAGCACAGGCACATTAATTGAATGTCTTGTATATTTTTGAAGGCTTTGGCACATCGTCCTCATCTTTGACTCCATCAGCCTCATCCTTCAAATTTGGTATTCCATCAACCTCTTCTGGGCCTTTTCAGACCTTAACAAACACTGGAAATTTTAAATTTGGAGATCAGGGAGGATTCAAAGTAGGTGTTTCAACTGAGTCTGAGTCTCCAAACTCCCTGAGTGAAGGTTTTAAATTTTCTAAACAGACTGGAGATTTCAAATTTGGAGTTTCCTCTGATTCTAAACCTGAAGAAGTTAAGAAAGACAGTAAGAATGATAGTGGTTTTAAGTTTGGACTTACTTCTGGCTTAAGCAACCCAGTCGCTTTAGCTCCATTTCAGTTCGGGGCATCTAATCTTGGACAACAAGAGAAGAAAGAGGAGCTGCCTGCATCTTCATCTGCAAGCTTTAGCTTTGGTACTGGTGTTATTAATCCCAGTCCTGCTGCTACTGATTCTGTAGTGACCTCTGAGAACAAGAGCACCATCAGCTTTGGGACCACAGAAACCACGAGTGTCTCCGCATCTCCTTTCACTTGCAAGACAACAGAGGCAAAGAAAGAAGAAATGCCTGCCAGCAAGGGAGGGTTCACATTTGGCAGTATGGAAACTGCCCCTCTGACATCTGCCTCAATGTTTGTTTTGGGAAGGACGGAAGAAAAGCAACAAGAACCTGTCACTTCTACTTCTCTGGTTTTTGGGAAGAAGGCTGACAAGGAAGAGCCAAAATGTCAACCGATATTTTCTTCCTTTGGAAAATCAGAGCAAACCAAAGATGAGAGTTCTTCAAAGGCGCCATTTAGTTTCAGTGTGGTAAAGCCATCTGAGAAGGAACCTGAGCAGCCAGGAAAGGCCACATCGGCTTTTGGAGCTCAGACCAATACCACATCTGGTAAATATGCAGATTTTATTGTAGGTGTTCTTTGGTATTTTGACAAATGCAGTAAGTTAAAAAATTTTATACAGAGCATGGTGGAGGGAGTTCTATAGACTCTCAGGAAGGAGCTTGGGGTTTTCAGTTTCAGTTGCTCTTGCCCCTCATGATTTTGATGAGAGGATCTGCAGCTCTCAAAAGCACACAGGAGTGCGCACGTAGGTCTTCCTCCCTCTTGCTTTTTTGTCATGAGAATTGACATATACTGTATGTAAAATAGCAATTTGTAAAAGCATGGAATATTAACAGAATTTTAAATAAAAGCTTTCACTTACAAATAACCAGTTATCAGTTATTTTAAGGAAAATAACAAATATAAATAAGTCTCAAGGAAACATGGAAATTCTGAAAGCTGAAATCCTGGAGGAACAATCGGATTCTTGAAGGTTAAAACATGGCTGTTGAAATAAAACAAGTCTGTGGGCTGAGTAGCAGGAATAACATAACCTGATAATTAGATTGGCCATATGGAATTTCTCATAATAAAGCACAAAAATACAAAGATAGTGATGGTACAAGCTGCATTCATATCGAAGTAGCAGTTCTTACAATAAAACTGGGGAAATAAAAATGACACAGGTATCTAGCTATAAAGAAAGATGCTATGTTTTGTTGATTTTTGAGACAGGGTCTTGCTCTGTAGCCCAGGCTGGCCTTGGACTCATGGCAATCCTCTTGCCTCACCCTCCCAAGTGATGGGATCATAGGAGTATGCCACCACATCCGGCTTATGTAGTGCTGGGAGTTGAACTCAGGGCCCTGAGCTTGCTAGGCAAGTGCTTTAACCACTGTTCCACTGTGCCATTCCTCCCCTCCCTCTCTCCCCCTCTCCCTCTACCTCCCTCCCACCCTCCCTCTCCCTCTCCCTCCCCACCTCCCCCTCTGTCTCCCTCTGTCTCCCTCTCCCCCTCTCTCTCTTTTGAGGCAGGATCTCACTGTAATCCAGGTTGGTCCTGAACTCACTATGGAGCCCAGACTGCCCTCAAACATATGGGAATCCTCTTGCCTCAGCTGCCCAAGTGTTGGGATTATAGGCGTGCACCACTACAGCTGGCTTATGTGGGGCTGGGGAGTTGAACCCAAGGCCTCGTGCTTGCTAGGTAAGCACTTTATCTGCTGAGCTGTGCCCCTAGCCTGATGCTGGTCTTAAAAACGTAAATAACTCATTAATTGACTAGGATCAATGAAGTAAATGTTAGGACACTAAAGCCAAAGCTCTGCTTCCTCAGAGAAAAGCTACTCTTCACAAATAGGTATTAGATTAACGCCAGACTTCTACTTTGCCAGCATCAAACACTGAAAAGAGTTGAACAGTCAGGGCTGCTGGTGCAGACCTATAATCTCCGCACTGTGGAACACTGAGGCAGGAGGACTACAGTGAACCCAGCCTGGGCAGCTTAAGGACTTAGACCCTGTCTCAGAATCAAAAATGAAAAAAATGTCCTGAGCACACAGCTCAGCATGAAGGTCTTGGGCTTAGAGTTCGTTTGAGTTTGTTGAGTCCTCAGGGCACAATACAGGTATTTTTAAATATACAAAGACAAAGAAGTTGACCCATTACTAACACTTTGGAAAAAAGATAATTCAATAAACCTAAGAATGGAATTCGATAAATAGTTGTGAAATTTTTTCCATTAAATATTTACTTAGAAATGTAAAGAAACTGAAAACTAAAATTAGTTACCATTTAGAAAAGAAAAAAATAAAGGGTCAAATCAGATTTGGTTATGAAATCACTAGACTGTGGGTGCTTTTAAGCTGAAAGTGAGCCCCCGGCTTCATTTTCTGTGAGTTATGCTAAAGCACATAATATACCAAGACCTACTCTGTCTAGTATGCAGTTTTGGAACTGAGGCATTAGGGTAGCAAAAAGTATTCAGTAAGGTGACTGTATTCAGGACAGCCACATTAAAGAGCAAAAGCTTTTTTCCAAATGGACAACACATGTCATTAGTTCTGTTTCACTTTCTAATTTGTATTTTATAACAGCAGCAGAGTTTGTAACATGGCAAATAATTAAAAGCATAAAAGGCATACTTGTTGCTGAGTGGGACTATCCCCCCTTTAATTTTAGTTTGTAGAGGAGTTTTGGGGACCTGGATGAGTCAAACTGAATTTAAAATGTGCACGGAAGAGAAAATATATAAGAGATTTTTTGGGGAAGGGTAGGCACACAGGCAGTTTTGTCCTGCTAAAGCCAAACCATACTGTAAGGTTATAATTAAGACTCACAATTGAAAATCACAGGCAGGGACACAAATGTGTGTATGTTAGGAAATTTAGTGTGTCATAACAGTGGGACTGCAGATTAGCAAAGGATGCGTTAGTGCTAGGAGAAAATTGTCTGCCCATTTGCATTATGAGAAATTTTGATTCTATCTTCACTGTGGCATAAATTATAAAATTAAAGTACAGCTATCTTCTACTTTCTGAATTTGCTGTTCAAACGTATTAAGTTTGGATTGTTTTTTTAAAAAATCTGAATGCTATAGACCATGGTGTGAAAGAAAATCCATAGCCAAGAAAGAAAAGATGGTTATTTTTGATTATCATAGTCTTTAAGAGATGTTCATTCAATGAACAAATCATATGAAAAACTTAGTATTTTGTTTTCTGATGAATTCTCAGGTTGTAAAATAGGCAAAAGTGGTGAAATGATTTGTTCTTTAAAGATTTATGTTTTCTTTTTCATTTCTGTCTTTCAGAGCAAGGTGCTGCAAAGCCAGGTTTTAGTTTTTTGAGTAGCGGTTCCTCTAGTTCAAATACACCAACCACGTCAGCTAGTGGAAGCATATTTGGTAGCTCCACCACCTCTTCCAACCCGCCTGTGGCTGCCTTTGTGTTTGGACAGGCCAGCAATCCTGTGAGCAGCTCTGCCTTTGGTAACTCTGCTGAATCTAGTACTTCTCAGTCTTTGCTGTTTTCTCAAGACAGCAAACCAGCAACCACATCTAGTACAGGTACAGCTGTCCCTCGGTTTGTCTTTGGATCAGGAGCCAGCAGCAATAGTACTGCAACCTCTGGTTTTAGCTTTGGAGCAACAACTACATCTAGCTCTGCAGGTATGTTTACAATAGAAAAATAAATATTTGCTGTAGTTGAATTGACTTTTAAGTGTTGTATCGTAGCAAATAATACAGCAGGTTATCACCATACTAAAATGGCTTAAGTGACTGTTATCTTTGAGACAGGGTATTGCTTTGTAGTACAGGCTGATTCTGAGCTCACTATGTAGCCCAGGCTGGCCTTTGACTTAAGGCAGTTCTCCTGCCCTAGCCTTCTCTGTGCTGGAATCACAAGCTTGTACCACTACACTCAGTACTGAGGGTTTGAACCCATTGCCTTGTGCTTGCTAGGCAAATATTCTGACACTGAGTTCCACCCAGCCACCCCCATTTCTTCCCCCTGCCATGAGTGGCATTAAGTCATCTATATGTACGTTCTCCTTTTCTTTCTCCCCAACCCCCTTGTGGTAGAACTGCAGATTGAACTTGGGCCCTTTTTTACTTTTATTATGAAGCAGGGTCTTGTTAACCTCTCCTGCCTAGGATTAAAACTTGGAATCCTCCTGCTTTAGGCTCTTGAGTAGCTAGGGTTATAACATGCAACATTGTACCCTGGTTGTAATTATTTGCTATGCGGAATAATGCATAATATATTTAATGTTTGGGGATTTTTCTAATCTTGGCGAGAACGTAATTAATTTTTCCATGTTTTCTTTTTAAGATGTCAAATTAACCGGACACTGATAGTTGTTTTACTAGCTATCAGTCTTTGTGCAGTGCATACATGTATACATCTTGAGATGATTATTTCTCTGTATACTAAATTTATGAGAGAATATCATCTTGGATATATCCCTCACCAGAACTGTTGGCTGAGGGCTGGATTATAGTTTGTGGCATAGAGCTTGCTTAGTACATGCAAGGTCCTGCATTTGATTCCCCAGTATCACCTAGCCAAAACCACAAAATTTGTCTGATAAGGTGGAGAATCATGTTAATTGAAGTTCTTAAATGGATTCTGTGTGTTTTCTAAAGAGTGGTAGAGTTCTATTCTTAATTATCATTTAAAACTTGGCCTTGATCAGGGTAAGAGGTTAAAAAGGTGGTTGAAATTTACATGTGAGTTTACAGAAATTTTTTAAAGATTATCTCACTGTGACTGTCATGTTGATTTAAGTACTTCTTTGGGCCTCCAGGATCCTCCTTTGTATTTGGCTCTGGACCTTCGGCACCACCTGCTAGTCCAGCATTTGGTGCTAACCAGACCTTGACATTTGGACAAAATCCAGGTGCCAGCCAGCCTAATCCCCCAAGCTTTGGATCTATATCATCTTCAACGTCGTTATTTTCTGCTGGTTCTCAGCCGGTACCACCTACTTTCGGAACTGTGTCCAGCAGTAGCCAGCCTCCAGTATTTGGGCAACAGCCTAATCAGTCAGCATTTGGCTCTGGAACAGCTTCTAATTCCAGTAAGTTTGTAGTGATGTAGTTTGTATCTCTACTTAAATACTGTACATCTTAAAAAATAGCTATCAGGGGCTGGAGGAATGGCAGAGTCGTAAAATGCTTGCCTGGCAAGCACAGGGCCCTACGCTTGATTTCCCCAACATCACATAAAGCTGGGCATGGTGGCACAAGCCTCTAATGCTAGCACCCAGGAGCCTGAGGCAGGAGGAGGATTGCCAAGTCCAAGGCAAGCCTGGGCTACAAAGTGAGATCCTATCTCAAAAAAAAAAAAGTATCTTTGAACTTTGAGACCCTATATTATGAATTGATTTTTATGAGTATCTTATAAAACTTGACAGAATAGAAAGATACGTATTTACACTGACCTATAGACAACATTTGCAAGTTTCATGTAATTATTTTTTTAAGGTACTGAAGTATATTTTAAAGTGGTTTATTTCCATTTGACATAGGTATGGGATTTATTTAGCCCTATTTGTCCTCAGCTCTTAAGTTTTGAGTCTTTCTAATCTACAGTTGAACTGTGTTTTCTGACCCTCCTTATGAGGATTCACTTCAAGAAGTTATACCCCAGTTTAGTATTCTGAAGACAGGCCTGCTTACTTGTCTGTTGACAGTCTGGTAATGACACAGGTTTTCCACTTGACTTGGCATATTTCAACGAAAGTTTCCATTACTTTTTATTTGTGATTAATACGGTATTTTGGTAATGTATTTCCTTGGTACTGTTTCATATTTTTTAAGTTGTAAGCTGTAACTTCATATAGCAAAGGACATAAAATAGGTAAGTGTAATTTGAAACAGATGCATGTATAACCACTGCCAGAAAGTACTGTCTTGCTTTGGCTACATTCCTTTCCTCTATTCTGGTGATGACAACTATGTTTTTTATGGTAAGCACTGTTCTTTGGGTTTACTTGTGCATGCATCCCTAGAAAATAAAGTCTTGTCTGATTTCTGTCTACATAAGTGGAATCATACTGTATCAGTCTTTTGATTTTTGATTCCTTCACTCCTAGGTTTGTAAGGTTCATATGTGTTAATGAATCTAATTTGCTCTTTGTCATTACAGTTGAATAAATCATTGTATGGATATACCAGTTTTTCTACTTAATGTTGGTGGGTGTTGAGCTATTTTTAAATTTTTAGGAAATGCTCTTGTTCTTCTGTTTGATCCTTGAATGCATACCCATGCTTTGGGATGGGATCTCTGCTATCAGTACTTTGTCAAATAATATATAAAACTATTTCTCCTATTTTGTGTCATTAACTATTGGAAGTATTTTTTTCCAGTGTAGAATTGGAAAGCTTAGATTTCTTTTTAGAGGTCAGTATTCCTTTGATGTAAATGCTGTTGATTGCGGAGCTCTGTGCAGTGCACTGGGGTTTAACTTCTAGACAGAATTTTATTTTCCCTGACATAATGATTTCTTTTTGATATTTTCTTTGTTCTTTACCATTTGTAAAGATTTTGACCCTTCCATTTGTGTAAATTTTTTAAGAGTTTTAAAACACCTTGGCTTTTTTTAAGTATCTGAACAATCTTTTTCTGAGTGTTTAACCCGTTCTTTCCCCTAGGCTTTATGAAGGCCTGTTGCAGCTTACCCATGATTCAGGCAGCCTCTTTATAGCCACCTTGGAGGCTCCGTTAGCTGCCTATCGGTGACTGCTGCTTGCCATGCCTCTCTGCCTGTCACCTTCTGTTTGTAGAGCACGTAGAGAGGTCACTTTGTTAAGGCATCAGAGAAGAAAATTTCTGTCTCTCTTCCCCCCCCACTATCTTTATTAATAAACAAATGTAATACATAGTATTTACAATTAATTTGGGTGCTTCGTACACCTAATGTATCATCAAGTTTACAATCCCTTCCCATTTTCTACCCTCCCACCCCCTCCCTATCCTTTCCCCGCACTCCGGCTTCACTTCATATGGTTCCAAAGAATGTCTGTGTTCTGGGTTTTCCAAGTCATAGATACCATACAGTGTTTAACATGTTAATCTTCCACACCTAAGTCATTTCACTTAAGTCACCACTCTAACTCAGCTTTCCATTCCTCGAATGGGTTCGCAGTAGTTAAATCTTGATGCCTCTTCTCTGAATCCAATCAATCCTTTTATTGGGATATTTACCAAAAGTTTTTTCTATATTTTGCTATATCTTTGTTGTTATTATTAAACCTGGCCTTACCCACCAGTTCACATTAGAAAATAACTACAAGTATGTAGTTCAAAAGTCTAGTTAAAGTTTGGGAAAGAAGAAGAAAAAAATTTAGAATTCAAATCCCTTAGCTGAGTATTGGCAGGTGCATACTTGTACGTTCACAGGGTTATCTTTGCATCAGTCAGTTTCCTTAGGATAAATTTTCATTAGTGACCTAATAAGTGAATTGCTACAATAAAACAAAGTTAAAACTATATCACATTGCTACATTAAATGAACTTAAATCTATACCACATCTATACTTAAAGTGACAGATATGAAGGCAAATTTAGTTACCTCAGAATTTTTTAACTTTCATAACTTACTTACTCATATTTCACTGATTACTAACATACTTTTTTCTCAGCTCCTTCTCCTCTAGCTGTTGCCGCTTTTCCTCTGGGGTCATTGGTGACACTTGCCTCCCTTTCATTTTCTAAGTTTCCTTTAAGTATTCTCTGCAATACTGGCTCAGTGGCCACAAATTCCTTTAAGCTGTCCCTGTTACGGAAAGTTTTAAGTTATCCCTTTAAATTAAAAGATAAGTTTGCTGGATATAGCAGTCTTGGTTGGCATTTATGTTCTTTTAGTGCCTGGATGACATTGCTCCATGATCTCCTTGCTTTTAGAGTTTGGATTGAGAAGTCTGCAGTTATCCTGATGGGCTTATCTTTGTAGGTCACCTTCTGTTTTTCTCTTACCGCTTTTAGTATTTTCTCTTTGTATTGGGTTTCTAGAATTTTAATTTTGATGTGTCGCAGTGAGGGTCTCTTCTGATCAAAGTTGTTTGGTGTTCTGTATGCCTGCAAAAGTTCCATGTTCATTTCTCCTCTTAGATTTGGGAGATTTTCTTCCATTATTTCATTAAACATGTCCTTTAAGCCTTTTGTTTTGTCCTCAGTCATCTTCTCGTTTCCCGTAATTCTGAGGTTATTTCTCCTTGAATCACCTATCAGTCGTTGTAATGATTCACTTTATTTACTTTGTATTCTTCATGGCCTATATGTTGCAGCTCAGTGACTTTATTTTCTAGGTCTGACATTCTATTCTGAAGTTGTTTAAAGTGGTTGCTTATTATTTCCTGCGTGTTTTTCATTTCCTGAATATCTGCATTCAGTTGTTCTCTTTTGTGTTCTCCAATTCTTCTTTTGCCTTCATTATCTTCTGGTATATTTTTTCTTTGGTCTCCTCTAGTTGCTTTTCACGGCTTGCTTTCTGCTTAGCTATGTTTTTGGTGTAGCTCTTGCGCTGTCTGTTTTATTTCTTGCATTAGTGCCT
The DNA here is from genome assembly GCA_004027205.1 of Ctenodactylus gundi. Classification (NCBI taxonomy): domain Eukaryota; kingdom Metazoa; phylum Chordata; class Mammalia; order Rodentia; family Ctenodactylidae; genus Ctenodactylus; species Ctenodactylus gundi. The sequence continues at coordinate 326,020 of PVKB01001352.1, read as the reverse complement.
GCTTTACGTCACTGAATTTCTGGCCCCAGAAGTTACTATCATATTTGCCATATTCATCTTTAGTATCCCTGGTATCATCTTCTGGGGTGTCATGTCTTTTTGTAGAAAATTTGTAACCATGTTTCCCCATTTCTTCTTTGGTCTCCTCTAATTGGTTTTCAAGGCTTGCTTTCTGCTTAGCTATGTTTTGGTGTAGCTCTTGCGCTATTTCCTGCTTTGATTCCTGCTTTAATTCACTGACTATCTGGGCCCAGAAGTCACCATCATTCTTGCCCTTTTCTTCTTTGGGTTCTGCAATTTCAGCACCCCTGGTACCATCCCTTGGGGTATCAGATCTTTTTTGTGTAAGATTTGTTACCACGTTTCCCCATGGTTCTGGTACCTCTGGCTGTCTCTGGTGCACAGGAAAGAAAATGGCTTCTACTGGCGTAACTGCCTGAGACGGCTGCTGAGCCCTATTTCTGATCTAGGATCCTGGGGCCTTTTCTAGGGGGAGGGCACGCTGCGTTTGTAGTACACATACCTGCGGGCTGGTGCTTCTGAGGGTGGGGCTGCCCGCTGCCAATAATTCCCACTGTTCTGGATCCGCGCTTATCTTGGGCTGAGGTTCTGGCCTCTGGACTTTCCTCTGTCTGTGGTCTGTGGGTGCCGGCAGCTCAGGGACACGCCGAGATGGCTACTTCTTTCCTCCTTTTCCGATGTGACTTGAGTATTTCTGACCCGCCTGCGGCCTTCACTCCGCTGTTGTGTGCTCTGTCCTCTCCCAGCTCCGTCAGATGTTCAAGTCCCCGCGAGCTTTCCTCTGTCCTCAGCTGCCTGCGGCTCCAGCCTTTTGCAGCTGGCTGTGGTGGCTTCCTGGGTGGCGGGCATTTTTTTTTTTTTTTTCTCTGCTTTAGATGATCCTTTGGAATTTCTGGCCTCCTGCTGGCCGCCTTTCAGTTTTGGGGGATGGCCCTCTCTTTCCTAGCTACAACAAACATGCTTTTTCTAACTAAATTCTTGACTTTTTAAGGGAGTCGGTAAGGAGACATTGTGCAGGACTGTCACTTAGCCGCAATCTTAACCAGGAGTCCTGTCTCTTTCTTGATGTTTTTATTTTATATTTATTTTTTCAAGATAGTTTCACCCTGTAGTCCAGGCTGGTCCTAAACTTGATATGTACTCCAAGCTGGCCTCAACATTAATTCTCCTGCCTCAGTCTTCCGAACACTGGGATTAAAGGTGTGCATCCCTATAATGCCCAGCTTATGTAGTGCTAGGGAGTCAAACTCATGGCCTTGAGCGTGTTAGGCAAGTGATCTGACTTAACTCTAGTACTCCTCCGCCAGTTAACTCTCTGCATGCTAAGTTGCCCAAGTTGGCCTCAAGCTTGGCTACCCTCCTGCCTCAGCCTCCCACATTGTTGGCATACTTTCTCTCTCTCTTCTGATTTTTTCATCTTTGTGGTACTTTTTGAGAAGTTTTTTCTTATTTTTTTTTATTTTAACAGTGCTAAATTGAACCCAGGGCCACATGCATTCTAGGCAAGGGTTCTACCACTAAGCTGTAGTTCTAGCTGTTACCTTCGTGTCTTCCCTTTGTTGAGATATACTTACAATAATGCTTCTGGTATTTAAACATTTTTATGTCCTCTTTAAAAGTTTCCTGGATGTCTATTTTTATATTTCTTTGGTTGTATTTTATGAATTTAATGCTGTCTGTTGATGTCTCCAGATGGTAACAAAGAGTTGTTTTTCTTAGTTTCTTTCAGTGGGTTATTTTTCTGTCAGGTTTTCGGAGCCAGTATTTTTGATGAAATTCCATCCTCAAGTGTCTGGTACTCCTTACAGGCCAACCAGTTCAGGGTACTTCAGTATACCTAGGTATAATCGAACATTCTTTGCACATTGATAAAATTTAGAGATTTTCTGTTTCATTGTATGTTTATATAGATTTATTTTATTTGGGAACACCTGGATGTCAGTATCTTAGGTCTTTCCTCTTAGTCAAATTCCCTAGAGAGGAAGCTTTAGGGAGTTTTTGCCTGGGAGCTAGCTAGGGAGGATCGGATTGCTGGAGTTCTCAGTGTACATACCAGCCTCCTCTTTTCTTTTTTTCTATTTTTAATGATGGAAACCAAAACAGCAAAAACTTAAGTTTCTGAAAGAATCACTTGTTTTTGCCTGTCTCATACCTCTCTTTGAACTTAAGCCTAGCCTCCTACCAGGTTGTGCATTTAAGTGCAGGGTCTCTGAAGACACTTGTTGAAAATAGCTTTGTCCAGGGGGATACCCACAGAGTATCTGTGGGCATGAGGTGATTGCAGTTACAAACTTTCACAAAAGATTCTTGATCTTTGACCTCTTGTCAATTTTATTCTTGCCAATGATGGCACTTTGCAGGGATAGCGGTCAGTTCAGCCACCGGAGCATAGCCGTAGGGTCTGTCTGAGGTGCCATCATCAGTGTTCTTCTTGATAACAGCTCTGTATTCAAAGTAGTGTTTGGCTAGGACCAACCACTCTGCCTGGCTCCAGGAACATGCCCATTTCGACAGCAGTGAGCCAGGCCTACAGCAGAAGCTGCCAGCCTTCTTTAAATCTCCATTTTAAGTATGATATTTCTGCTGTTGGTTATGCTGTTAGTTGGTATGTCTCAATCTGGAGACTCACTAGATACGCTAAACCTCTGCTGGGGTGGAAGGAGAGTCGCTGCCGTGATTGGGGTGGGGATGTCACTTTGGGTATCTGCTTCCAAAAGAGCAGCTATTTTGCCATCCCCCGTTTCTCCCCCCTTAATCCCACCTTCACTCTCACTTGCAGAGGTCCCTGTGCCTTTACTATTTCACTAATGCACTTTGCAGAGATGATAGGGCTACATGTTTGTTGATCTTGTTGTCATTAACCAGGTGTCTGCTTTGCTTTTTTTTCCTTGGACATGGGTCAGTTGTGTCACTTGTTGGAAATGTCATAGTTATTTTGTGTCAGTTGAGAAAATAGTTTTCTTTCGACCAAGTGACGAGATGTTAACTTTCACAGTTTTTTGTATTTACAGGTTAGAGTCATTACTTTGTTTTTAAAAGTCCTCTCCCCCTTTTTCAACAATGAAGTGTTTCTGCTTCAGCAGGTTCAGGTTTCCAGTTTGGCAGCAGCACTACAAATTTCAACTTCACAAACAATAATCCAACAGGAGTGTTCACATTTGGTGCAAATCCCAGCACCCCTGCGGTCTCGGTCCAGCCCTCAGGCTCTGGGGGCTTTCCCTTCACCCAGGCTTCAGCAGCATTCACAGTGGGGTAAGAGTTTTTTGTCTTATATTGGTGTGTGTGTATACATGTATGTGATTTGTTTCCTGAAATTCATCAAAATGTATAATTTGGGTAAAATTCAATGTATTCTCCAGCATCAGTTTGCTTTATTACAATTTGAAAGATTGTATGATAGCAGGGATGTATCTATCAGTAATAGCAGAAAACATGTTTACTTAAACCATGTCTTTCCTATTTTCCTGTCCTGCTTGCTAATCATACTTAATAATTTCATGATTCTGTAATTTTCTGTATCACATCATTATAAAGTTTTGTTTTTCACAGGTCAAATGGGAAAAATATGTTCTCCTCTTCTGGGACTTCTGTTCTGGGTCGCAAGATAAAGACTGCTGTTAGACGCAAGAAATAAAGGTCACAGTGGTGTTATACACAACAGTTTTAAAAACAGCTGGTGCCCTTATAATGGATTGTACTACATGCTGGGCTTATTTGAAGTCAGATCTGCCTAAGGACATCCTTAATTCTGGGATTTTCCTTTTCTCTCTGCAGAAGCGCCAACCTCCCATACCTCTTGTCCCCCACCCCTGCCTTTTTAAAATAATAGGTAGACTGGTGACTGATTCTTCAGCAAAATTATTTTATGATCCAGCACATTATTCACTGATTTGGCATAACCTGGCTGTACCCAGGAATAGATCCTGCACGGTGAATGGCTTTGTATAGAACTCTGCTGCACCACTATGTGCGTTGGTAAGCGTTTATGGAACGCCTGAAATTGTAATTATAACTGAGGAATTCTGTATAGATTAGAATTCTGTATAGATTAGAGGACATTAAAATGAATGATTTCTATGCTGAGTTTGTGCTGGTGTATGTGTGAAGTGAGTGAGTTGGATGTATTGTGCACTAAAATTTTCCTGATAGAGGAAGCCTGATTAAAGAACGGTCCATGCGAAGGACTTGTTAGATCTAGTTCATTGTCTAATAATTATATGCTCTTTCTATATTTTCATTCTTATATTACCTGTCTGGCCTTTTTCATTATTTTATTATGAAACTTCTGTAAATAGAATTTTGTTTCTGTACTTTTTTGGCATAACATAAATCTGTGAACTTGAAATTTTAATTTTGTGTTAGACATTTTTTGTTTAGTCATGTCTCAGATTTTATTACCTGAATCCCATTATTCAAAGTTGCCTAAATCCATTTGGAAATCTTTAAAAAAAATTGGGGATTCTTAAAGTTGAATTTATTGGCTTTTCTGATCCAGTTTTGTTTGGACCAAAAACCAGTATTGTACAAAGTATTAAGCATATATTTTTATATTTACTGAAATGGACTGTGGTGACTTTGGATAATAAGGAAATGTTTAATATTAAAGCCATGTTTATTACAGTATAATTAACATGTTAAAAAAAACCATGGGATAAATGCCATCAATAAAAATTATGAAGCACTTATTGTTACAGTTTTAAATTACAGTGAAGGTGTATGTATTTATGAGAAGGAACTTTGTTTTGTAAAAGTTGAAAGTGACCAGTCAGGAGTCTCAGAAAATACATTTAAGTAATTAGTTAAATCTTAAGAGGAAGGTATCTGAATTTGCAGCATATATTATAGGTACCCTTCTTTTTGCTTGGTGCTAGGAATCTTGCCAGATTAGTACACAGGTTTACATATTTTTTTAAAATTGAAAATAAACACACATATCTGGTACTTGTATCTTCCTTGATAGGTGCCTAGACAATGTTTATTGAGTTCTGAGAAAAATCTGTCCAAAGCATTTTATACAAATGCGGTGATCTTTCTTAGTTTCTTTTGGATTATTTTACTGAGTTTATTGCTGAATTCCTTCCTGTGGAAGTAATACACTTTAAAGAAGAGCTAGCTCTTGGAATAGCACCTGGTAATTTTTCTTCAATTTAAATCCAGTTATTTTGTGTTGATTTTTAATTCACTATATATCTGGTTGGTTGGAGTTTAAATTCGTAACTTTGTTTAGGAGCATTAATAGTTTCCAGCGAAAGATGTTCTTATCAATTGCTGGTTCAAGAGTAGAAATTTTGTGTGTTTAACAATTCTATTTATTTCTATGTGCTTAACATTTGACCTATCACATGATAATGGTGAAGCTGGAAGAGGTCATTGTTTAATCTCTCTTACTGTGGGGAAGTTAACATTTCATACCTTACACATATTTTCCTTAATTTCCCTCTAGGCCCCTGTAATTGGGAATATGAGGCTTTTTGCTTTTCTCTAAAGAGGTACAGAAGTATATTTCATTCCCTTTAGTATTTTTTTGTAAGCCAAGTTAACCATCCATCAAAAACAACCTTTGGCTGTAGGATTGATTTCAGAACTTGGGACTGTTCTGAGTCAGCTGCTTTAATTCTTGGGCTGCTTATGGCAGCTTCAGCCTCATACCACCTGACCCTCCTCAGGCCTAGCAGAGCTATTTCCTTATGGGACTGGTTTAGGCTATAGACCCATTTCTGATCCATTCCTTGTGAATGTAGTAACTGCCTTGGCTTTTGTTTCATTCGCAAGTGAATATTGAGGGGTACTTGTAGAAATCAGACATTGAAAAGAAAGCAATAAAAAACCTACTTCTTATGTTGGATCACTGAGGAATTATTATATTTTGAATGTGTATGTGCTACAGAATTCATTTACCATATTGGTTACATGCAATTTGGGAAATTGGTGCTTCTGCTTGACACTTTTTGACCTTTCCTTCCTCTTATTATTCCCCCACTGTTTTCTCCCTCCTCAAGACCCCTCACATCTATAAGCCTTTCCCTATTACCTACCCTCTTATATATTCTCTTAATCGTTTATATTTTTGGCATGCTCATGTAAGAGATATTATGCAATACTTAATTCTGTGTCTGGTTTATTTTGCTGTTAGTGATCTTAGGTATACCTATTTCTTTAAAGTCCTTCAAATTTACATTTATTACAGTGTAATACTCCATTGTATATATACACTATGTTCTCTATCCAGTCATCCATTGTTGGGTGGGGCATTTCCAAAATTTAGCTAGTATGACTTGTGTTGCCATAGATATGTATATTTCTGCTCCATGATGACTTTTAACTGTTTCGGAAAGATGCCCAGGAGAGGTGTACCTGGGTCAAATGAGATTTGTGTTGTTTCCTAAGGCAAATAGTTATCCACCTTCTGACATTGTTGACGAGTTTAGTTGTACTGTTCTCCCAAGGCAGGCATATGTATGTAGCAGGGACTGTGCTTGGAGGGTAGCTTTGAAATGGTGAGCAGCAGTAGAAGAAAAGCTGGAGTGGATCCCTGCCTCCGGTCTGACCAGCAGTGGCATTAGAACCGAATAGGAGCCTCCTGGTAGGTGGAGCTTGGCTCGCTGTTTCCCTCTTGCTTGCACCTCATCAGTCCCCCTCACCCTGCCTTTCCATAGCCATGAACTGGTACTTGTTCACATCCCCAGGGGCTTGGGGACCCTTTGTAACTTGGTTGGCTGACCTAGAGTCAGTGGTTCTAAATATTGCTCAGGGTGGGGGGAGGGGGGGTGTTGAATGTATGTTCTGGGATCTCATTACCAGAGACTGACTTTACTGGTCTTCATAGTCTATAAATCTGCATCATTAAGCAGGTATCTGGCAGACTTCTGACAGAGGTCCAGGAATGTCATTTTAAGCAACACACAAGATTCTTTTGAATAGTTATAGCTGTAGGCATAAAATGTTTCAGCCAACTAACCATTGTCATTAAGCTGATACTGCTTATGTAATTATTACTTGAAATAACCTCCTGGCTCTATAAATTTCCGGATTTAGTCTGGGGTTGACATAATCTTTTCTGGGTGTTCTTAAATGTTGAAATTCAGTGGAGATTTTATAAAAGCCTGTGTAATGAGACTGATAAATCTGCATAGTAACATGTGAGAAAATGAGAGTTGGTTCTTGCTACACGTACCAGCATATGACCAAGTCAGCCTGAGCTTTTATTTCCTTGTAATATGGGCCACCTTTTATGAATTTCTCAAAAGCCCATTGTGGTTCCAGTGTGTCGTTTGTGGCTTGAGGTTCCTAACAGCACACACTACAGGATTCAGACCATGTCTAATTGTTTTGTCCCTTCCGCCGGTGGACTTGTTTAAGAATGGGAAAGGCTTTTAGGGTCTAAACAGGAGTTGTGAGTCTCATAGCTGTCTTAGCATCTCATGCCATGCTTGTGGTGGCTAAGAGCTTCAAGGATTGGATTAGTTTTTAGTTCACATACAGGTAACTTGTCATTGGTGAAAAGAACATATCCCTGGAAAGTAGATGGTCTTTTTCACAGACCTGATTGTGAAGGTGGTGTAGTTTACTGTTGTAACTATAGGAAGGCTGTACCTGGAGGCAGCATCTACCTAGCTAAAGCTCTTGGGGGGCAGGGGTAGGGAGAGAGAAAAAACAGACACATTGGTGATTAAGGATTTATTGTGACAAAGAATACAAATTGGTAGTGTATAAGTTACTAAAAGTATAATGCTGAGCTTTTTATTACAGGTGGGCAGGCCCATCAGACACTTTGGCAGGTCGAGCCCCACTATATTGAGCTGCAGGAGGTATGCTCATAACTAATGCAGTGGGGAACTTAACCCATGCAAGCATACTCTGTGAAGACTGGCCTTCAGGATTAGGGATGGAGAAGGGCAAGTAATTGAAATAATACTTGACAGATTTTAGGAATAATGTTGTATGGGCATATTCTTGAAGGAAACAGTAGGGACAACTGTAGGACCTTTACTCCCATGCAGCAATGAAGTTAATTTTCAAGTTTTACCTTTGCTTTGCTGGAAAATCTTACACATAAATAAAACACCCAGACAAATCACTCAACGTTTGCTTTTTTTTTTTTTTTTTTTTGAAGACAGGGTCTCATTCGATAGTCAAAAGCTGGTCCCAAACTTGCTGTATATGTATCTCAGGCTGGCCTCTTAATTCACAGCCATCTGCATGCTTCAGCCTCCCGACTGCTGGGATTACAGGTGTGCACTACCACATAAGCACTGTGATGTCCCTCCAGTGTGCCCCTTGTTCCCCTTAAGTACAAGTTGGGATGAAATTTATAAACAAAATAGCTCTTAGCTGGAACACCTTTGTTTTTAAATCCTAAACACCAGGGTGAAGTTGGAAGGTAAATGTTAGGAAGAATGGGGCAATACTTTTTTTTTTTTTTTTTAAATACTGAAGTGGGGATTTTCTATCAACGTGTTGAATTTATTTCCTTGGTCGCAAAGCTTGCCACTGCCCACACTAACCTACCTGGAGTCCAGTTGCTGGCTTCCATTCAATAAGCCAGTGTACCCGGCTCTCTAGATAAGGCACAATAGCTACTCCAGTGGGTTCAGCAGTGGTTATTCAGATACTGTGACTGCCAGATTAACTAATAATTCTGTTTTTTCTTTAAACTGGACGATAATATAGCAGATTTTCAGTTCTAAATGCCAAAGGGCCAAAGTTGATACAGAGATATTAATTCAGTGACACAACGCCTGCCTGGCATGCTCAAATTTCTGTCTTCAATCCTGGATACCAAAGCAGAAAACAAAAGACCACAAAAAATTGACACCATGGTAAAGGATTGTGCTACATTTTCTATTAAGACCAAGAATATGTACTATCACAATTTGTTTTTCATCCAATCACATCTAAAGATTTAACGAAGGGGCTTGTTTATTGACACTCTATTCTTAACCTGGCTCAAACCCTTATTTTTATGTATTATTAACTTGTTAATGGCTTTTTAGGCTAGAGATTCAACATGAGGAAAATCAATATTTTGTGTATGTGGTAAGTGTCTTGAAAAGGAGACTCTACCCTACAACCTCAAGAGAAGAGGGGCACTTGGGCCACATTCACTTTTCCCTCACACACTTGGGTTTTTTTAGAAAGGCAGTGACACTTCTGACAGGGCCATCCAGTACAAATTTTACTCTTAACTATATATACAAGTCACTCAAATTATTATCTAGGCCCAAGATTTTAGCTGTAACAAATTAACATAGATCACTTGTTTGCTTTACTATACAATATAAATAAAATAGCCTGGACAGGTTAACTGTAATTATTTGAGCAGAAATTTCAGAGGTGCATTCTAGAGCTATAGGACCGAAGGACATTGCCATTTGAATTCCCCAAGTTAGTGTGCTGATTAAGCACTATATTTATATACCATTTCCCAACTTGAAGGAATGTGTTTTATGCGTAGAGATGTAGCATAAATCTTCCCAGAGGCTTTAAGTGAATGAACTAATTAGTACTGCAGTGATAAGCTTTCTGTGAAGTTGGGCTTAGTGTAATAAACTTACTTTGAAAAACACATTTTGTGATTTTTCAAAAAAAAGGACAATGTTAAAATCTTATAAATGTTAAACGTATTTTCACAGCTTTAAATGTCAAAAGAGCCACTTTAAAAATTGATAGTGATAACAAAACCTAGATTGATTCCTTAAGTAATCTAATTTTGAACTGTGCAAAAAGGCTTTTTTGGAGAATGAAGTTGGAGAAAACGACTAAGAATCAGGTAAAACTCGGCTGTAAGTTACCACAGGTACGTGGCATGCACATGTAAGCCTATCCAAGTTTGCTTAATAGAATAAAGTAAAAAAGCAATATACAGAGTACCTCTCTGCTTACCCTTCTTCCCAAAACTTCATCTCTTGCAGGCCCATGATGAGCTAGAAGCTGCTAGGGTCATGTATAGAAATTGTATTGTTACCTGCTATAGAGGAAACAGTTCATAATGGGAAAATAGTATTTCACAGATACTCAGTTAATCATGAAAAACTTTTACTACTTGCTGTTTCAACAGACTATAAAAGGAAAGTAATTATTGAGTATGCTGTATATAAATAGAATTTATATTTAGAACACTGAAAAGCACTAATACTTTGTTCATGCCGCACGCACACAGGGAATAGTTTTATAGTTCATATGCAACAGTTTGATAGAAGTTATCTCCATGGAGAGTTTGATTTTTAGCACACTGAAACATGAGTTGTAAGTTAAATTTACAGTAAAAACTTAACTCCCATACACATTACAATGAATCAATTTTTCTTTCAGAAAATCAGTAATATAGCAATAGTACTTTTACATCATCATGGAATACTTGCCCAAAATCTGTGTTTAGGCATCAAGAATAGAAAGTTATGCCATTTCTGCAGCAAGCTACAGTACGTATCAGAAACTGCAGGTAAGGGAACTAACTGCTCGGCCTGCCTCGCTTGCCCCTTTCTCTTGCAGCTAAGTTAGTACTTCCCAGGATGGGCGATAAGGATTACTCATACGTGTTTTCATTCCCTTCTCCAAATATGTTTTCCCCATTAGTGTCAACTAAAAGGTGAGTTAATGTGTTTACAAAACACAACATGACATTTTCCATCATTTTTGGGATAAACCAAAATTTTCAGTTTCAGTTAGATATGGAAAATGGTTTCAACAAATTTTAAAGTATATATTGTTCATTGTTGATTAGGAAACCATTTGCCTTTTTGAGCTAAAAAATAATTTAAACACTTGTATATATAGCAGGTGCTTCTGGAATTGTTCTTTGGCATTCAGGTAAAATCAATATTTTCAGAATAGTCACCTGCATCACACTGGATTAGTTGCTTTAATTTCTAAATTATCGATTAATGTAATCCAGGGATACTGATGGCCTTGATACATAATTCAGTCTTATCATTAATTCCAGTGTGGAATTTAGTGCTTTTCAGGGGCATCATCTGACCCCATTTCTTTTTACCACAATGGTTCCTGCTACAATGTCATAGGCTGTTCGATTATGCTGAAAAAACAGCAGTGTGATGAAAGCAGGGAAAAAAGAAGCAATAGAAAAATTCTTGATCAAAGCTCGTATGGTTGACCTAAAAAAGAAATCAAAGCAGAAGTATCAATTATATCAGTCACATAGATTACTGGTATTCTGTCAAATTCAAATACATATTTAAAGCATATTCAAAGTACAGTTGAGAATTTTAGATCTGTTTTCCTATGACATGATCAGACCACCTGGGTTACTTCTAAAGACTTCATGAAAGACTTTAAAACTTTGGTATGAAAAGCAGTGATAAACATCTCTTACTTAGGGGTTTATAGTATTTCCTAGTATTTTTCCAGAATCAACTTCCCTTTATCTTTTCATAGACAACATGTACTTACAATATCTTCTGAACTGAGGATACTTAACCACAGTTCTGCTTCTGTATTACATGAAGCACTAGCATTTCACTGCCTGTTTTCTGATCAGCTCCTTTGTGGGGCGCACTAACAAAGTGTTAAAAAGCATTTAACAATAGCCAGGATTGGACAATTGTCCTATTCAATGTTAGGTTTCTGCCTTGTAATGCATTAAGAGGCTACCAAAAAGAATAATAGTTAAAGGCATGGTCTCTAAATCCAGACTGTTCCACATCTCCCAGAAGGGAATAAGAGTATCTGTCTTACAAGGCTATTTGGATTAAATTAGTTAAAACACATATGTGGTGCTACACAACAATGCTCAGTATATTAAAAGTTCAATAAGCAGCTATTATTGGCTCATTACAGTTAGCCAGGATCATAACCACTGTGGGTTGTTTTTTTTTTGAGACAGGGATCTTCTGTGTAGCTCGGGTTGGTCTTGAATTCACTGTGGAGCCCATGCTGCCTCAAACCCATGGCAATCCTTCTGAGTCAAGTGTGAGTTCTGGGATTACGGGTGCGTGTACGCCACGTCCAGTTTAACATGTTGCTGGGGAATCCAATTCGACCTTTGCCCTTATTAGGCAAGTGCTGTAACTGCTGTGCTATTCCTCCAGCCCCATAACCAGAAAATTTTTAGGAAATTTTGATTCTGTCATCGAAATCAAGTCTAGCCTTTCTGGAGTTCTAGAGTCACTTAATGTTTTGGTATATAGCAGTGCAGCTCTCAATTAATTCTGGTAACAGTTACAGCCAGATCTTGTTTGGCTCAGCTGATTACCACCCACTGAGCTCCACAGCTTTCATTACCAGTAGTTGTATACTTCCCCAGGGCAGGATGGCACTAACAATAAGGACTTGCGGTGTTATGTACCGTACCCACAGGAGCAGAACACAAGCATGTGCGCATAGATCTCAAACTCATTGCCAGGGCAAAATGGATAATGAGGGGTCTTACCAAATGGTGGCTTAAGGCACAGGAGAGCAACTAGGCCACTATCCACAGATGTAGGAAATAAAGCTGGGCAAGGAGCACTGATACAACAGCGCCACCCAGGTCATCTTGTTGTGACTTACATATTTGCTTAAGAGGTCTTTATGATCTTGTGACAGACTCAGACTTTAACAACATAATCCTATCTAATGGGCAATGTCATGAAAATAGAAAACCCCTATATTTTAGAAATGTATCAATTACTACAATTTAGGACACTCAGTACTGTCCTGTGTCACTTAACAAAAGGATACATTCTAAGAAGTGCATCTTCAGTATAGATTTCATCACTGCAGAAATCATAAGGGTGTTAACATAAACTTAGGATGCCTACAAAATCACAAAGCAGTACAATCTCGTTTTTTGGGATGGCTGTACATGCACTGTTACTGACTGAATTATGCAATCTGAAAATATTTGAACTATATTATTTTCATTAGGATATAGTAGATTTAGCTAGGTAAAGGACTTACGTTGTAATGCTAACATTTGAGGAAGGGATCACTAAAACCCGACTTGGGGCAATAAGCACTGATGTATCACAGGTCACAACTCGAAGCCCAAGCAGGAACTTCCCTGGGGTAGCTCCACCTGCTCCCCAAATGCAGATTATCTAAAGAAGGAAGGAAAATTTAAAAATTCATTGGTTCAGCTATGCAACTTTTAAAGTAAGTTTATCAGCTACATCATGTCAACTTCGTTTTTTCTTTTTTAAATAAAGGCTAACCACTTAATGCATTTCTTTAGTCTCTTAACATGTTGAGTACCAGATGAGCACTATATTCCTTAATGACCCATTTTTAAAATGTTGCTTTTAACACCATCTTACACGAACGTTTGTGGATCACAATGTTTTAAGTGTTCTTTTTCCTACCACTGACAACGATTACAAAGAAACTAAATGTTTCCCTTCCAAAATTAGTTTTGTACTTGGAAACTGGTAGTTTGGAAAAAAGTGAAAAAAGTAGGCACTTGAAAAGTACATGAACCCAAGAAAAAATACGTAATTATTCATGATCTAAAAGTAGGTTAAAAAATAATTGCTGCAGCCAGTAACTTACCTCATAGAAACAAACTAATAATCTGTATATAAGAGCCACAACCATCATTTTCTGCAAGTCTTCCATTGATGTGTCTTCATCTATTTCTTCTATTATATAATGCATAGCAAACTTAGAAATATCCCTACACAAAACAACAGTTAAGGGTTACAAAAAATTAAAGCAGTTGCACTCAACATTTTTCGTAAGTGCTAAGTCAAATTTTAATTGAAATTTTAGGTTGTTAATGTTCCTAACCATCTACGTGCAAAAAAACAATAGTTTAGTCAACAACTAAGCAAAACCCAACAAAAATATGTATGTTTGTGTAAGCATGCCATCTCCTGGGCTGAGGGTGCATCTCGGCTAGGTACATACCTGCCCAGGGTGCAAGAGCCGGGTTTGATTCATGGAACCAGAAGCCAAATAACCCTAGTAATGGGAACTATGAGAGAGAAGCAGAGTGCCATGGGAACACACACCAGTTGCACTTGGCCTTGTGAAGGCTGTCCAGGAAGGACAACTTTAAGCTAGGATCTGAAGGTCCACACAAGTTAGACTCAAAAGGGAGAACAAAGCTCAAGAGAGAGGCTATGGGGAGGGTATGTGACGGAAGCGATCAGCAATGTGATTCAGTTCAAACACTAGATGTGAGAGGTTACAGCGATTAAGGGTATCTGCTAAGAAACGCAGACACAATTTATCTTGGCAATGAGAAACCACTAACGGGTTGTAAAGTAACCAAGCAGCAAAGTCAGAATTTATGATCATTTTGGTTTTTATGTTAGACTCAAACGGATGCAAACAGGAAACTGAGTTACCACTTGGCAGAGTTCAGCTATGAAACAAGAAATAACAGTAAGCAGACTAGGCAGAAACAATGAGGAGAAAGAGCTGTAAGAAGGAATGATCTGGGTTGAAAGCTGTTCACGAAACTGAACATAAAGTAGTTGGTATATGCTAGGTTATGTTAGGAATAGAAGGCACAGAGGAGGAGGAATCACAGTAACATCCTCGCAAGGCTGTGTGTGTAGAACTTTTGTCAGTACCTTTTTAATTTACTAAATTCTGGACTTCTTACAAACCCAAATTCCAAACTCATTAAAATGGAGGTACTCTGCCTCAGAGTGGTACTCAGATTAACTGAAATAGAAGACAGTGTGGTTATGATTATTAACCTGAAAGGATTATTCAAGTAAATGTCTCACTTGGCAGTTTACCTGGAATTTACCTGGTAATTATTTCCATTTGGAAACACCACTAGTTGATCTTTCTGTCTTTTGTGATACTGGGGAATCAATTTAGGGCCTTTGTACCAAGCTACATCCTCCGCCCTATAATTTTCTGAGACGGTGTCATTATATCTAGGTTGGCTTGAATTCTCAGCAATCCTCCTGCCTCAGCCTCCCAAAAGCCAGAATTAAGAGACCTGGATTACAGGTGTGTGCCATCACACCTGGGTAATTTTTATGTGGTTTCAGGGAATGAAAGAAACCCAGGGCTCTGCACACACGAGGGAAATGCTCTAATCACTAAACATACTCACAGCTTCCCCGCCCCTTTGCTTTTGAGTCAGGGTCTACTTAAGTCACTGAGTTGCCCAGGCTAGTTCAAACTTCATGATCCTACTGCCTCAGCCTCTCCAAGTGCTGGAATTATAGCTGTGTGCCACTACTGCATGCCTCACTAGTTGAATCTTAGTTCCCTTACCAAATGTTTTTTGCCTTTGTCTTTAGAAACTCCGCAGGTTAGAATGAGATTAATTCCTGGCCTAAGAGAATAGTTGAGTAAAACCAAACCATGTTTGAAGGTTCCTTTTGCCACTTTTGGTACGTACAATGTAGGGTTTTTTTTTTGTTGTTGTTGTTTGGTTGTAGCAGGAACTATGCCCATGATCTTAACAGAGCCACACCCCCAACCCTTTTAAAAAAATTTTTTGATTGATGTATCCCAATCAGTCAGTCTATTAAGTTGCTCAGGCTGTTAGTTCCAGAGTGCTGGAATTATAGGCTTGAACAACCCGACCTGGCTCTTCGTAGTTAACCAAAAGAAAATAAATCTGGCAAAGTACATACAGAAATCATGACCCTGGCATACCTATCATCAAGCATGAATAGAATTTAATGAGATGAGGTCTCTAAACAAAATATTCAAGTGGCAACTTACTTTATTCCACTGAGATGCATAAAGCTTAAAACAATGGTTGCTTTTATAAAGAAGAGAATAAAGAAATCCACCATCTCTGCCATAAATCTGTGGGCCAATGATGGAATAACATATTCTCGGCCTGAAAATTCAAATAAAGAAAAGGAAAACTAATCACTCTACATAGGCCTGGAAACAAAAACCAGGTTAACAAAGGGAAAACACAAGGGCAAGGAACAAATTTATACTTTATATATGTGAGTATATGTGTGTATATAAATTAACTAGCAACTGGATTAAGTAAATGTACATTAAATGTATCTTTGTATTCCATATTCCCCTTCATTTGTTTTGCTTTCTATAAAATAAAGGCAATGATTATAAATCTGCCGTACTAAACCCTGACTGGGATCAAACTTAAAGCTTTACATAGTCTTTAACATGTCTGTGGCTGAATAACACAAATGGTTAAGTCTCAGCAATGAACTAAGAAGCATAACTGATTCCAAACATTCTAATTCCCGTATAAGTAAACAATTATACAAGACCAACAAAACAGGGCCAGTCAAAGGTCATTACTCCCTTTGCAGTCATATAAATCTCATTCGATCAGTGTCGTGGTCCCCAGCACTTGAGCTCCTCCAAAAACTAGGGGTTGCCAATGGTGAGCTGAACTCTGGCACTACCCCCCCGAGGCTGGAGATGAAGGTTAAGAGGTTGGTTTGGAGGGCAAGTTTCTTTAACGCGTGGAAAGGACTAGCCCGGTGAATAATCGAATTCGGAGAGCTAGGTCGGATGCCAAAAACAAAAAACCCGAGGCCTGCTGGGCCTTGCCCCTCCTCCCCTCGCAGCTCACCGGGGGAAGGTGAGGGCAAAGCGCGAGCCGCAGCTCCGACGCGGGGGAACGCACATCTGAAACAGCTGTGCAGGTGCCCGCCCCGCCCCCGCCCCGCTCACCTGCCTGCCGTCCGGTCTCGGTCGCGCGGGCGGGGGCCGCCGGTCCCGCCCTGCTCGCCGCAGTCGTCCGGACCGACCCCTGCACGTGGGGCGCCCGGGGCCCCAGGCCCGGCACGGGGGCCGCCACAGCCGCAGGGCTGGCCACGCCAGCGGCCGCCCCAGGATCCGGCCCCGAGGCCCCGGCGCCCAGGAAGTAGAAGGGGCTGTAATAGGCGAGCGGCGCGCCGGCCGGGGCCCCGGGGTGGCTGGCCTGGGGCAGCGGCGGGCCGCAGTAGGCGGGGAAGGCGGCCAGCCCGCTGTGCCAAGTGAGGTAGCCGCAGTAGGACTGCCACAGCCACTCGTGCACCTGTCGCGAGTACTCGCGGGCGCTCAGCCGCGCCGCCCCGGCCGCCGCCTGCGGGCCCGCTGGACTCGCCGGGGCGGCCTCTCTGCGCTTCCGGGGCGCGCACGGCGGCTCGGGCGCGAGGCCCGGGTCCTGCGGCTCGGGCTGCGGCCCGTCCTGGAGACCGGGGGTGGCGGCGGGACGGCCTCCTCCCTCGCCGTCCGGCCCGGGCGGGCGGCCTCGGGCTTCCTCGGGCCCCTCTGCCATCGTCGCTTCGGCGACACCCTCCGGGGCGCCTGTCACTACCCCGCTCCCTTCCTGGAGGACTCCCCCGAATCCCGTCGCCACCGCAGCGGCAGCAGGCGTCAACAATCCGCGGACCGGAAGCGGAAACCCGCTTTCCTAGGCGCGTCGGGGCGGAGCCAGGCGGGCAGGGGCGGGGCTAGGCCGGGCTGCCCTGCACTGTCTGATGCTTAGAAATTACCGGCTATTTGGATGGTGAAGACTTCTCTGGGCTGCTTTTACATTTTAATGAAGTAGAACATCCGAGGTCTCTGGAGATAACACTGTTGGTCTGGACCCTGCATTTCCCTGGGAAAACCTGAGATGAAGGAGTTCCCCTGAGAGCCTAGGACTGATGCTGTCGTCTCCCTCCCTCCCTCCCTCCTTTCCTTCTTTCTCTTCATTCTTTCCTTCCTCCTCTTCTTCCCTCCCTTTCTCTTCTTTCTCTTTTTTTCCTGAGACAGAGTCTCGCTAAGTTGCCAGATTTCCCCGACTCGGCCCGAACTTGATCCTCCTGCCTGCACAAGTGAACCTCCATGGTGTGTTTGACTTCGCTTTTCCCAATCTGAGACTGTTGTATTGGTCTCTGAGCACAGGACTTACTGCTTTTTTTTCCTACTTGAATTCATTCCATTAGAGCCATCTGTCCCCAAGAAGGCGAAAATACCCTCATAAAGGTGTCTATACTGTTATAAAAATTAAAAAGCCAAACTACACTGGATCATACATTAAGATGAGGTAGTTTACTTCAGCAATTTTTAAACGTAACTAAAGGGAAGAGGGGCTATGCTGACTTAAAAGCTGGGCTCAGCTACACTGTGCTTGTAAAATTGGGCCTTCCTGTGCATGCCTTCTGTTTTCGCAGAAAGGTTTTTCCCCTTTGATTCAACTTCAGGTGCTTTTTCCTTTGTTTTTGATGCCAAAGTCCCTACTCATGTCCTGGAGGTTCAATGGCTTCCGTAGAACCTTAGCCTGTACATGATGAATTTCATCTGAACTTTATGTGACACCTTACATGTTTCCATAACCTTATAAATTTATAATTTGACCCAATGGGAAGATTATCTTCAAATATTTCCAAATGGCTGAGTATAATATGAATTCAAAAATAAAAGACTGCGGTGATCTATAACTAAACTGGCTTACCTTTGTAAATTTAAGTTTCCAAACAACTGTAAGGAAGGTTTTTATGTTTTGATTTTTAGGATCTGGGATCAAACCCCAGGGCTTTGTGACTGCTAAGCATGCGTGCTACAACTAAATTACACTGCTCCCCATGGCAAGGATGTTTTAGTGTTTAGGTAAGTCACGTTGGGATGGAGAAGGCGAGGAAAGAAGAAGAAATGAAAATGGCCTGGAATAAGTACAAAGTACTGTTATTCTTGGTGATGTGGATTTAGTTTTGAAGAACCTTATGTAGCACTTGGCACAGTGCTGCTGTAAGATATTACAAACAGGATATAAAACACGAAAGAGAAAGTAACATAAATCAGAATTGGAAACAATGATTTCAGAATACTAGAAGGAACATAAAAGTAGGAAAATGCAACAGATAGTGCCTGAAGAGAGATAGTAGTTGAAATGAAAATTTTTAAGTCAAAAAGAAATACAGAAAAGATTTGAGAAGAATGGTAAATGTTGAAGATAGGTGAAGAACATTCAATCTATAAATTTCCAGTGGTTCAGAAAGCCAAAGATTGGTAGCAGAGTAAAGACAATGCAGTATAATTCAAGAAAACTTCTCCTGGATTTTATACCCATGTATATATAATAGTTTTATGTATTTTATATAACATATTATATAGAAAGTACTGTATACCTGAGAACATTGAGAATGAACAACAATAGATATCCTAGGAGTCTGTATAGGAAGTGATGGAGTCAAGTCTTTATCAAGGACATGGTAGGGAAGGTGTTTCTAGGGACAGGTTCAACAGGAGCAGTGGTCATGGAGATGGGCAAGCTGATGATCAGGACTTGAGGCTGACCTAGACATCTGCTGAGTTGTTGGAAAAGGCATGACACACTGCAACAGATGGTGCTAGAGCCATTCCCTTCTATGTTATTGCTATGTCTTTTGGCAGCTAACGATTATAGCTTCAGTCAAAAAAAATGAAGTGACTTGGTTGAGTTTGGGAGATTTTTACAGCACGTTGAAATGGAAGACCAAACTACATTTTTGCCACTTTTTACTCTTTTACTTCCATAATATTAGGGAAGGATGTACATCATGTTTGTGAAAAGTTGCAGACAGTTTACAATGACAGTGTTCTAAAGAACATTAATGCTAACAATGGTTCATGAAATTCCATGCTGGTCATTTTGATCTCCATGAGGCTCTTTGGGCAGGGAGGCCCGCCGAGGTTGGTGATGACAACATTAAGGCATCATCTGAGTCAAACCCACATTACATGACACAAGTGTTCATGATCACCTGAAGATGCTGCAATATGTAAGCCAGCTCAATATTTGGGTTCCTCATGAATTTGAAGAAGTTTATATGATGGCATGAATAAACATTTGTGATGTGCTCATTACAAGTGAGGAAAATTATCTTTTTTTGAAGTGACTGACAACTGATGATGAGAAGTGGGTTGTTTGCAGCGACGTGGTGCCCAAAGGGGCTTTGTCCCTTAGTTATGATTAGCTTCAAATGACGTCAAAAGCAGACATTATCAGAGGACGGTTGTGCTTGCAGTGTAGTGGGATTTTAAAGATTTTGTGTTTATTGAGCTCCTACTGAGGAACCAAATAATCAATTAGAATATGTACTGTCAGCAATTGGACACTTGAAGTGAATCCATCATCCAGAGACTTCTACAGCTCATTGTCAAGGAGTTGTGTTCCGTCACAACAATGTAAAACCACACACAAGTTTGATTACTTGTCAAAAACTATTGCAGCATGGATGGGATGTGTTGCCACACCCACTGTACTCTCTTGACGTTGCGCTGTGAAACTCACACTTGGTTCGTTCTCTTCAGAACTCCTTACATGGTATAACATTCAGATGAGCCTGCAAATCAGCACTTTGCCCAGTTTTTCACTGGTAAAGACAGGCCCTTCTATGAATGAGGTTATTGAGCAAAATGGGCAAGATATGATTGGCTGATCTTTAATCTTTATTTAAATAAATGACCTCCAAGAAACAGACAAAACATGTTATGACTTTTCAGACAACCCAATAAAAGAGTAAAGAGAGCTTGAATTATGAAGGACTTATTTCCTACGAGGACGTTTGGACTTTGTCTTTTTTTTTTTTGAGATAGGATCTTGCTCTGAGGCACAGGCTGGTCCTGAACTCACTATCTAGCCCAGGCTGGCCTTGCAACTCAAGGCAATCTTCTTGCCACAGCCTACAGAGTGCTGGGATTACAGGCATGTGCCACCACGCCCAGTTTTTGGGATTACAGGCATGTGCCACCACGCCCAGTTTTACGTGATGCTGGGGAATCGAACTCAGGATTTTGCACTTACAAGGCAATCACTTTAATCACTGTGCCATTCCTCAGCCCCTGGACTTTGTCTTACAAAAAGTAGAAGCTATCAAAGAGTTTTTATCAGGAAGATAATCCTGTGTGTGCATTCAGAGATTGTTTGGCATGATGTAAGATTGAAGATATGGGGTTTGGTTGGGTGATTATGGTCTGGATAAGATGAAGAAAACCTAAACGAAGGCAATAATATTAGGGATATGAAGGAGAAGAGGCATCGGAGTGAAGCTGAGGGAACCTCATGTGTTGAATATGCTGATGAAATGGAATTGAGAGAGGACGAGGCAGCACAATGTTCGTGGCCTGGATGACTGACTGTCCTGCGGGGCCGTTCACAGAAGTGAAGACGGCAGAGGGATGAGCAAGATGGTGGAAGGGGCAGCAACAGGAGGGCCAGGGCTCCCGGTGGTGAATACACGTAATACGATTCTCAGTTTGAGTGAAAGTACAAAATAAGAGTCACAAGCACACGAGAGATCTTTTAAGAAGGAATAGATCAAAAAGTTTTATGAAATGAAAAGGACAGCAAGCCAAGAGCAAGCCAGGCTCTTGTGCCACAGGTCTGGAGTCCTAACACTCTAATAGACTGAGGCAGGAGGATTGCAACTTCCAGCCCACCCTGGAAAACTAGTACGTGGTGAGAGCTTGTCTCAATATTAGAAACCAAAACCAAACCGAACCAAACAAAAACAAACAGACAACAACAACAACAAAAGCGGGCCCATGGCTGGAGCTCAACAGGAAGGACCTGGGTTCAATCCCAGCACCACCACCAATGTATGCACACACACAATAAAAATTAAAAAGCCAAGAATAGGGATCAAGGGACTATTAAGAGACAAAAAAACAAAACAAAAAAACTCCACTAGTTGTCAAGATGAGCAGAAGAGTCAACTAGGAAAGGACTGAATAAGAAGAGAGACCAACAAAAGAGATGTTCTGTAAGAAAAGAGTTGTACTACAGAGTTCCCCAGAAAAACAGAACATAGGGATGTAGACAGATACTACTGTGTGTGTGTTTACAAGTATACATATAGTGTGTGTCTTTCATTAACCTATCTACCTATTTATCTACTATATATGGAGAGAGACAGAGAGAGATTAGTAGGTATGATTATGGAATCTGAGAAGTCCCTTGATCTGATGCCTCCAAGTTGGAGAAAAGATTCAGGAAATCCATTGGAAGTTCAACTTTGGGTCCAAGGTATGAGAATAGGGGAAATGATGGTAAAAATTCCAGTCCCAGAACCAGAGAAGACTTATGTCCTTGCTCAAACAGACAAACAGGAAACAAAAACAAAAATGCATTGAGGATGAAGCTCTTCCGCTTCTGCCCTTTGTTCCATTGCAATACACACAAAGAATGTTTCATCTGATCATTCACTGGCCAAATCTAGTTGACGCAAAGGACTAACAATCACAGGAGCTGCACCCGGTGTCAAAGCATAGACATTAGCAAGTGTCAATGGCTGGTGCGGGTCCTTGCTTCAGTGGTAATTGAAAGTAAAAATGAGGTGACAGCATGAATTTGCAGCAAAAGCTTTCATTGAGAAGGAAGAAAGAATGAGAAAGGACTTTAACTTTAGGAGAAGAGCCGAAGGGGCGCAACTCTAATGACAAAGATCGGAGTGGCTCAGCAAGAAGGGAGAGACCAGCTTGAATGGGTGTGCCGAGGTGGCTACATTCTGGTTGGTTGTCATCTCAGCTCTGGTTGTGCTGCTTCAGAGAAGTCTTTATAGCTTGAGGGAGCATTCTGGTTCCCCCAAGGTGATGGCTCTTAGAGGAGCAACCTAATTTGTGGGGGCTCTGCTGAAATCCAGGGTGACTGAAAGTTAGGGAAATGACTTCTAGGCATCCATGGAGGGATGGGGAAGGTCTAGAGCAGAAGGCTATAAAGGTTGGCAGTTGAATATTCTTGCCAGTCTATTTTTCGGTGTCGAAGGGGGATGAGACATATCAGGTACATGGAGGGCTAATAAACTTTACCAGTGTTTAGACAGACCCTTCCTAAATGATCAGCACGTTTACATGCAGAGCTGGGCATGGATCTGACCCCAGGTTTGAATGTGTTAGAGGAGACTGATGCCAAATGAAAGCAAAGATCTCAAGCTTTGTTCTGCTTTAAGTTACCCATTGGGCACATGTAAGCCCAAGAGAAGAGTTACTTTTAAAAATTAGTATTTTTAGCAAAATCAGTTTTCAGTCCATAACTGCCTCATGAAAAAAAAAAAAAAGAAAATCCCACCGAAATCATGTTTTTGGAGAACCAGTTTCAGGGCTGAGAGCTTGTCCTGTCCCTTTCTGATAGTACCCGGTAGTTCTGTTTTCTCCTCTAGATTGATTGATTGATTGATTACCCTAGGAAATGAGCCCAGGGCCTTCCCACGGAGCTACACCCTCAGATCAATTCTATTTTTGATTTTTGAGATAGGGTCTCACTAAGTTGCCCAGGCTGAGCTCAAACTTGTGATCCTCCTGCTTCAAAGTCTTGGGATTATCAACCTATATACTACTGGGCTGGGCTTCATCTGGTTTATTCTTGGAGGTGCTATGGCAAGGGCAACCTGGTTTTAATGATTCACCTGGCATTTGAGGTCTATAAGATTGTTCAGGAACATAGCCTTCCAGTGACGGCCTCTCAGTGAACATCTGTACCAGGTAACAGGCCCTGAGGTAAGGCCCAGCGGCGCACCTGCCCCCTGCCTCGGTGGCTTCCGTCTCAGAAGGATGGGAAGCATGCTGGGCGTTCTCTTTTGCGACTACTCTCTGAGTATGTGCAGCTATGGTAGGCTTGCCACTGAGGGCACCGAGCGCTGCCACGCCAAGACGGGCAGGCATGTGTGCGAACTTGGCCAAGTGGACGTGCTCACTGGGGACTTGGAAGCTTGAGGCAAGTGAGGCGCAGTGGAATAGGTGTCATGCCCTCCAGGGTTCCTTATCTGATGAGGCAGGTGATTAACTCTGGTGACTCCTGTTTTTTTCTCTCCTTTCACTGAGCTGTGATGGCCTCTCAGTGAATTCCCCTTCAGACTAAACAGGGCTGGTTGGTTTATGACACTCACAGCTGAAGAACTTGGATTTGACCGGTAGGAGTCATGCATGGCTTTGCCTGAGGAATTTCATGGAGTGAGCAGGTGAAACCTGACTAAGAGGAAACAGAAGATGAGGAATTAGAGACAAGAGCTGCGCTGTGATCTTGTGCGTGCGTGTGCTGCGTGCGCATGCGCCTGCGATATGTGTGTGGTACTGGCCATTGAACATGAGGCTTTTGCTCAGGGCTGTATTACCAGTCTTTTTTTATTGTTTATTTGAGTCAGGGACTCGCTAAGTTGATAAATTAACCTTGGCGATCTTTCTGCCTCAGCCTCCCAAAGTTCTGGGATCGCAGGGCTGTGCCACCGTGCCTGGAGGGAGTTCTCAGCCTCCG
This sequence comes from Ctenodactylus gundi, assembly GCA_004027205.1. NCBI lineage: Eukaryota > Metazoa > Chordata > Mammalia > Rodentia > Ctenodactylidae > Ctenodactylus > Ctenodactylus gundi. The sequence goes on along the minus strand of PVKB01001352.1, from coordinate 301,908 downwards.
TAATTATGCCTACTGATTTCTCATCCTGATCTTTAAGGAGCTTCTTGTGGAAGCGATGCAAATAAATACGTAGCTAATTGTTTTTTTTAACCATGTTTGAATTCATATTTTAATAGGGTTGAAAAATTCTTGGTTCTTGGATAGCTACTACTCTGTTGTTCTACTATGGGTTTCTCTATAATTCTTAACCAGATGAACTAGTTTTTATTTTAGCATCATGTTTAGATTATTTTTGCTAGTAATATGTGAATTAAGTGCCCAAATACACCAAATAAAAAGTTAGATGTAAAAATAGTTTGGTTTTGGTACTAGCTACTAGAAATGCGTACAAATGAAAGCACGACTCCTTCTCTAGTCACTGGGAGCCAATCGCGCTAGCTAGTGCTTTTCTGCCCCCCAGTGGTTGTTAAAAATTGTGAAGAAATTTACCATTTGCTTTTAAATATGTTGCGCGATGACAAGACTATCTTTTCTTTACAATAAGTTTCTTAATTTTAGAAATTTTAAGTGATTTATAAGTGCACCATCACTCACAAAAGGTATATGTGACTCTTAAAAGAAGGTCAAGTTCACAAAAAAAATTGTGAGCCTTGTTAGAAAAATATCCAAGACTTCAAGCTACCAGTAGGTGGAGGAATTTGCAAAGATAAAACCACCACAATGTCCAAACCCAGTTTCCGGACCTGACCTCCCCTAAGATCACCCATCCAGTGTTACTTAGAAGTACAAACTGATCAATACAAGCCAGGGGCGGTAGCGCACACCTGTAATCCCAGCACTCTGGAGGCCGAGGCAGGAGAACAGCGTGAGTTTGAGGCCAGCCTGGGCTACATACTGAGCTCAGGACTAGCCTGGTTGTATATACGTGTATATATCCCATAAAATTCTGATAAAATTATTTTAGTCTCTAGATTTTACTTATGAAATATGAGATTGAGGCAATAGGAAATAACATCAATTTAGGTACGAATAGCATAAGAAAAAAAAGCTGAAGTTATGTAGGGTGTATGAGGAAAATGACCGTAACACAGGGAGAAAGGGGCTGAAAAGGTAGGCCTTGGGGACATGTTAGGAAGTGTTGTGTTGTGCAGGAGTGTCAAGGGAGGGAAGCTGAGCTGGGCTTCGACCCATGTGACAACAGAAAGCTGGGATGGACTGGGGCATTGCTCAGCGGCGGAGTGCTCACCTCGCATACCCAAGAAATATGGAGGGCAAATACTTACAAAACACAAAGTATTGGTTCAGATGAGTGGAAAACATAGGTTTGTTTCTGCTGCTTCCTGTATTAGCACCCGAAGCTACAGATCCAGAGAAGACAATGCCGAACCCAGCTCAACTGAGCCATGTGTCCCGAAGTCAGCCCCTTATTTCGGATTGTGACCACTGATGGTGGCTTCCCTCTTCAAACTTACTCCTGATCCCCTCTCCGAAAAGGAGCCCACCACCCTACGTGCTGTTTCCTTCCCGTCCTGTGGCTGTTTACCTTTGATGTGATCTCGTCTTTATTGTAAAGCAGACCCATGGCCTGAGAAGCCTGGAGTTGCACACAGCAGGACCGTCACTAAACCCTCAACCTCATCGGATTACTCCAGACCCCTTGGGTTCCCTGCTCCCGTAGTCATAAGACCAATTACAGCAGCAGCAGCAGCAGCAGCAGCAGCAGCAACAACATCCCACAGGTCTTTTGTGTTTTCTCCATTTTCAATCTTCTCATTTTTTTATTTTTTATTTTTGTGGTTCTAGAGACTGAACCCTTGATCTTCACTCTGAGCCACGTCCCAGCCCTTTTTTGACACTGGGTCTTTCTAAGTTGCTAAATTGCCCTGGCTGGGCTTGAAATCGTCATTATCCAGACTGCCTCCAGGGGCCCTGGGACTACAGGGCTTCCTTTTTATTCAACAGCCCGTCTCCTTCATTAACCTTTTGCACCTAAGCAGGTGGTTTTCATGCTTTTGTGTATCCTACTGAAAATAAATTACTGAGATTGGTGATACCCAGTTTTGAAGTTTGGAGAAAGTCTAAGGAAGTAAAAGTTTGCGCAATTTTTCTTTGAACAATGATTTGACAGCATACGCCAAAAGTAAAAATATCTGAGACCTGTGGCACAAATCCTCCTTATAGGAATCTACCTTACAGAAATGATGCACTAAGGTATGAAGATGGGGGTCAAGCTTCTTTTCGAAAAGACAGGTGTAAAAATAAAACAATAAAAATATTATCAGTTAACCACTAGAAATTCAAAGCAGAATAATTCAATTTACCAATAAGCCCTGCTTTTTTTTTTTTAAGGAAAAAGGAATAATGCAGTTCAAACAGTTCTGTCAGTAAAGTTAGGGAGAAATTACAACAATAGATCACTAAGTATGAGAAAGAGTATATATTTAAAACATAAAAATTAAAAAAAAAATGCTCTGAAAAAGATGCCTGATTAGAAAACCTTCACATACAGAGCAGGCCAGAAAGCTGAGGCAGAGTAGACAGATTCTTGACACGTTTAGCTCCGAGTAAAGCGTCAGCTGAAAGGATGGGACAGTAGCACGCTAGAGATGTGTGCAGAAAGTGACAGACAACGTGGAACAGGGCATTCCCAAGCCGGGCAGGCCAGCCACATGGAGCGCTCCGGCCAGAGACTGCGAAAACTGAGATCCGCAGACAGGACCTCCGGGGCCCCACCCGCCCGGGCCACTGGGCGTGGGAACATGACCGGGAACAGGATGCGGGGAAAGGGCGCTGAAGAACCCAGCCAACAGCAAACCGCAGTGGACAGGCTGTCTGGAGTCCGCGCTAGGATCACAGGATAGGAGGTAAAATCAGAAAGAACTCTCAGGAACCGGCACAGCAGAGCAAGTCCTCCGTGAGTGCACGTTCTGGACCACAAAGGTGGTGAACTCCGCCTGCAGCCCCACAGGGCCACCCCGGGCAGCAGCACATCGATTCTGGAGAACAGGGCAGGCTGGGGCAGTGTGTTACGCCTTCTCCTGCCAAGTCCCCACGGGGGCCTGGGAAACCAGCACGCAGCTGTGATCTGGGCACGTGGTGGAGACTGACTGACTGTGCATAGCAAAGGAGCAAGGCTAAGTGGCATGCACACAGTCACGGGGCTCGCGCACCCACGTCACTACGCACAGGAGGGAAAGTAAAGGGGCAGGCTGTACCCATGCTGCTCTCACAAACTGTCCGGCCGCTGTTTGCCGGGGCAATAGCACCCTTGCTTTGGAGGCACCAGGAGAGGAAGATTGCCCCCGAATAGAGGTGGCTGGCTGGAGGTACCTATACCATGTGCGCCAATCCTACCCACACACCTGCAGCCACCACCTCAGCCCGTTCCTGGGCCACAGCGCAGAGCTTACTGATGCAGAAACAGCAGTTCAGCTTCAGTTAACTGGTGCCAAGGTAAACACACAGCAGTGGGCTGGTGGCCCAGGGAAGGAAAGCCAACAGTCCCAACCCAGGGACTCTGGAGTTGATGGAAGCAGGGCACAGGAGACGGGGCCAGGCTCTGTGGTTACTGCCCCCAAATGCAAGACATCTGGTGCAGAGGGAATGGAATGGGGTGAGCCAGTACTCCTGTCAGATCCATGGACTGACTTGCTGCTGCCTGGCCTCAGAGGCCCAGGGCCAGTGGACGCCGCTAGGGGGAGGAGGATGGCTACCAAGCACCGGAACCACACACACCCAAGCTGCTGCCCCTCCTGGCCTCTGTGCCTTAGTAGTCTGGAAGCAGCCCAGGTCCAGTCAGGAGACTGAGCGAGAGGGCTGCAGAAGTGAGCTGGGCAGGTGAGTGTGAGAGGCAGGCAAGGTCTTAAGACACCACCACTGCTGATGCTACTTAAATCAGACCTCTGGAGGCTACCAAAAATGGGGTGGAGGGAGGGTGGGAAGGAGGGAGGGAAGGAGAGAGAGGGAAAGGGAGAGGGAGAGGGGGAGAGAGAGAGAGAGAGAGAGAGAGTGAGAGAGAGAGAGAGAGAGAGAGAGAGAGAGGAGAGCAGAAAAGGCAGAATGCCAATGGCAGCCATAATGGCAGAAAATCCCCTTCAGGGTGGCTCCCCATTAGCAACGCATGGGCCTGAACTTGTGGAGAAAGAGGCCCTGACGGGAATCCTCCCAGCTTCCCACGCTCTGCATCGGTCATCCAAAGAGTGACTCCAAAGCCAGCAACTACATAATCTTGGGCCCATCCATAAGGATGAGGAGATTACATACATAAATACCACCTCAAGGCAGTGAGCCATGCATTTGCATGATGAGAAAACATGGGAAGAGGGTGCCACAGAAAGCCCTAAGCCCACCAAGGGAGGCCCAAATGAGTCTAGAGGAAGCGTTTAGCCTCAAAAACAGAATAATTAAGCTTCTGGAAGAGTGTAAGACAGATTTAAACAATAACCTCATGAAGATGTTTAATGAGTTTTTACAAAAGTTAGATATCTAAAGGACTCAAGCAGGAAACAAATTCAAGGCTAGCAGAACTTTGGAACTCAATCCAAAAAACAGTGACAAATTCACTAAGAAGTTCAAAAAATATGAAAAGATACAGGCAGAGCATCAGGAGATGAAAGACCTCTTAGGAGAGTGTGAGAAAGAGAATTTCCCAGAATGAGGACAGAGCATCAGATTTAGAAGACAGAACAGAAACTGTGGCCCAAGCTCTTACAACATTCAAATAATACTATGCCAATGTGAAAATGACAGACACTTGATGACTCAGAGAAGTTTAATCTCAGAATTATAGGAATACAGGGAAAAATGGAAATCCAACCTAAAAGAATATTTTTATTTAACAAAATCATAAGAGATAATTTTCCATATATAGGAAAAGAAATGGAAGCATGCTGTACACCAACTAGAAACAGAAGCTCCCAAGACACATCATAATAAAAGTTACAGACTTGCAGCGCAAAGGGTGCATCTGAAAAACTGTATGAGAAAAACAACAGGAAATGTACCAAGGCAAACCTATCAGAATAACAGCAGACTTCTCAAAACAAACTTTGAAAGCCACAAGACAATGGAATGAAGTCTTCAAAGTACTAAAAATAACTGTCAACCAAGAATTCCACATCTTGAGAAGCTGTCTTTCAAAAGTGAGAATGGAATAAAGACTTCCCATGACAAAAAAAGTTAAAGAGAGGCTTCCGGTCAAGATGGCGGCTGAGTAACAGCACTGCACAATATCTCCTCATCAACTCACTTAAAAAGACAAGAAGATGGTTAGTAAAAGCATGTCTGGTGTAGCTAGGAAAGAGAGGCACATCCCCAGAAACTGAAAGGCGACCAGTGGGAGGCCAGAAACTCCGAAGGATCATCAAAACTGGAGGGAAAAAACATCCCCACAGTCCAGGAAGCCACCCCAGGCAGCGGCAAATGGCAGGCAGCAGCTGATGGAGGAATGCTCGCGGGGACCTGACCATCTGACTGAACGGAGCTCGGAGAGGACGGAGCCCACAACAATGGGAAAAGAGGCTGTGGGTGGGTCAGAAGCAGCCCACTCGGTGCGGCCCAGCGCTGCCAGCACCCACCAATCACAAACTAGGTCTGGAGGCCAGAAACTCAGCCCGAGGTAAGCGCAGATTGGGACAGGTGGGAATCATTTGCTGAGGGCATCCCCAGCCTCAGAAGCACCAACCTGCGGGTGTGTGTACTACAAACGCAACATGCACTCTCCCTAGAAAAGGCCCCTGGATCCCAGATCAGAAACGGGGCTCAACAGCCATCGTAGGCAGTGACGTCAGCAGGAGCCATTCACTTTTCCTGAGCACCAGACACAGAGGTAGCAGTACCATGGGGAAACGTGGTAACAAATCTTATATAAAAAGATCTGATTCCCCAGGGGAGGGTGCAAGGGGTGCTAAAATTCCAGAACCCAAAGAAGAGATGGGCAAGAAGGATGGTGACTTATGGGCCCAGACAGTCAGTGAATTAAAACAGGAATTAAAGCAGGAATTAAACCAGGAAGCAAAGCAGGAAATAAAACACAGCCCAAGAGCTACAAGAACACTTAGTTAAGCACAAAGCAAGCCTTGAAAAGAAATTAGAGGAGACCAAAGAAGAAATGGGGAAGTGCAGTTACAAATCTCCTACAAAAAGACCTGAAACCCCAGGAGATGAAGTCAGGGTAAATAAAGATAAATATGGCAAAATGATGGCAACTTCTGGGCCCAGAAATTCAGTGAATTAAAACAGGAATTAAGGCAGGAAATAAAACGGACAGCAGAAGAGCTACACCAATACATAGATAAGCAAAAAGCAAGCCCTGAAAAGCAACTGGAGGAGAGCAGAGAAGAAATATACCAGAAGATAATGAAGACAAAACAAGAAGTACACAACAGAGATATAGAAAAATTGAATGCAGATATTCAGGAAATGAAAAACACACAGGTAATAATAAGCAACCACTTTAAACAACTTCAGAATAGTATGTCAGACCTAGAAAATAAAGTGACTAAGCTGCAACATACAGGCCATGAAGAATACCAAGTAAAGAAAGAAAGCGAATCATTACAACGGCTGATAGATGATTCAAGGAGAAATAACCTCAGAATTATGGGAATCGAGGAGAAGACTGAGGACAAAACAAAAGACTTAAAGGACATGTTTAATGAAATAATGGAAGAAAATTTCCCAAATCTAAGAGGAGAAATGAACATGGAACTATTGCAGGCATATAGAACACCAAACAACTTTGATCAGAAGAGATCCTCATCACGACACATCATAATTAAAATTCTAGAAACCCAAAACAAAGAGAAAACACTAAAAGCGGTAAGAGGAAAAACAGAAGGTGAGCTACAAAGATAAACTCATCAGGATAATGGCAGATTTTTCAATCCAAACTCTAAAAGCAAGAAAATTGTGGAGCAATATCATCCAAGCACTAAAAATACATAAATGCCAACCAAGACTGCTATATCCAGCAAAATTATCTTTTAACTTAAAGGGAGAACTTAAAACTTTCTACGACAGAGACAGCTTAAAGGAATTTGCAGCCACTGAGCCAGTATTGCAGAAAATACTTAAAGGAAACTTGGACAGTGAAAGGGAGACCAGCGACACCAATGACCCCAGAGAAAAAGTGACAACAGCTAGAGGAGAATGAACTGAGAAAAAAGTAGGTTAGTAATCAGTGAAATATGAGTAAATAAGATAACAAAAGTTAGAAAATTTTGAAATAACTAGATTTCCCTTCATGTCTGTCGCTTTAAGTATGTTTATATAGTACAGATTTAAGTTCATTGAGTGTAGCAATGTGATATGGTTTTGACTTTGTTTTGTTGTAGCAATTCACTTATTAGGTCACTAATGAAAGTTTATCTTAAGGAAACTGATTGATGTAAAGATAACCTTGTGAATGTACAAATATGCACCTTCCAGTATTCAGCTAAGGCAATTGAATTTTATTTATTTATTATTTTTTCTTCTTTCCCAAATTAACTATCCTTTTGAACTACATGCTTATAATTATTTTCTAGTGTGAACTGGTGGGTAAGGCCAGGTTTAACAATAACAACAAAGTTGTAGGAACATATGGAAAAAACTCTTGGTGAATATCCCAATGGTGGGATTGGTTGGATTCAGAGAGGGGATATCAAGATTTGACTACTGCGAATCCATCAGATGAATAGGAAGCTGAGGTAGAGTGGTGACTTAAGTGAAATGACTTAAGCGCAGAAGATTAATGTTAAACACTGTATGGTTTCTCGGACATGGAAAACCCAGAACACAGACATTCTCTGGAACCATATGAAGTGATAGCCGGAGCCGGGGGAAGGGACAGGGAGGGGGTGGGAGGGTAGAAGATGGGAAGGGATTGTGAAGTCGATGCGATACATAGATGTACGAAACACCCAAACTCATTGTAAATACTATGTATTACTTTTGCATATTCATAAATATAGTGGGGGGAAAAAGTTAAAGAAATTTATGGTAACTATACTAGGACTACAAAAAATTCCTAGGTGTCTTCTGAATAGAGATGAAGATGATAAACACAGAAGAGAAACCAGAAGCAGTATACATTTAACAGAGAGAACAACTAAACAGGTAGACAGAAAGAAAGCAATCAATATCCAAAGGTCAGAACAATGGCAGGTCTTAATACTTGCAGGATAATTGTAACTGTTCATATCAGCGCCCTCAACTTGCCAATTAAAACACTTAAATTGACAAAATGGATAAAAAAATGTGACCCCAATATTTGTTGCCTGCAAGAGACTGACCTTACCCATAAATATAAACATTGACTGAAGTGAAAGGATAGAGTTCCAAATGCCACTCAACAGGTAAACAAAAATGAGCAGGGGTCGTGATGCTTATTGCTGACCAAGTGGACTTTAAGCCAAAACTGGTCGAAAGAGACAAAGAAGGCCACTTGGTTGTAGTGAAGAAAACAGTTCAACAGGAGGAGGTGATAGTTAGCGGTAAACATTTATGCACCAAGCAACTGTACGACAACAAAAGCTACAGGACTTAAAAAAAATGAACAGACCCCAAAACCATTATAGCGGGGAGACTCTTCTGTCCTAGGAAGACAGGTCAATTAGACAAGAAGATGAACAAGGACATAGCAGATTTGAAGAATATTATGAAAGAAATGGACTTGATAGGCATCTGCAGAGTTTTTCATGTAGAGAAAACAGAATGCACATTCTTCTAGGTTGTTCATGGAATATTCTCCAAAACAGACCATATTTTAGGGTACAAAATGAGCTGAAACAAATATAAAAAAGTTGAAATAATCCCATCTATCCTGTCTGACCACAGGGGAATGAAACTAGAAAAAAAACAACACAAATACCACTCAAACAGATGGAGACTGAACAATATACTATTAAACAAACATTGGGTCATAGGAGAAATTAGGGAAAAATTACAGTTTCTAGATATAAATAATAATAGTGGGAGCACATCACAACACAACTTTTGGTACACAATTCAGGGCAGATTTAAGGGAGAAATTCTTTGCCATGCAAGCACACATAAAAAGACCTGAGCAATCTCAAATAGATAATCTAAGCAGACAACTCAGGGCTCGTAGAAAAGCAAGAACAAATCAGCCTCAACACTAACAGACAGAAAGAACTACAAGAATCAAATAAAAAATCAAAGAGACGGAAACTAAAAACAATTATCTATGAAACAAAAGCTATTTTTTTGAAAAGATAAACAAGATTGACAAACCTCTAAATTCCCAAAAAGAAGGAATGAAAACCTCTATCAATGCAATTAGAAATGAAAAAGGTACAGCTACAATGGAGAGCACTAAACTCCAAAAGATTATAAGAAGTTAGTTTGAAAATAAATGCATGTTAGCCTCCAAAACTGAAGAACAAATTTAACAGCTGAACAGATCAATAACCAACTATAAAATAGAGGGAGTAATAAAAACACTTCTAATGAAGAAAAGCACAGGACCCAGTGGATTCATAGCAGAATTCTACCAGAAAGTCAGGGAAGACTTAATGCCAATATTCAGAAAACTTCTTCAAGAAATTGAAAAGGAAGGAAAGTTTCCAAAGTCAAAATTATAGCAAGTATAACTTTAATACTAAAAGCAGATGAAGACCCAACAGAAAAAGAAAACTATAGACCAATCGCCCTCATGAACACAGATGCAAAAATGCTTAACAAGATACAAACAGAATGTAACAAATGATAGAAAATTATATATCATGGCCAATGGAGCTTCTTACCAGGAATGCAGGGATAGTTCAACATATGCAAATCAATAAACACAGTAAGTAATATACCACAATAAGAAGTGCAAAGATAAAAAGCATATGATCCTTTCAATAGATGCAGGAAAAACACTTGACAAAATCCAACATCCATTTGTGATAAAAACCTTGAAGAAAATAGGACTTTTTCTCAAACTGATCTGAGCCATCTAATGACAACCTCTCTGCCAGTGTCATTTTAAAGTGGCAAAGACTAAAAGCATTTACTCTAAAATTGGGAGCAAGACAAGGATGTTCATTGTCATCCTAGAGTTCAACATAGTCCATGAAATTCTGGACAGAATGATCAGGCAAGAGAAATAAATAAAAGGAATATAAATTGTCAGGGAAGAAGTTAAGCTATCCCCTTTTGCAGATGATATAATACTCTACATTAAGATCCCCAAAATTCCTTCAGAATTCTCTTAGAACTAAAAATCAAATTCAGCAAAGTAGCAGGATATAAAATCAAATCACAAATCGGTAGCACTTGTATATACTGTAACAAATTCAACTAGAAGGAAATCATGAAATCAATTCAATTCACAGTAGCAACAAAAAATAGAATACTTAGAAATAAATCTTACCAAAGAACTGAAAGATCTGTACGGAGAAAATTACAGAACCTTTAAGAAAGGGTTAGAAGAGGACCATAGAAAATGAAAAGATATTCCGTGTTCCTGGATAGAAAGAACTAATATTGCGAAAATGGCCATACTTGCTATACAGGTTCAATGCATCACCAAATTACCAATAGCATTCATCACAGGAAAAAACAACTTTAAATTTTTATGGAACCAGAAAAGACCCAGAATTTCCAAAGCATTTTTAAGCAACAAAGGCAAAGCTGAAGGAATCACAATTCCAGATTTTGAAATATATTACAAAGCAACAGTAGTTAAATCTACATGGACCTGGCACAACAACAGATAAGAAGGTCAGTGGAACAGAACTGAGGATACAGAGACAAACCCAAACATCCTCGGTCATCTGATTTTCTACAAAGGGGCCTAAGCCACTCCCTGGAGGAAAGGCAGCACCTTCAACAAATGGTGCTGGGAAACACGAATATCCGAATGAAACTAGATCTTTATCTGTTATCACATACTGAAATCAAATCAAAATGATCAAAGAGCTGGTTACCAAAAAGGAAACACTGAATCTGACAGAAGACAAAATTGGTAAAACACTGAAAAACATAGGAACAGGAAGGGACTTTATGAACAGAATGCCAACTGCACAAGAAATAATTATAAGAATCAACAAAGGGGACTACATCAGAATAAACAGCTTCTACACAGCAGAGGAAACAGTCAACAGGGGGGAGAGACAGCCCCCAGAATGGGAGAAAATTTTTACCGATGCTTCAGACAGAGGATTGATATCCTATAGATCCAAAGAACTAAAAAATGAAACCCTCCAAAATAAGTGACCTCTTTAAGAATGGGCAACTGAAATGAAGAAACCTTTTCAGAGGGGGAAGTAAAAAAGCCAATGTGCACATGAAAAAGTGTTCAACATTTTTGGCCATCAGAGAAATGCAAATCAAAGAAACACTGAGATTCCTTCTCCAGAGAGAACAGCCTATGTTGATTAACTCAAAAAAAAAAAAAAACAAAAAAAAAAAAACCCAACAACTGTAGGCAAGGCTGTGGGGAAACAGATACACTTCTGCACTGCTGGTGGGACTGCAATCTGACGCAACCATTACGGGCAGCAGTGTGGAGATTCCTTCGAAAACTAAGAATAGAAATTCAGTTTGACTGAGCCACAGCTCTGCTGGGCATTTTCCCAAAAGTACTAAATCCATCATATCACAAAGACACATACATATCCATGTTTGTAGCAACACGATTTGTAATATCTAGATCCTGGAAACAGCCTACAAGCCTGTCAACAGAGGAATGGATAAAGAAAATGTGGTATTTACACACAATAGAGTCTTATGCAGTCGTATAGAAAGATAAGAAGTATTTGAAGGAAAATGGAGTCACCTTGAGCCAATAATGCTCAGTGAAATGGACCAGACACAAAAGATTGGACTTGGATTCGTGTCTCTCATATGTGATTGCTATACATACGTGCACAAAAAAGGGGAGCGAATAGGAGGGAGGAAGGGGAAGGAAGGATTAAGAGGGAAACAAAAGTATGTAAAGTGAATTTTATGTTCAACCTTATCCTAATAGATTTGAAAACCAAGAAAAAATACACTATTTCCTAGAAAAAGATAAGTTGTCAAAATTGCCTCTAGAAAAAGAAACAAAATTACAGATATTTATAATTATTGAAGAATCAAAGAACTGCTTGACAAAAGTCATTACCTCATTTTGTAGCTTTATTATCTTCTTTGATGTGTGTGTGGCAGTGGGATTGAACCTAGGGCCTTCGCACTGAGTTACACCCTCAGCCTCCTTTTTATTTTGATTTTGAGACAAGGTCTCACTAAGTTGTTAAGATGTCCAGGCTCGGTTTGAACTTGTGATCCTCCTGCCTCAGCCTTCCAGGGTGCTGAGATCACAGGCATGTGCCACCCCATCCAGTTCTTTTTAATTTGAGATTGACCTACACCTCTGCCCCCCTCGCTCCCATCCTTTTTTTTTTTCCTCTTAGACAGGGTCTTGTGCAATTGCCCAGGTTAACCTTGAACTTGCTGTCTTCCTGTGTCAGTACCCTAAGTAGCTGGACACCGGGTGTGTGCCACACACATAACCAACTGGCAATATGAAAACCTGTGATCATCAGGGAAGCAGAGGGTCATGTGCATGTGACCAGTCCAGATGCCAAGTCCCCACAGTATCTGGGCCTGAAGCTGCCGGGAGCTGTCTCCTCACTGTTCTCAGTTCTGTGTCCCATGAAAGAATTCAGTTGAGCCATGGGGCACAGAAGCGGGAGCATTTACTGGATTAACGGATGGTGAGAGTTCCATCTTCCAGAGAGAAGACAGGCAGTGCCAGGAAGGAGTTAGCATTGAGTGTGGTCACTGTTCCCTTAGGGGCCTGAGTCATGTAAAAAATTTAGATGTTTGTTGTGTTAATCATGTCTCTTCCCAGTGCAGAGTCTCTTTAAAGAATGTTTCCCTTTCTCGTGTCAGATGGTGGAGACGCTGGCACCCGGGAATCTGCATGCATTGCTTTGGAGTTATTCAGCCAGTGTCTCGCTGTTGGTGGGTGGTTCACAGTGCATAGCCTTGGAATGTTATTGTGATCAGCGGGATTGCTTTGGCTCAGGCCTAACACCTCAACCTGTTGCCCTCCTGTCTCAGTGCCCCGATTACCTGGACAAGAGATAATTGTTAATTTAAAAAACACTGGTAGCCAGAGGAGAATGTGGTGGCCATGGCTAGTGACCACCGGCAGTTCCTGGGTCAGGCGCTGTGGGCACTTGATGAAGTAGGGAGAAGTGTCTGGGACCAACGTTGCAGGATTGTGGGTATGAGGCCACCTGCAGTCAGAGAGCCAGCAGCCATGAACATCTGACCAAGCCAAGAACCAGGAATCCTTAAGTGTCTGGAAGTTTGTGATGGGGTGGGGGCAGCAAAGTGTGTGTGCTCAGCAGGGGCTGTGCATGTGATCACTGAGGTGTGTACTTGATCAACTGGGATGGGGGCATTTGATCAGAATGGGTTGATCATGTACACACAGCTGAGGAGCCAGCGATCATGTGCATGTGACTAGCTTTGGGTTTGGGTCCTTGTGCTCGTGACCAGCCTGGGATCCCGGGCCCTGGGGCATGTGATCAGCTGGAGAGCCGGTGACCAGCTAGGGAGATAGGAGCAGTCTGCACAGAACCAAGCTGGGGTGAGCCTGTGTCCCAGGAGCCTGGCTGGGAAGCGGCCAGGAACTGCCAGATGGAACCCCACTTTCCTGACGTGGAGGGATAGCAGTGGGTTAGGGTTGGAGTCCAGGAGACGTCTTCTCTTCTCTCTTCTTCCTCCTCCTATGCTTTTTCTCTCTTTTCTCTTCTCACAAAAACTGTGTGTTCTGTCGTGTTTGCCTTCACACTGAGCTACTTCCCCACCTACTGGTACTTTTGATTTTGCGACATGGTCTTGCTAGGTTGTCCAGGTGATCCTCCTGCCTCAGACTCCCATATTGCTGCAAGTATTACAGGCCTGGGTGATCAGGCCAGGCTGTGACTTTATTGTCTTGAGTTCAGAGACAAGGTCCATAAAACTTTTACATTATGGACTATGAGATATGAATTTTTAATTAACTCATGATTAGGATATATTCTATGAGACAAAGGAAAAATAGCTTCTGTAATAACTAGCACTTCAAAAACAAAAATATTTATTTGCCTACCTACCATTTATTTTTAATTACAAAAACAATAGGTGTTTTATTATAACAAATTTGAACTTTAAGGAAAGCTACAATTTGTCATTTTTTTGTCTTTTGTTTTTTCTTGGGGGGACTTGTTTTTTAGGCTTGGAACTAGGGCTCGAACCCAGGGCCTTGAGTGTGCCTGGCAAGCACTCTGCCACTGGGCTACATCCCCAGTCCAAGGAAAGCTACAATTACATCATTCTACAGCACTCAGTACTTTTTTTCAAACATAAGTATAGTTTTTAAGTTTTTAGTTCTTTAAATTTTTTTTTTAATTTAAAAGAATATTCTTGTGCCACTGGGCTCTAACTCAGGGTCTCAGGCATGCTAGGCCAATGCTCTGCCACTGAACTATCTCTCCAGCCCTAACTTTGGTCTTTTTTAAAAATTAACTTATTTCTCCTTGGTTCCTTAATCACGTTGGTCTCCTTTCCCAAACTTTTTGCCTAAAATGCTCATCATTCTAAATCTTTTAGAGACAGAGAGACTGTGCCTTTAAATTGTTATTGCAGTATTGTTTTCTTCTGAGCATTATTTAAAAGAGTAAACATTTTCAGTGCTTAGATAGCCGTGGTTAATCTTTTCTTCTGTTTTATTGCCTTGCATTTGCAGACAGTGGCTCACCTCATATTTACTTTGGAGACTCTTCATATTTCCACATGACCTAATATGGAATTACGTCCATAAGTCACTTAAAAAACCAAGTGTGCACTTTATTTTTAGAGTTCCTATCAATTTTGTTAATCTTGTTAATTATATGATTTAGATTTCTTATGAGATCAAATTTTTTTTGCTTACTGAATCTGTCACAGATAGAAATATATATTAATGTACACTGCTTTCATCATTTTAACTATAGATCTTTTTTGCATTTCTCATAGTTGTTGTTTAATATATTTCTACAAGAAACAGTACAACACTGGCAGTTACAATTTTAAGATGGCCACCAGAGTGCCCTCTGCCTCACACACAGGCCAGTAGCAGGAGCAGGAATGGCTCTATGAATGGGATGGGCTGGATCCCTCGTGGTTATGTCACTTTACATGGCAAACATGAAAGATTTTGCATGTCTAGCTAGAGACTGTGGTCAATCAACCTTAAGTCAATCATAAGGTAGATTATCCAGGGTTGTCCTGACCAAATCAGATGAACTTCTTACAGAGAAGTAACTCAGCTAGACCATCAAAGTGAAGTCCTTTAGGCAAGACCCAGCCCCGTGGCTTCAGGCACAGGAAGGGCTAGGGCAGATCTCATCAACAAACACACAACAAAGACTGAACTGGGAATCACAGTTGGTCAGTCAATTGCCACTCTTCCCTTCCCCCAGCTGACTCTTCTCAATTGTTCTTTTATAACAAAGTTTTTTTTCCTTAACTGATCTACAGCCTTTATCAATAGAGTCATGAAAAACAAGGCAATAGGACACATGCAAAAATGCCTGACTCTCTGAAAGCTAATATTATGGGCCCTGAAAAAGTGGAAATTATGAGAGGAAGTCAGAAACCAAGTAGACCAACCAGTCAATCAGTTCACTTAAACAAATACAAGAAACAATTAGTGTGTTTCATGTAGATTATAAAAATTTTCTTCAGGTATATTATGTTGAACTGGAAATTATAATCTGAAACAAAAATTTAATCAAAGGACTAAAGGGTAGTTATTTTTAAAACATATTGGATGTTAGATCATCACAAAATATTATGATATTTTAATAATAAATACATAGGGTAGGAGCAGACTCTGGGTGCGCAGCCCGCCTCAGTGTTGTGGGACCTCACAGAGGAAGCAGGGTCCAGGGGGTCCAGGGTGGAGCTGCATAGGAGCAGTCTGAGGGGATGTGCGACACTCCCTTGCACCTTGAAACCTTACAGTGGTCCTAGGTCCTGGCTGGCACCCTGCAGTGCTGAATGGGAGTAGACTAGCGGGACTGGAGCGCATATTCTCACCGCCCCTCGCCTCGCCTTGGTGGGCAGTGAGGAGGTTGTGTTCTCCTAGCACCAGTCAGAGCCGTACTGGGGAGAACCACATAGGGGAATCCAGGGACAGACAACCAGAGACAACCAAAGACAACAGAACCATGAGGAAACGTGGAAATAAATCTCCTTCAGAAAGTCTTTATACAGCAGAAGAGCATACCAGGAATTCTGAAAGAGCAGAAACTGAAGAGGAAAATGGAACAAATGATGGAAACTTCTGGGCCCAGAAATACACTGAATTAAAGCAGGAATTAAAGCAAGAATTAAAGCAGGAATTACAGCAGGAATTAAAGCAAGAAATGATGCAGGAAATGATAAACAAAGATCAAGAGCGACGCCAAGACCTAGCTAAGCTAAAAACAAGCCATGAGAAGCAAATAGAGCAGATCAAGGAAGAAATGAACCAAAGGATAACGAAGATCATACAAGAAATAAGAGAAGAACACAACAGAGACATAAAAAATAAATACAGATATACAGGAAGTAAAAAACACACAGGTCACAATAAGCAACGATATCGAACAACTTCAAAATAGATTATCAGACCTAGAAGACAAAATGGCAAAGCAGGAACAGAAAGATCATAAGGAACACAAAGTAAAAAAAGAAGAAAGTGAATCATTACAATGACTCATAGATGATTCATAGTTGTTGTTTAATATATTTCTACAAGAAACAGTTCAACACTGGCAGTTACAATTTTAAGATGGCCACCAGATTGCCCTCTGCCTCACACACAGGCCAGTAGCAGGAGCAGGAATGGCTTTATGAATGGGATGGGCTGGATCCCTTGTGGTTATGTCACTTTACATGGCAAACATGAAAGATTTTGCATGTCTAGCTAGAGACTGTAGTCAATCAACCTTAAGTCAATCATAAGGTAGATTATGGGAATGAGAATTATGGGAATCCAAGAGAAGACCAAGGACCAAACAAAAGGATTAAAAGTCATATTCAAGGAAATTATGGAAGAAAACTTCCCAAATCTAAGAAGAGAAATGAATATAGAATTACTGCAGGCATTTAGAACACCAAACAATATTGATCAGAGGAGAACCTCATCCCGACACATCATAATTAAAGTACTAGAAACCCAACACAAAGAGAGAATACTGAAAGCAGTAAGAGAAAAGCAGCCGGTGACCTACAATGGTAAGCCCATCAGGATAACTGCAGACTTCTCAACCCAGACTCTAAAAATGAGGACATCATGGAGCAATGTCATTCAAACACTAAAAGAACACAATTTCAACCAAGACTACTATATCCAGCAAAACTATCTTTTAAACTAGAGGGAGAAATTAAAATCCTCCATGATATAGAAAAGAAACTTGCAGCCACTAAGCCATCACTGCAGAGAATTCTCAAAGGAAACTTGGATAGCGAAAGAGAGGACAATGACATAAGAGACTCCAGAGGGGGAAAAAAAAAGAGACAAAAGCTAGAGGAGAATGAGCTGAGAAAAAAGTAAAGCCAGTAAACGACATGGAAAAACTACAACAATGGCAGGACACACCAAACATACCTCAATAATTACCCTAAATGTGAATGGCCTCAACTCACCTATCAAAAGACATAGCCTAGCTGACTGGATCAAAAAACAGAAACCCACAATTTGCTGCCTGCAAGAGACACACTTCACCCAAAAAGAAACTCATAGACTGAAAATAAAAGGCTGGAATTCAATATTTCATGCAACAGGTCCCAGGAAACAAGCAGGAGTAGCTATATTAATCTCATACTCATCAGATTTCAAAAGAAAACAGGTGAAGAGAGACAAAAAAGGACAATACATACTGGTTAAAGGAACATTAGAACAGGAAGAAATCACAATTATTAATTTATATGCACCCAACTCTAGAGCACCCAATTATTTAAACCAAAAATTATTAGAGCTGAAAGGACACATAGGCCCCAACACAATCATAGTAGGGGACTTTAATACTACACTATCACAAATAGATAGATCAACCAAACAAAAAACTCCACAAAGATATGCAACTACTGAAAGATACTATAGAAAACTTGGACATAACAGACATTTACAGAGTCTTCCACCCAACATCAACAGACTACATGTTCTTCTCAGCAGCACACGGAACATTTTCTAAAATAGACCACATCCTAGGACATAAGTCATGCTTAAACAAGTATTAAGGGATAGAAATAATTCCCTGCATACTCTCAGACCATAGTGGTATAAGACTGGAACTTAACAGCAGCAGAAACAGAAGAAAATACACAAGCACATGGAGACTTAATAACTTACTGCTGACCAAGCAATGGATCATGGAAGAAATCAGAGAAGAAATCAAAAACTTCATAGAGTTAAATGACGATGGAAGTACATCATATCAAAATCTGTGGGACACAATGAAAGCAGTCCTTAGAGGAAAATTCACAGCTATAAATGCACACATCAAAAGAACAGAACAGTCACAAATAAATTCACTAATGATGCACCTTAAGGACCTAGAGAAAGAGGAACAACTCAACCCAAGAGGCAGTAGAAGAGAAGAAATTATAAAGATCAGATCTGAAATAAATGAGATCGAAATTAAAAAGATAATACAAAAGATTAGTGAGGTCAAGATGACAGCTGAGTAACAGCACTGCACAAAGTCTCCTCATCAACTCACTTAAAGAGCCAAGAAGATAGTTAGAAAAAGCGTGTTTGGTGTAGCTAGGAAAGAGAGGCGCATCCTCAGAAACTGAAAGGCGACCAGCGCGGGAGGCCAGAAACTCTGAAAGATTATCAAAACGGGAGGGGAAAAATAAATAAATAATTCCCCGCGGTCCATAAGCCTCCGCGGCTGGCGGCAAATGGCAGGCAGTGGCAGACGGAGGAACGTGGGGACCTGAACACCTGACTGGATGGAGCTGGAGAGGACGGAGCACACAACAACTGGAGAAGAGGCCGTGGGCGGGTCAGAAGCAGCCGACTGGGCGCAGCCCAGTGCTGCTGGCACCCACAGATCACAAACAAGGTGCAGAGGCCAGACCTCAGCCCAAGGTAAGCGTGGACCTGGACTAGTGGGAATCATTGGCTGTGGGCGGCCCCAGCCTCAGAAGCACCAACCCGTGGGTGTCTGTACTATAAACACAGTGTGCGCTCCCCCTAGAAAAGATCCCGGAATCCCAGATCAGAAACTGGACTCAACAGCCGTCGCAGGCAGTGACGTCAGCAGGAGCCATTCTCTTTTCCTGCGCACCAGAGACAGTCAGAGGTAGCAGTACCATGGGGAAACGTGGTAACAAATCTCATACAAAAAGATCTGATTCCCCAGGGGAGGGTGCAAGGGGTGCTGAAATTGCAGAACCCAAAGAAAAGGACAAAAATGATGGTAACCTCTGGGCCCAGATAGTCAGTGAATTAAAACAGGAATTAAAGGAGGAGTTAAAACGGGAAGCAAAGAAGGAAATAAATCAGACAGTGCAAGAACTACAAGAACACTTAGCTAAGCATAAACCAAGCCTTGAAAAGGAATTAGAGGAGACCAAAGAAGAATTGGGGAAGCGCAGGCACACATCTCCTACAAAAAGACCTGAAACCCCAGGAGATGAAGTCAGGGTAAATAAAGATGAATATGGCAAAAATGATGGCAACTTCTGGGCCCAGAAATTCAGTGAATTAAAATGGGAATTAAAGCAGGAAATTAAACAGACAGCAGAAGAGCTACACCAATACATAGATAAGCAAAAAGCAAGCTTTGAAAAGCAACTAGAGGAGACCAGAGAAGAAATATACCAGAAGATAATGAAGACAAAAGAAGAAATTAGGGAAGAACACAACAGAGATATAGAAAAATTGAATGCAGATATTCAGGAAATGAAAAACACACAGGTAATAGTAAGCAACCACTTTAAACAACTTCAGAATAGAATGTCAGACCTAGAAAATAAAGTGACTAAGCTGCAACATACAGGCCATGAAGAATACAAAGTAAATAAAGAAAGCGAGTCATTACAATGACTGATAGATGACTCAAGGAGAAATAACCTCAGAATTATGGGAATCGAGGAGAAGACTGAGGACAAAACAAAAGGATTAAAGGACACGTTTAATGAAATAATGGAAGAAAATTTCCCAAATCTAAGAGGAGAAATGAACATGGAACTTTTGCAGGCATATAGAACACCAAACAACTTTGATCAGAAGAGACCCTCATCACAACACATCATAATTAAAATTCTAGAAACCCAACACAAAGAGAAAATACTAAAAGCCGTAAGAGAAAAACAGAAGGTGAGCTACAAAGATAAACTCATCAGGATAATGGCAGATTTTTCAATCCAAACTCTAAAAGCAAGAAAATTGTGGAGCAATATCATCCAAGCACTAAAAATACATAAATGCCAACCAAGACTGCTATATCCAGCAAAATTATCTTTTAACTTAAAGGGAGAACTTAAAACTTTCCATGACAGAGACAGCTTAAAGGAATTTGTAGCTACTGAGCCAGTGTTGCAGAAAATACTTAAAGGAAACTTGGACAGTGAAAGGGAGACCAGCAACACCAGTGACCCCAGAGAAAAAGTGACAACAGCTAGAGGAGAATGAACTGAGAAAAAAGTAGGTTAGTAATCAGTGAAATATGAGTAAATAAGATAACAAAAGTTAGAAAATTTTGAAATAACTAGATTTCCCTTCATGTCTGTCGCTTTAAGTATATTTATGTGGTATAGATTTAAGTTCATTGAGTGTAGCAATGTGATATAGTTTTAACTTTGTTTTGTTGTAGCAATTCACTTATTAGGTCACTAATGAATGTTTATCTTAAGGAAACTGATCGATGTAAAGATAACCTTGTGAATGTACAAATATGCACCTTCCAGTATTCAGCTAAGGCAATTGAATTTTATTTATTTATTATTTTTTCTTCTTTCCCAAATTAACTATCCTTTTGAACTACATGCTTATAATTATTTTCTAGTGTGAACTGGTGGGTAAGGCCAGGTTTAACAATAACAACAAAGTTGTAGGAACATATGGAAAAAAAAAACTTGGTGAATATTCCAAAGAAGGGATCGGTTGGATTCAGAGAGGAGATATCCAGATTTGACTACTGCGAACCCATTAGAGAAATAGGAAGCTGGGGTAGAGTGGTAACTTCAGTGAAATGACTTAAGCGCGGAAGATTAATGTTAAACACTGTATGGTTTCTCTGACTTGGAAAACCCAGAACACAGACATTCTTTGGAACCATATGAAGTGATAGCCGTAGCCGGGGGAAGGGACAGGGAGGGAGTGGGAAGGTAGAAGATGGGAAGGGATTGTGAAGTCGATGTGATACATAGATGTACGAAACACCCAAATTCATTATAAATACTATGTATTACATTTGTACATTAATAAAAATAGTGGGGAAAAAGGAATAAAATGAAAAACAAAAGATTAATGAGTCAAAGAGCTGGTTCTTCAAAAAAATTAATGAAATCAACAAACCTCTTGCCAACCTCATCAAGAAAAAGAAAGAAAAGGCACAGATTAGCACACTTAGAAATGAAAAGAGTGAACTTACAGCAGACTCTGCAGAAATCCAAAATATTATAAGAAATTACTTTGAACACCTATATTCTAATAAACTTGAGAACTGGGAAGAAATGGACGAGTTCCTAGATACATATAAAATACCCAAATTAAGTGAAGAAGATATAAAAACCTTGAACAACCCCATCACACACACAGAAATTGAAGCAGTAATAAAAGCTCTACCTACAAACAAAAGTCCAGGCCCAGATGGATTCACATCAGAATTTTTTCTGAACTTTAGGGAAGAACTTACTCCAATCCTCCTCAAACTATTTTATAAAATAGAAAGGGAAGGAGCGCTACCAAACTCATTTCTTGAGGTTACCATCACACTAGTCCCAAAACCAGGCAAAGACTTAACTAGGAAGGAAAATTACAGGCCAATATCCTTAATGAATATAGACGCAAAAATCCTCAATAAGATTCTGGCAAACAGAATTCAACAAGTAATCA
The DNA here is from genome assembly GCA_004027205.1 of Ctenodactylus gundi. Classification (NCBI taxonomy): domain Eukaryota; kingdom Metazoa; phylum Chordata; class Mammalia; order Rodentia; family Ctenodactylidae; genus Ctenodactylus; species Ctenodactylus gundi. The sequence goes on along the minus strand of PVKB01001352.1, from coordinate 279,911 downwards.
GAGAGATCATACACTATGATCAAGTGGGCTTCACTCCTGAGATGCAAGGCGGGTTCAACATACGTTAATCAATCAATGTAATACATCATATCAACAAAAGCGAAAACAAAAACCACTTGATCATCTCTATTGATGCAGAAAAAGCCTTTGACAAAATCCAACACCCTTTGATGATAAAAACACTGAGAAAAATAGGTATAGAAGGGCCCTACCTAAAACTCATAGAAGCCATATATGATAAGCCTACTGCAAATATCATAGTAAATGGAGAAAAGTTGAAATTGTTCCCTCCCAAATCAGGAACAAGACAAGGCTGCCCAATCTCACCACTTTTATTCAACATAGTCCTTGAAACACTCGCCATAGCAATCAGACAAGAAAATGAAATAAAGGGAAGGAATCTGCATTGGAAAGGAGGAGGTCAAACTCTCCTTATTTGCAGATGATATGATTATCTACATGGAAGACCTAAAAACTCCACTATGAAACTCCTAGAAATAATAAAAAAAATTTAGCCAAGTCACAGGCTACAAAATTAACACTAAAAAATCAATAACTTTTCTCTACACTAACAATGAACTTACTGAGCAAGAACTCAGAAAAACAATTCCATTCTCAATAGCTCAGCAAAAGATTAAATACCTAGGAATATACCTAACCAAGGATGTGAAGGACCTATATAAAGAAAACTACATTACATTGAAGAAAGAAGTTACAGGCGACACTAGAAAATGGAAAGGTAGCCCTTGCTCTTGGATAGGCAAAATAAATATAGTCAAAATGACTATACTACCAAAACTAATATACAGATTCAATGCAATTCCTATCAAAATACCTGCGAGTTTCTTCAAAGAACTTGAAACAACAATTCTTAAATTCATATGGAACCAAAAGAGACCAAGAATAGCCAAAGCAGTCCTTAGCGACAAGACCAAAGCAGGAGGCATTACAGTTCCAGACATCAGGCTGTACTATAAAGCCTCAGCTGTAAAAACAATTTGGTACTGGCACAAAAACAGACAGATAGACCAGTGGAACAGAATTGAAGATGCAGAGACAAACCCAAATACCCTCAATTGCTTAATCTTCAACAAAGGGCCAAGTGCATACAATGGAAAAAGGACAGCCTGTTCAACAAACGGTGCTGGTAAAACTGGACATCTGCATGCAGAGGAATGAATCTAGCCACACACCTATCACCATGCACCAAAATCAAATCAAAATGGATCAAATACCTAGACATTAAAAATGAAACACTAAACCTTCTGGAAGACAAATTAGGCAATTTTCTAAAAGACATAGGGGTAGGCAAAGATTTTCTTGACAAGACACCAAGAGCAAAAGAAATTATTCCCATTATTAACAAATGGGATCAAACTAAAAAGTTTCTGCACAGAAAATAAAACTATCAACATTGTAAAAAGAGATCCAACAGACTGGGAAAAATATTTACCACCAACATCTCAGATAAGAAGCTTATGACTAGAATATACAGGGAGCTGAAGAAAAATAAGCCTACCAAAATAAAGGATACTATTGAAAAGTGGGCAAGTGAAATGAAGAGGCAGTTCACTCATGAAGAAGTACAAAAGGCCAATAGATACATGAAAAGATGTTCAACATCTCTAGCCATAAGACAAATGCAAATCAAAATAATGCTAAGATACCATCTCACCCCAGAGAGAATGGCCTACATCAACAAGTCAAATAGTAATCAGTGCTGGTGAGAATGTGGGGAGAAAGGAACCCTCCTGCACTGCTGGTGGGAGTGTAAATTTGTACAACCCCTTTGGAAAGCAGTATGGAGAGCTCTCAAAAGACTAGAAATAAATATCCCCTTCAATCCGGGGACACCCCTTCTGGGAATATATCCAAAAGAGGTCAAAACAACACATAGCAGAGATATATGTATACCCATGTTTATAGCACAACTAACAATAGCTAAAATATGGAAGTCACCAAAATACCCATCAACAGACCAGTGGATACACAGACTGTGGTATTTATACACAATGGAATACTATGCATCTATAAAGTCCAACAGCGTTGAGGCTTTTGCAAGCAAAGGGAAGAAACTTGAGAACATCATGCTTAGTGAAGTGAGTCAGAAGCAGAAGGTGAAATATCAAATGGTCTCTCTGATATGAGAGACCCAGATCACAACTCCTATGGAACTTAAGACGAAAGACAAATTGAACCAGGGGGGTAGGATGGGGTAGGAGGGAGGGCGGTGTGTGTGTGGGAGGAGCAAAAAGGAAAGTGGGAAAGCCCTTGTCACCTTGACAAGATACGAATGTGCACAAAATGCCCAACCTCATTGTAAACCTTGAATTTTGCACGTATACATATCAATAAAATGTGTGTGGGGAAATATAATAAACATATGTTTCAACAAATTCAAACAAGTAAGAGGAATAAAAGACCCTGTTTCCTATATGCCAAAGAGAGTCACTGCAACATTTTGGTGTGTGTATTTCCATATTTTTCTCTATGCTTCAATAATAATATCTACTACTTGCATAATACTGTGTGCTTTACGTGTATTCATTTAACCCAGGGATCCTCAGCCCCTGGACCACGGACCAGTACTAGCCTACGGCCTTGGAAGGACCAGGCTACCAGGACAGATGAGTGGCTGCAGAAGGCGCGCAGAGAGTGCCTCCTGGCAGTGCACTCCTATTGGGGTTCTAATGTTGTTACTGATGTGAGAGGAGGTGCAGCTTCGCTGCCTGTGCCCCTCCTGTGAGGCTCACCACTTCATTACTCGTGGGAACCTTATCTGAGGCGCAGAAGCATTCTTTGCTCGAGGAACCCCTGGCAAGCTTTGGAGGAAACATCGTTTGAGACGGGCTGATCTAGGAGGATACGCCTCAGCTCTCCCCTGAAGCCTGCGCCATCACACAGCCACCAATATTCCATCCACCTCCTGATTGCCACTCATCTGTCCTGGCCCAGTCCTGAGTTACAGTGAGTCTTGGTCGGCCCATATAATCTTTATAATTTACATAATGCCATTTTACTGCCGCATCTAGGAATAAGCGGTTGCACCTGTAAGCGGTTGCATGTGTTTCCAACATATGTTTGTCTGGGAAGTCTGTCAGCGGCATCTGCTGGTGTGCCGTGCACAGCAGCACCTGGCGGGAGGCTCTCAAACCCACACTGACGTCAGCCAGCATGGCCTGCCTGTCACTTCATTGCCAGTCTGGTAAGCCCACAGGCTAACCTTGGACAAAATGAGTAAAAATTAAACATCACCGGAGAACTTCTTTGTAAAGGGGAAAGACCCAATGATGAGACAGTAGAAGATCCTAGAACTACCGACAGAAAGAAAGCCGCACTTAGAGTCCTACTTAAGCTACAGATTCTCCACATGGAGGGATTCCCATGGGCCAAGCCCACTTGTGTCATACGAAGAGAACAGCTACCCTGTGATACACAGGAACATCCATGTTACTTGGCGGCATGGACATCAAGCACGCTGCATTAAAAAATAAGCCTTGAAGTTTAAAAAATTAAAACAAATACTAGAAGCAATTACTGCCGGCCACTTCATCAGATGTGTCTGCACCGAGAGCATCGTTAGGAGTCGCTAAGCACACGGCTGAAGCAAAGCAGGCCTCTTCCACTGGTGTGGAGCTGGTGCGGCCTGCTGCTGGGGAGATTCGCTGTGAGCCTCTAGGAGAAGCTGCATTCAGAAGGCGACACGCGGTCGTCTTCCAGCTGGCACTGTGACCAGATGAACTGATGAAACCGCAGAGGATATCGAGGCATAGCTGTCGTAATTAAAGTGACCACGGTATGGGCTCTGGTTGGACGGATTCGCTGATGTTGACGACGAGGCAACAGCGCTTGTTTTTGTTTTATGCGGTTTGCAGGAGGAGGCACACGAGGGTGTGGCACAGGCAATTCTGATGCTAACCAGCACCACAGCTGCAGGACTGGTCAAGTCTCTTAGTGATCACGTGTCAGGAGCACCAAGCTGGCCATGTTGTGTGGGTATGTGCACAGGTGGGACAGTTGTGATGACTGGACAGATTTCTGGTTTCACGTGTCAGGTCAAGGAAGTCACTTCTGAATGTGAATCTATGCACTGTGTCATCCTAAAGAAATGCTGGCTCACTGAAAATGCCACCTGAAGAGTGTTTTGCAGGACGTGATTAAAATTATCTACCACATTAAAGTGCACACCCTCAACTCACATCTGTTTGCACAGCTCTGTGAGGGTGTGGATACGGAGCACATGTATCTTCTACACAGAAGTGAGAAGGCTTTGCACAGGTAGATCAGTGGCTGGAGTGTTTTTAGTTATGAGAGATACTTTAGAGATTTCTCTCACTTTCTATCTTTTTTTAGACAGGGTTTGGCTTTGTAGTCAAGGCTGGCCTTAAACTTAATCTTCCTACCTCAGCATCCCAGGTGCTAGAATTACAGGTGTGCGCCACCATACATGGCTTATGTGGTGCTGGGGAACTGAACTCAGAGCCTTGTACTAGCTAGGCAAGTGCTCTAATTGCTGAGCTATGCTCCCAGATCTAGAGATTTCTTGTAGAAGAACAATTACTCATGGCAGCACATTTCAGTGACACAAAATGGGTTGCAAAACCGGCTTATTTGCGTGACACTTTCAACCAATCCACATACTTCATCTGTCACTTCAGGGGGAGGGTGATCTCTGTGTTTAAGTCAGCAGATAAAGTGGATGTATTTGAAGTCAAACTAGAGTTATGGGGGCAAGGAGTAAATGCTCAGATTTCTGTCATGTTTCAAACATGAGCAGATACTCTGAAAGGGCCTGAACCAGGCCTTCTTCATCCCATCTGGTGCATGACCGCCTATTTCAGTTTTCAAAAGAGTTTGAGAATTACTTCCCAATAACAAGAGGCCCCAGAACTGGGAAGGAATGGATCCAGACCCGTTTGAGAATAAGCCAGGTGGATCAATGTTATCTGTGCTAGAAGAGGGTCAACTGCTTAAGATCTCAAATGATGGTAGCCTTAAAGGTTTGTCGGAGACAACTTCAAATCTCCATGCACTCTGAACTAGAGTACGGATGGAATATCCTGAGACTACAAGGGCACTGAAAAGTCTGCTTCTGTTTCCAACATGCCATCTTTGCAAAGCAGGGTTTTCTACTTTGACGGCAACCAAAACAAGATTGTGAGTAGATCGGACATCAGAGACACACTTCGGGCGTTACTGTGTCCCATCCCCCGAGATGGGACTGTCCGGTTGCAGGAAAGCAAGCACATGGCTCCCACTGACTCTGCGTCATAGTGAGATGTGTTCTTATTTCAATGTATATTGCAAAATCAAAGGCACAATCCGTATAATGAGCTGGATTGAAAACTATTCCCCAGTTACTTGCTGTGTAATAAATAGCCCCTGGCTCTTGGGAGACTGGCTTTCGACTAAATCATTTCCTGGTGTCAAAAAGATTAAAGAGCCCCGCCCGCTGCCAAGCTTGCTGTGGAGGCAGGCACATATCTCCCAATTTTCTCTTGCCAAGGACTGAGGCCCTAGTCTGCCCCCAGCTGCCAATCCACTGCCATGGACTTGAGCTGGTGTCTCTCTGCCAGCCACCATCCCTTGCTTGCAGCGCCTGTAGGCCCAGCTAGGTCTTCCAGCCCGCTGCCAGCGCCAGTGCTCCCGTGGACACAGGCCAGGGCCTGCTGGCCTGTCACCTTCACCCACTCACGACTCAGCCCAGGTATCCCCGCTGCCACCGCCACCATCACTCCCCAGGGATTCAGGACCTTGCCTCCCCGCCCTGCCCACCATTGCTGTGGAGCCATTGTGGATCCAGGGCCAGTCTTCCTGTCTGCAGCCACAGCACACTGCCAACTCGAGCAGCAGATCTGGGCTCTGTCCCTGACCCACCGCCATCACCAGCTGTGGACATAAGCCCAGGTCTTACCGCCTGCAGCCATTCCTTGCCTGGGATCTAGGCTCCCCACCCACAGCCATCTCCTGCTATGGAGGTTGTGATATTGTTCTGATGTTGAGCTCTGGTTTATGATTTATCTTTTTAAGCTTAGCTCCTTCCCTTTCCTGCAACTGCTCAAGTTTTCTTTCCTTTTTTTTTCTTTTTTCTTTGTCTTTTTAAAAAACTTTTTTCTTACCATTTTTATTAATATATATGTGCTACATAGTGTTTACAATAAAACTGACTATTTTTGTGCACATAATATATTAACATTACAACCTCTTCCCATTTTTGGCTCTCCCACACTCTAATCACCGCCCCCCCCCCCCCACCTCCCACTATCACAACCATTTGGTGCTACAGAATGCCTGTATTCTGAGTTTCCCGAATCAGATATTTAACATATTTAATCTTCTGGGTCTGACTTACTTCACTACTCAAGTCACCACCCTTTAGCTCGGCTTCCCACCCCTAGAATGGGCTGCAGTGGTCATATCTTGATGCCTCTTCTCTGGGTCCAGCAGAGCCCTTTATTGGGATATTTGCCAAAAGATCTTTTTTTTTCCTATATCTTACTACATCTTTGTTGAGATTCTTTAACATGGCCTCACCCATTAGTCCACATAAGAAAAGAAAAATAGCAATGTAATTCATAAGGCTAGAGAATGTGAGAAAAAAATTGAGAAGATGAATTTCAAAGGTGAGTAATGAAAGGTAAGTGTTTGTACATTTAAAAAGTCGTTCAGGTTGTCATTACATCAATCAGCTTTCCTGGGATAAACTATTCAAAGGCAAAATAAGTGAATTGCTACAATAAATGAACCTATGTCTATATCGAATTGCTGCATTAGATGAACTTAAATCTACGTCATATACATATATTACACTTAAAGTAGTAGCTATAATGGTGTACTTATTTCAGAATTTTTAAAACTTTCATAAATTATTTCATCACATTTCACTAATTATTAACATTTTGACAGATTTGGTTTATAATTTTATCCACCTATCCATCCATAAATTCATGCATATATATTTTTAAAAATTTTTATCAATTCCCCATGTTGAATGTAATTATGTCTTGCAAACTAATATGCTATTACAAATAATAACTATGTGGGAAATTTTTACATATTTTATAAAACAGCTGGTACTGTTTTATAAGTATACCAATCAAATGATTCAAATGCCACTCTTTTTTTTTTGTTATACTTTCTCTTTAGATGTTTTCTTTCCTCCATGTTTTTTGGTGCTGCTTGTCTCTCTGCCTCTCTCAAAGATTCCTTCAAGTATTTTCTGCAATGGTGAGCTAGAGGTTGCACATTTTTTTAGGGATTCTTGGTCATGAAAAATTTTTACTCCCTAAATTTTCAGCGAAAATTTTGCTGGATACAACAACCTGGGTGGACACTGTCTTTTAAAGCTTGAAATACTTTGCTCCAGCCTTTCCTGGCCTTTACAGTTTGCATTGAGAATTCTGCAGTAATTTGAATGGATCTGCTTTGGTAGAATAATGCCTGTTTTTTCTTGGTGCTTTTAGTATTTTGTCTTTATGTTGCATTTTTTGAGGTTTTGATTATGATATGTTGTGGTGAGTCTTGTTGCTGGTTGAGGTTATTTGGTGTTCTATAACTTCATTGTACCTGAAAATTAATTTTTCTAGATTTGGGAAATTTTATTGCATGATTTTAGTGAATAAATTTTTTATACCTTTGGTTCTGTCTTCTGTTCTTTCTCCCACAACCATAATTCTGAGATAGGTTCTCTTTGAATCATCCATCAGCTCTTGTAACCAGCTACTTTGCTCATTTCTAATTTTGGAGTTGTGCCTGATTATAGCAGTTGTTTCCTCAGTCTTGTATTCAAGGTCTGAAATTCTCCCCTCATAATGTTAAAATCAACTTCCCCTGCTTCCAAATGAATTTTTCATATCCTGAATTTCAGCTAGATTTCTTTAAAAATTTCACTTCTCTATTAAAATGTTCTTTCATATCTTGCATTTCCTTGTTTACCTCAGCCAACTTTTTATTTGTGGCTTCTGTATGCTCAGTGAGCTTTGTCTCCATTAAGACCACTAGTGGGTTAGAAAGTTCCTCTTTAAGCCCACTGATCTATGCTTGAATTTCTTTGAGAATATCTTGTTTGAACTGGTTTTTCATTTATTTGCTTTTTGACTTCTACCCTATGAGTTTTACTATTTCAGGGCCCATGACAATAGTTTCTGGGGTCTCAGGCGTTTCTGTGGGTGTCCTGTTGCCTTATCTTCTTTCCATGTTTCTTTTTGAGGGACTTCACTTGAAAGGCCTGGCTGAGAGGTTTTTTTGAATGAGTATGAGGGTGTGTGAGGGGAGCCTAAATTCTTCCAAATTCTATGCTAGGAGTAGGCAGTGAGGCCTAACAGCCTGATGGCCTCTGAGGTGTCATGAGCACTGACAGCCCCCTCAGCACAGCTCTCTCACCTGTCCTGGCTTCCCTCCCCTGAGGGCAGGGCTTTCCACCCTCTGAGCTGCTCCCACTATACCCAGCCATTCAGGAGGTCCATGGCCTTTCTCTCCACTCCTCAACTGTCTCTTGTGCCAGTTCTAGGCACTGTTTAAGAGTGACCCCAAAACCCTGATGCACAGGGTTTCTGAGCTTTTACTTTAATTAGTTCTGTCTTGGGCTCTTTTTTTAAAAAAAATTGCTCCTGATTATGTCATTGCTTGTCTTGACTGCTGAGTGCTGCATCTGATCTAGGTTCCAGTAGGCCTTTTCTAGGGAAAGCTTGCGTTGGGTTTGTAATATGCACTACCCACAGGCTTGTTTTTGGAGGCTGGAGCACCACTTGCTGTCAATTCCAACTTCTCCTAGATCCACACTTACTTGGTCTGAGGCTTCTAGTCTCCACACTTTTCTCCATCTGTGGATGCTGGCGGCTCAGGGCTGCACTTAGTTGGCTGCTGTTTTCCTCCACTTCCAATATGCCTTCAGGATTTCTGACCTTCCTGTGGCTTTCTTTCAGTTGTTAGGATACTCCTTTCTCTCCTAGCTTGCTCAGGGGTTCTGGACTTCAAGCAGGCTTTCCTTTGTGGATGCTGCCAGCTCCCAGCTGTTGGCCATTGGCCTGGGGTGACCTTCTGGGCTGCTGTTTATTTCACCACTACCAATGTTTCTTTGGGATTTCTGATCTTCCCCTGGCCTCCTTTCATTGTTGGGGCACTCCTCTGTCTCCTAGTTCCATTGAACAGGCCTTTTTTGACTATATTCTTAACTTTTTAAGTGGTTCTATGGGGATATATTTTGTAGCTCTGCTACTGGCCACCATCTTTTTCTCCCCCCCCCCCCAAAATGTGAACAAAAGGCTTTATTCAGAAACTTACAAAAGGGGAAAGAAAGATGGGGTAAAGCTTCTGCTGGTCAGAGGGGGACCCGGAATTATGGGTTTGCCCTGTAGAGCTTCTGCCATCCAGGAGGGAGGAGCTAGAAATTTGGGTTGCCTGTGTGGCTCAGTGTCTAGGGGTTTTTATTGTATAGCTGGGTCAGGGGCTGTCTTATGCTAAGCAGCTCGGCTGCCAGTGCCGGTTGCTAGATTCTCCATTAATAAACCCATTGCTGCTACAACCCACCGTTAAGTACTTCCCCCTTAAAGATCTTTCTCTCTATTGTCTTTTAACTAAGTTCTAGGGAGTGGTCAGCTACAGACTCTCAGGAGTTATCGCCAGCTGCCTTTTCTGTAATCCTGCCTTCCAGTGAATTTTCAGTTTCTGGGGGACCTTGTGTCTGTAACTGCCTACAACCCCACTACCTCCTCTCACAATCCCCCCTTGGGGTGTTTGACCCTAACTGCTGTTAGGGGACTGGGATGATAACTGCTTTGACTTCTTCAAGCTGGACAGGGCCATTGATGTGTTGTCGCCTGCCATCCTGATTGGAAGTTCTTATGAACGACTTAATTTTCTTTTTAAAAAATTCTCTTTTCAATATATCCAAAAGAGGTCAAAACAACACACAACAGAAATATTTGTATATCCATGTTCATAGCAACACAACTAACGATAGCTAAAACATGGAAATCACCAAAATACCCATCAACAGACCAGTGGAGACACAAACTGTGGTATTTATACACAATGGAATACTATGCATCTATAAAGTCCAACAGCGTGGAGGCTTTTAAAGGCAAATGGAAGAAACTTGAGAATATCATGCTTAGTGAAGTGAGTCAGAAGCAGAAAGTGAAACATCGTATGGTCTCTCTGATATGAGAGTCCCAGAGCACAACTATCTCATGGAACTTAAAACGAAAAACAAAATGAAACAGGGGTCAGGTACGGGAAGGTGGGGGGGAGAGACAAAAGGAGAGTGGGAAAGCCCTTGTCACCTTGACAAGATACAAATGTGCATAAAAGGCTTAACTCCATTGTGAACCTTAAATTTTGCATGTATACATATCAATAAAATGGGGAAAAATTCTCTTTTCATTTTTCCTCTTTTTTTTTTGGTTTTGTTCTGTTTTTATCTTTTTTGTTTTCTTCTGTTCCTTTTCCTTTTTTTTCTCCCTGGTTTCCCCTGACCTTTTATTGGGCAAACCTTCTCTCTGTTCCTCTTTATTTTCTTTTTTCTTCTCTCTTTTTATATCCGTTTCTTCTCCTATCCTTCCAACTCCTTCCCTCTATATATCAGATAGATGCTAAATCCCTTCCACTCTTTATTAACTCTCTGACCTCTATATCCTAAGGACCTCTGCAGATCTGGAAGCTATACTCTCCTCACTTCACTCTCAACTCTCCCCAATTCTTATGAATCTTGCTTACAGTGCTCTTCTCTGTTAATTTCAGTCTGAGGTAGGAGTACTGACAATTTGTCCACTACCTTATAAGCAGTCTCCTGCTTTTTAGTTGATGCCTAAAGCTAACCTCTAAGTATAGTCTACTCTCCACCTACTCCAATACCCTCTGTAAGTAGAACTGTTAACTATCAGTAATTAAGAATTATATAACACCACACCCAGACCCCCCCACCCCCACCAGCATCTCAGAGCCCACACACCTGGGCCTAACCTCCATCCATTGCTGCTGCATGCAGAGGCATCCAGGCTGCCGGGCCCAGACACCTACTGCAAATTGGAGTATATGTGACTGAGCTTACTTGGCAATTGTTGCTGCTACACATCAGAGGCAGCCAGGTAGCCATGCCCGGACCCCTGCCTACACTTCAGAGCCCATGCAGCTGAGCCTACTCAGCATCAATTGATGCTGTGGGCAAGAGACATTCAGGTAGTCACGCCCACACCCCCACCTGCACTTTGGAGTCCACGTGACTGGGCCTCTGCAGCACCCATTGCTACTGTGTGCCCAGGCATCCAGGAAGCCACACCCAGACCCCCAACCTGCATCTCAGATCCCCCACAACTGGGCCTACTCTACACCCATCACTGCTGCAAAACTGGGAACACCTGGTGTCTTAGTTACTTTTTCGTTGCTGTGACTCAATACCCGACACCCACAAACTTAGGAAAGATAAGGTTTACTTTAACTCACAGTCTCGAAGGTCACAGTCCATTCTGGGGCGGCCGGCAACAATCCAAGTACATGGCAGAGAGAGGTTGAGGCAGCTTCTCCGGACAAACAGGAAGACAAGCTGAGGCTAGTTGAGACTAGTCCCCCATCCTCCAGGAAGGCAGGTGCAGCTTATGTATCCTTTCAGGTCTCCGCCCAGTAACCAGTCCCTCCTGCATCCAGGTGTGGCCACTACACACCATTAATCTTAACTGCAATCCATCCCTCCTGACCAGGCCCCAATCCACCAACATCACATGGTTCCATTAAAATACATGAGACTTTGGGGGACACTCCAGATCCTAAGCACAACATTCCACCCCTGGCCCCCAAAAGACTCATGTCCTTCTTCCCATGCAAAAGGCAGTTAGTCCTTCTCCAAGAGTCACCAAAGTCTTAACATTTTCAGCACTGCTAAAGAAACTCCAAGCCCATAGTCTCCTGAGACGTAAGACAAACTTTTAGCTGTGAGCTCCTGTTCAAACCAAAGAGTTAAGAACGTCCAACATAAAACGGCACAGGGTAAACAATTCCATTCCAAAAGGGATGAATAAGGTAATAAAAGGCAATAGGACCAGAACAATTCCTAAATCCAGCAGGGCAAGTGTTAAATCCTGTAGCTCCATGTCCAGCAACTGGGGTAAATTCTGGTGAGGCATGAACTCCAAGGGGCTTGGTTGGTCCCACCCCTGTGGCATTGCTGCTGACTGCAACCTCGATCCTGTCTCCTTTGGGCTGGATCCACTCACAGCCTGCTGCGTTTCCCAGCCCACAATCCATGTTCCTGGCTTCTCCAAATTCTCGGGCTCTCCACTGGACCTTAGGCTTCACCTTCACAATTTCACACATCGCCCTCCCAGGGGCACACTGCTTGGCCTCCAAGGCTTTCCTCTGAAACCTGGGTGGAAGCCTCCATGAACCCACAACTCTTGGGCTCTGCAAGCTTGTAAAGCCGGGACCACGTGGACGTCTCCAAGATCCGCCCCTAGCTTGAGCAGTAATCTGGCTCCTCTGTGCCACGGTTGCAGCAGCTTCTGAGTGCCTGGATTGCTGAACTCTAGGAAGCTGAACTCCAGCAAACACTTCCCTCTTTGGCCCTACAAGGAGTCCTGGGGACTCTTCACAGGACAAGATCTTTTGCCTTTGCATCTTTTGATTGGTAAAGGGTAGAATCTGGCTGATTCCTGAGTCACTGTGAAGGCCTCTTTTTTACAGTCCTGATTCCAACTTCTTGGTTTCTGTTTAATGTTAGTCTCGTGAACAACCACATGCTTTTCTACTCCAGACTGTGGGCTTTTTACATCTGTTCTCTCTGCCATTGTCTCCTGTCCTTCACTATAAAGCTGGCTAAAAGCCACAAACAGTAGCCACGTGACTGTTTTAACATCAGTCTGTCTTGAGATTTCCTCCACCAGAGTAAGCAGTCTACTGCCCTTAATCTCAGTTTCAGGCGAAGTCTCTGGATAAGGGCAAAATGCCGACAAACTTTCTGCCAGAGCGTAGCACACATGGTCTTTAGGCCACTTGCCCATACAGTCCTCCTTCCCATCTGAAACTTCTGGAGCCTGGCCTTTCCAATCCACACTTCTATCAGCATTCTGGTCTTCTGAGCTCCGACCAGAATCTCCCCTCAAGCTCAGCTCAGAGCACTCCAAGGCTTCTCCAGCTTGCATCCCCAAACTTTTCCAAATTCCTTCTGCAAAGCAGTTCCAAAGACTTCTGGGCCACATCTTCAGGTAAAGTACAGCAATGACCCCACTCCTCTGGTACCAATATCTGTCTTTGTTACTTTTTCGTTGCTGTGACTCAATATCCAACACCCACAAACTTAGGAAAGGAAAGGTTTATTTTAGCTCACAGTCTTGAAGGTCACAGTCCAGTAAGAGGTGGCCGGCAACAATCGAAGTACATGGCAGAGAGAGAGAGAGGTGGAGGCTGCTTCCCAGCCAAACAGGAAGACAACCTGAGGCTATTTGAGACTAGTTCCAGTCCTGCAGGACGGCAGGTGCAGTTTATGTGTCCTTTCAGGTCTCCGCCCAGTAACCAGTCCCTCCTGCATCCAGGTGTAGCCACTACACACCGTTAATCCTAACTTAATTGCAATCCACCCCTCCACACCAGATCCCAATCCACCAACATCACATGGTTCCATTAAAATACATGAGACTTTTGGGGGACACTCCAGATCCTAACCACAACACCTGGGCAGCTGTGCCCAGACCCTCGACTACATAGTAGAGCCAGTATCATAGGGACTACTTGGCACTCATCTCTGTTGCACACCAGAGGTATCCAGGTAGCTGCACCCAGACACCTATCTGACAATTATAAACATTTATGCCCTCAGTTATGGTGCACCCAACTACATAAAACAAAAGCTACTAGACTTCAAAAAACACATAAACTCCAATGCTGTAAATAGTGTGGGAATTTAATACCCTTCTCTCTCAAGAAGACAGGTCAACTAGACAAAAAAAGAACAAAGACATAGCAGATCTGTACTACCTCATAGAAGAAATGAATCTGACGGACATATACAAAATTTTTAATCCAACAAAAAGAGAATACGTACTTTTCTGAGCCACCCATGGGACATTCACCAAAATAGACCACATCCTAAGCCACAAAACAAGCTTAAACAGATACAAGAAAACTGATATAGTCCCATATACCCTGTCAGATCATAGCAGAATAAAACTATAAATCAACTACAACACAAACAAAGGATACAACTCAAACAAATGAAGACTGAACAGCAATCTTCTAAGTAAACACTGGGTTTCAGAAGAAATCAAGGAAGAAATAAAAAATGTTCACAGAGCAAACAACAATGGTAGCAAATTACAACACAACATCTAGGACACAATGAAGGCAGTGTTAAGAAGAAAATTTATTGCTATAAATGCACACAAAAAAGAGCTGATCAAGCCCAAATAAATAATCTAACCTCACAACTCAGGGCCCTAGAATGACAAGAATAAGCCTGCACCAAACCTAACAGAAAGAATGAAATTATAAAGATCAGAGCAGAAATCAATGAAAGAGAAACTAAAAAAATACAACTAATATATAAAACAAAAAGTTGTTTTTTGAAAAGATAAACATGATTGATGAGCCCATTGCTAAACTCACAAAAAAAAAAAAGAAAGAAAGAGAAAACCTACATCAATAAAATCAGGGATGAAAAAGGCAAAATTACAACAGATAATAAGAAGTTACTTTAAAAATTTACACTCCAATAAATTTACAAATTAAGAGAAATGGATGAGTTTTTAAACATTTATCAACCACCAAAACTGAATGAAGAAGAAATTAAGCATCTGAACAGGCTAATATCCACCTATGAAAACTAGAAAGTAATCAAAATACTTCCAACCAAGAACAGTCCAAGACCTGATGGACTCCTAGAAGAATTCTATAAAAAAGTTAGGGAAGATTTAGTACCAATGCTCACCAATCTTTTTCAAGAAATGGAAAAGGAAGGAAAATTGCCCATCTTATTTCTTGAAGCAATCATAACTCTAATCCGAAAACTAGACAAAAGCCCAATAAAAAGAAAACTACAGATCAATATCCCTAATGAACGTATATGTAAAAATACTCAATAAACCCCTTGCCAACAGAATGCAGCAAATCATAAAGAAGATTGCACATCATGACCAAGTGGGTTTCATTCCAAACATAAAGGGATGATTCAACATATGCAAATCAATAAGCACAATTCACCACATTAACAGATGCAAAGATAAAAATCATATGATTATCTCAATAGATGCAGAAAAAGCATTTGACAAAAACCAGCACCCATTTATGATAAAGACTCTGAAGAAAATAGGAATGGAGGGACCCTACCTCAACATGATTCAAGCTATTTATAACAACCCCTCAGCCAATATAATCCTAAATGGAGAAAGACTGAAAGCATTCACTCTAAATTCAGAAACAGGACAAAGATGACCACTGTCACCCTTACTATTTAACACAGTGCTTGAAATTTTGGCAAGAGCCATCAGGCAAGAGCAAGGAATTAAAGGAGTGTGTATTGGAAGGAAAGAAGTAAAGATATCCCTATTTGCAGATGATATAATTATATCGGAGATCCAAAAATTCCACCCAAAGACTCTTAGGACTAATAAATAAATACAGTGCAGTAGCAAGTTATAAAATCAATGCCCACAACTCAATAGCTTTCCTATATAGCAATAATAAATCCAAAAAGAAAGAAATCAAGAAAACAGCCCCCTTTACAATAGCAACAACAACAACAACAAAATACTTAGGAGTAAATCTCACTAAAGAGGTGAAATATCTGTACAAAGAAAACTACAGACTCCTAAAGAAAGAGATTGAAGAGGACTTTAGAAGATGGAACGACATCCCATGTGCCTGGACAGGAAGAACTAATATTGTCAAAACAGCCATGCTCCCAAAGCTAGACCATACTGTGGGTATAATTATTTGAGATGCTAACAAATGAGAGAACATTTTGCTAACTCTACAGACCAGATTCCAGTTGCTAACAATGGGATCTCATTCCCTGGATTCCGCATTCACTGACTGGGCTTCCATTAAAACAGTCCTCCTTCATTCTCCAGACTGAGCATGTTGAAAAATGTTGACCACTTAGTGAATTTGGACAATGTAGGAATTCAAGTACTGCTTTTTAGTAGATGGATACAGTGAGCTTCTTTATCTTTAAACAAACCAAATACATACCAAAATCTGTGTTTCAATTAGTTGCCAGTCAGAACTCAAGAAGTGCAGACATCATCATCGTAGAGGAAATGCCTGGCTATTTGTCCAGCTTTTCTCTCTCCCCAAACAGGAAGAGTACCTGAATCTGTAACTCCTTTTAGAGCGTCTTGCTGAGCCAGGTGTGGTGGCAGAAGCCTATTATGCCAGTATGCCCGGAGACTGACCTGAAGGATCATAAGTTGGAGCCTGGCTTGGGCGACTTAGTGAGACTGTGTCTCAAGATGAACAAGGGCTGAGGATGTCACTCGGTGGGAAGGCCCTGGGTTCCACTCCAGTACTGCAAGAAATCAAGGACCAACCGACCAAGATCTTGCTATAACTCTCGTATTCTTTTCCACCAGATGCATTCCTTTACCTGGCCTTGCAAACTGTTTCTCCAGAGCGCTACACATCTTTTAATGATGCTGCAGGTCGATGCCTTTCATATCCTTCCAGGAGGGTCGATTGGTGGCAGAAGGCGAACGCTTTCCTGGAACTGGCCGTCTGCATCTGTGCTATTTTCTCTACGGCTCTCATGCTGAACAGAGGGCCTGGGGCAGGGGTAGTCATGGTGCCACTTAAGTGCAGGGTGGGCTGTGGAGGACGTGTCCTTCAACGTCAGCGCTGCTGGCGCACACACTGCCCTGGGGTGGGGTGGTGACACCCGGCAGGAACAGGCAGCAGGAGTGCAATCCAGTCTTTCCATGCACATCCACGGATGCTTGCATGCTGGGAAATTTCCTGTGGTATGTTAACAGACTTGTAAGGGGAACAGATGAGCTTGTACAGTCACTGTGAAACAACCAAAATTTAAGATGCAGTTTCTGGTTTGTTGTCAAAATGTAATGTTGATATTAGGAAATTACCAATTGACTTTTTGGTATTGGGGGTTGAACTGAAATATAACCTCAGCCTATTTTTATTATTTATTTTGAGACAGGGTCTTGCTAAGTTGTCCAGTATGAAGATTGTAATCTTGATTCAGCCTCCCAGAGTGCTGGGATTACAGGCCCGCCTACCATGCCCTGTAGATGTGTGCATGTCTATGTGTGCAGTGCTAAGGTCTTCAGAAAGAGAGGCTTGCTATGTCCTTACCACGTTCAGGCTGGGCTTGAACTTTTAATCCCCCTGCCTCAGCCTCCAAGGGTGCTGAGATTACAGGCCTGCTCCACCACACTCTACTCACTGATTTTTGAAAGAAAAGCCTTTGTGATATTGGATAAAGGACTTTAACATTGACCTGTGGCTTAATGTTTGGCATTGCTTTCATTTGGATCTTCATGTCACGATAGGGTCATTTTTGACTACTGATGTTCCTATTCAGCAAAGTGTTGAAATCAAGTAAGTAGACTTGGAACCAGAATACTCAAAGTTGCATTTTTAGACAAAAATTATCTTTAGCTGTAAAATGATTTTTTTTTTTTTTTTGAGATACAGGGGATTGAGTCTGGGGCCTCTGCACTGAAGTATATCTCCAGACAATTTTTATTTTTTATTTTGAGAAAGAACCTTGCTTGTGGAGTTCCCATGTTGTGATTCCACACCAATCTTCACTGACTCCTGGTCGCTGGTGGCCAATGGCGGCCTGATAACTTCTAATATTCCTTCAGGATTTCTGGTCTTCCCCTGGCCTCCTTTCAATTGTTGGGGCACTCCTCCCTGTCCTAGCTACATTGAGCAGGCATTTTTTGACTATATTCTTAACTTTTGAAGTGGTACCACGAGGAGACATTGTGCACCTCTGTTACTCACCTGCCATCTTGACCGGAGGTCTCCTCTTATTCCTTTCTCTTCCTGTTTTCCCGATCTTGCTTCCATCTACAAAAATTGTGCCTCCCTATTTTCTACCATCTCTCCTTTATTTTAACCTTTATTTGTAGTTTGGGTTTCTCATATAAGAGGCACCATGCAATATTTAACCTGCTGTATCTGGTTTATGTCACTTTACAGTATGGTCTCAAGAGTCATCAATTTTCCTACAAATGACTCTGACCGAACCTCCTCTGGGTCTGGGTGGCCCACCATGTGCATCTGGACCACACTTTTCTTATCCATTCATGTGATGACTAGTGTACAGGCTATTTCCCAGGTTTTCCTATTGTGAATTTTCAACTCTCTTATTTTAACTTTCAGAGAATAAGATTCCTTGGCAAGTATCTAGAAGACCAAAGATAGTAGATTTGACTTTAGAAAACATTAAGACAAGCACTTCAGTAAACTATTTTGTAAGTACTGCACAGGTAAGCTTCTATCTAGTACACAGAGGACTTGATAAATGTTATACAAAATATTCCACAACCATGGCTGTTATGGCTTATATGTAAAGTTCACCCCCAAAAGTGATCTTGTGGAAGTTGATTGTATTGTGGGGCACTAGAGTCATCAGTGATTTTTTTGCAATTTATATTTGCATTAATTTGTAAGGCCTGACCCAAAGCAATGTCACTGAGCACAGTGACATTCTAAGGCTATGCATTGTGAACGACCCCACCAAGACCTGGCCTAATAGCTCAAAAACAGAACATGCCGATTCCCAGATGCCAGGATCTCCACTATCTAATGTGAGAGAGGGGAACATTCTTTAAAAAGGAAGGGGCCCGATTTAAATGAAAAACATCTAAGTTTCTCACGTGATTCAAGCCCTTAAGGGAATAGTGAATAAGCACAATGTTAATTCCTTCCTGATATTGACTGTCTACTCCCCGGAAGATGGGACTCTCTTGCCATCTGTTAATCCAGTAAATGCTCCCTGCTCTTCTGTGCTCTTCGTGCATCTAATTACGAGGACACAGGACTAGGAGGTGGAGGAGATGTTTCCTAGCACCTCCAGGCCCGGCTATTGCAGGGCCCTGGTGTCCTGGCTGGTCGCATGCGCAGGGTTCTCTGCTGCCCTGCTGATCACACAATTAACTATGTGTGCTGAAACGCACCTGGTGTCCAGGTATTTGGGATGCTGAGACAGGAAGATGGCAAGTTAAAGGCCAGGCTGGGCAATTTAGCAGGACCCTGTCTGCTGTGGTTTGGATCTGGAATGTCCCCAAAAGTCTCATGTATTTGAATGTTATAGATTGTCTGTGGAACCATGTGCTGTTGGGAGATTGGGGCCTAGTCTGGAGGGGTGGATTACAGGCATATACATTGTATTATAGGGGTATGGGGGGGGGTTTACCACACCTTGCACACCTGGATCCAGGAGGGGCTGATCACTGGGATGAGACCTAGAATGATATATAAGTTGCTTCCTGCCTTTCTTGGAGGACTAGTCTCAACTTGCCTTGACTTGGCTTCCTGTGTGTGATGTCGTGAGAAGCTGCCTCCACCTCTGTCTCTGCCATGTACCTCCATTGCTTCTGGCCGCCCCTGCATATACTGTGACCTTTTGAACCTGTGAGCTAAAATAAACCTTTCCTCCTCTAATTTGTGGATGTCAGTTACCGAGTCACAGCAATGAAAAAGTAACTAAGACACTGTCTAACAGAAAAAAAGGGCTTGGGATGTAGATCAATCTCAAAATAAACAGCTGGACATGGTGGTACATGCCTATAATCTCAGCACCCTAAAAGCTGAGGCAGGAGGATCTCAAGTTCAAACCTAGCCTGACCAACATAGCATCTCGGTGAGACCCTGTCTCAAAAATCAAAGTAAAAATGGGGCCAGGCATTGAGCTCAGTGTGAAAGCTCTGGGTTTAGTTCTCAGAGCCACAAAAATAATAAGTTCTGAGCCTTGTTCTCAGGCTTGACACTGCACAACGCCTCCTTGATCTCCAGGGGTTAAGTGTTCCTGAGCCCTGGCTTCCCTGGCAGCTCACATGCACTGACTCCAAGCCCAATCATGTTCTCATGACAGTGTTCTGCAGCTAGTCAAACCTATCCTGATTTACGGTAAGTCCAGTGATCTGATGTATCCCCTCCCTATCATACACATAGTCCATGGTGGTCACCTGTATAACCTGTGGTGATCATAAGCTTATCCCCCCCCCGATCACATACCATCCCATGTCCACACCCTGGTCTTGTGGGAAGGGCCCTGGTTCCTGGCTGGTCATGTGCTCATAACTTCTTGGCTCTTGAGCCTGTCACATGCTCTGGGCTCCATTCCCTTCCCATTTGTCTAGGCTTCCTGGTAACACCTCTCCAGCCCCAACTCCCAGGGTTGTTGTGGGCTTATGGGTCCCAGCTCCCCAGCCATCCATGGCTGGTCTTACACTCATGGCCCCTGTATACCTGGCTGTTCTCAACACCTGCTGATCATGAGCTCAGTCCCATGTCCCTTTCCCTTCCACCTCTGAGAGGCGAGGTGCATAGGCCCTGGGATCCCAGTCTGGTCACATCAACCTGTCTTTGCTCTAGAGCTGGTCACTTACAGCCCTCAGCTACCTCCGCTGATCAAGTTCACAAGGCCCTTGCCTTCTGCTCTGGTCACGTGCACGTAACCCTTGGCCCCTACTCTGATCAAGTGCACACAGGCTCCTCTGCTGGTCACATGCCCACAGCTCTCTGCTTCCCTGCTGGGCACAGTCTCCAGTTCCTCAAGTGCTCACAGGCCCTTGACTCCCCATCTGTTGCATGCCCCTATTTCCTCTGATCTCTTGGTGGTCACGTGCTTCTCTGCCCATGGCTCTCTCCCTGGTCATGTCACACAGTCCTTGGCTCCTCTGCCGGTCAGGCACTCCTGTGCCCTAGGCCTCCAGCTGAGCACCTGTGCTGGGCTTCTCCTCAGAGGGTCTCGTGTTCTGGGTTCTTTGGCTCCCCTGCAGATCATGCTCTCACGTTAACATGGGGTGCAGGCTCCAAAGACTAATTTCTGGGTTTTGGGTGCTGCAAATTCCTGACACTGATTTTAATTTTGACCTTTGGTGAATGTATGTGACATGCTGTGCTGCCAAGGATGGGTTTCTTAACCCTTTGGCAGTATTAAATAGGTCATAGCATTGGTGACAGTGGAAAGGCGCCAGTGTCTTTGGTGACTATAGATACATTATTATGGTATTTTTTCTTCAGTGAATTCTTCCACTAAGTGAGTGACTCATTTTGAGAACGGTTAGCAAGTTTGGCAAGAGGAAGGTGACCTGAGGTATATCTAAGGCCAATCACTAATTGTTTGACCTGTATGTCTAGATTTTCAATATCTATGTAAAGGCATTTTGAAAGGCTGTTGGTAAGTCTAAGGCCAAGTGACAAATGCTAAGAATTTTGAGTGGACTTATTTCTCAACATAAAATTATTATACAGTAGAAATGTAATATGCTCTTCTTAATTTGCTCTCATTTTCCTATAGAAGTTATTTACATATTATGTAACTTACATTTATAATTTACAATACATAGTATATTGATGTTGATAAAGTCATTGTTTTGTAGGATGCTTATGCTGACCAAAATCTGAGGGGGATCTTCTCAGTGAAGAGGTCTTGATTTGTAAAACTGGATTCTCAAATACCCTGACAATGCAACTAGCTTTATCCCTTATCTACTGTGAAGAAGCCATTCTTCAGGAAGGCAGATGGCAAACTGAATAAATTCTCTTATTTCTACAGAAAGGATGCAAGTTTTTTCCCCCCAAATCAGCTACGCGAGCAAGGGATAAATCAAAGTGAGAGGAAATAAGCAATTTTAACATCCAGAATCCATCACAGCATTTAAATCCGAATTTCATTTCAGAATAAGTTTACAGTTCAAAAAAGGATATTTACTAAAGCTACAACATTATTCGTATAGACAAAACTTTATAGCAAAACCTTGGTACAGAAGCATTAGTAATCTGAATACTATGTAGATATAGAAGGTATTTAAAAACAGAAATGATGTATTCCAAACGCTGTCATAGGCACAAGATCTAGGCTTATATTGGCTCTGCAAGCTTTTCACTACAATTCATCACATGTGACCCAAGCAGTCGCAGATTTTTCAGCATTGTGTACTGAAAAGATACAAAGGAATATCAGAGTTACTCGTCTTGAGAAAGCATGAGCTAGCGAGAGTGCAGAACGAAGGCGGCAAGCTAAGCCAACACAATGCCCTGGGCTTTAGAGGAAAGCAACGCATCTATGGCTTTTCCATGTCCAGCTTTGAAACCGGTTAGCCAGTCTGGCAAAAGAAACACAAGATACTTGTCTCTAATATAACACGAAGGTCATTGCTTACAAGGCATCTAGTAGCTAACAGGTTCAAAATTAGAAGACACAAATCGAGCTGTTCTTAAGAGCAAAATCATGAGGTACTGCATAGCAAAAATGAGAAAGTTTCCTCCAACCATCATCTGGCATAGACCAGGCAGAAAGGCAGGCTGTTTTTGAGGGACACAGTGGAAAAATATTTAAGGTGAATAGTGAGAACATACTTTTGTTTTTTAGTAACTATAAAGGACCCGGGCCTCCAAGAACCAAGAAACTCAAGAAGGTCCTGATTACAAGATTTTCTTATGTTTGTTAAAAATGTGGACTAAAATATGCGTTCATGCTGACAGTGAATTCTCACTGATAAAGGTGAACATGTAATAAAAACAAAATCGTACATTTTTCAGAGCACGTTCCTACTACATTGTACTGAAACTGCCTAACAGGTAAAAATGTACGTAGATTCTCCAAGGCTTCTGTTTTTCAGCTAGCAATGAAACATTAAGCGTAAAAGCGAATCATGCAGTATTTTTACCTATCAGTTGCTATGTTAATGTTATGAGGAGAACAGAATTGTCTTTTTTTCCTTTAAATCAGTAGTGCTCACACATTATCAAGTGAAACTAAAATCATACATGAGGGTAAATCATGAAGACCTGTTAAATACTTCAAAAATGTCCTCAAAGGAGTGCTAGAAATGACGCATTTCTATAGCGCAGGATTGCTGGAGGCTTAAACTAAAGCTGTAGGCATTACTGCTTCATCTCGCTCTCTGATGCTGCTCGCTTTTGTTTGTTGGATGAGGGAGACTCTGATGAGGGTTTTGATTCTCTGGAGCTTAGGCCATAATTTCTGCAGGTTCAGTGACCAACTTGGATCCATCCCATGTTGTCTTGAACTGTTCAGGAACAGGAAATTCTCTCTTCAAAACAACAAGAGGAAGAGAGTTATTTACACCACAGTTTCTTTTTGTGAACAGATGGAAGTCCGATTAATGCCATGCTATGGGCAAAGCAATTGGATAGAACCCAAATTTGCACGTTGGAGAGGCCTTTGTCACATGGAGACTGTCATATGTCATACGTCTGTTCAGTGACTGCATGCCAGGATCAGCATCAGTGCTAGGCATTCTTCTAAGCCTTTGACACAGTAAACTCAACTGACCTCCAACAACCTCATGAGCTTGGTGTTACTGAGATACCCACCTAATGAAGCTGAGGGCTGGGAGGTCAGGCAACTGGCCCAAGTTGATGTCCTTCATAAGCAGTGCAGCCAGAGTCCAAGCCAAGGTGGTCTCACTTTCCACTAAACTTGAACTTACGTGTGGATTAACAAAGTATTGTATGAATATGCAGCCTCTTATCCAGCCGTTCTGGGGAAGGGAATGGGAACCCTCATTTCCAACACACTCTCAGGTGTGTGGAGCAGAAAGGCTTCATCTCAGAGTTATTTGTGTATTCTTGGAGGAACTCTAAAAATGTCCTCCAGACTGGATACAAATCTGATGCTGCTCATTCTGCCACTCTGCTCTTCCCCTTAAGACTCCCACACTTTCCCTGTATGCCACCCATGCATACAAACTCACAAAGAAACTGAATAGCCGAAATAAAAGGAGCCTGGGCTCTTCTTTCCTGAGATGGATTCTCCAGACATTTCCAAGGAGGAGAGAAGGGGAGGCTGAGTTGTGGGCCTGCTCCTGCTTCCTGTACCACTGTGCTCACTGGGCCCCCACAGGTGCTAAGCCGATGCCTCTGCTAAAACAAGATGAGGTGTTGCCCTGGAATGCACTCATGAGTACCTGTCTTCCTTGGTGTAGGAGCCAACTATTTCTTGTGGAAGAAGTGATTTACCGATTGATTTTTCTGTAATGAGTAATGAATCCTGGAGCGGACCTGGCAGCAAGCTACGGCCTTAAGACCCCGTGCGTGCACACATGCACACATGCACCTGATCTTACTTCTGGGGACACCTTGGGATGTGAATGAAGCTTAGTGTCTGCTGCCAAAGCTGGGACGGGG
This sequence comes from Ctenodactylus gundi, assembly GCA_004027205.1. Taxonomy (NCBI): domain Eukaryota; kingdom Metazoa; phylum Chordata; class Mammalia; order Rodentia; family Ctenodactylidae; genus Ctenodactylus; species Ctenodactylus gundi. The sequence continues at coordinate 255,584 of PVKB01001352.1, read as the reverse complement.
GAGGACACTCTAGAGTGAAGGTGCTCCCTCAGGGCGATGCCCTGCAGCTGCTCCATGCTCTTTTCTGGCAGTGAGGACACAGCAATCTGATGGCAATCTCCTGGGGGAGACTCATTTCATTCAGAGTGAATCATGCAGCCCATTGATCCCCACATTAGAATGCCATGACAGGTCCTCCGCATTGTGCCCGCCTCCTCCACCTGGCAATGCATGCAGCAGGCCAAGAACTGAGGGCACGATGTAATTTACCCATGGAGACAAAGCCACCTTCTCTGTATAAACGCTCACGCTTTGCTTATCCTCATCCTCCAGGCCACAGGATCTCAATCCTGGCACCATGACGGGCTGCCCTGAAAAGCTTTACATCTACGGATGCCCAGCTTGCTTGCCCAGAGACTCCAGCTTGATGATTCTGGATCGCGCGTCCAAATCCCACAGCTTTCCTTAGCAGGCCTGGCTCCCCGGCAGCTGCGCTTGCAGCCTTAGCTGCAGAGGACAGGGCCTCATATATATATATATATATATATATATATATATATATATATATATATATATATATATATATTTTAAAGGCTGAGAACCCAAAAGGGGGCCTTTCTCTGGTTAGGGTTAGGCAGTTTATACAACAAGTGGTGAAGCACGACCTGACGGCTGCAGTTTTGTGTTTTAAATGGAAGTAATGAATTCCACGATGCAGTATGTGGGATGCAGCTGGGTAGAGTGGAGCAGCCTCCTGCCACATGCGGAAAGGAGCCCACGGCAGCAGTCATGTTGTCTGCCTGTTACAGACTGCCCTGTGGACAGCTGGCAACTAACCTCACAGGCTGATGGGCCTCTCTTCCAAAGGTGCATTAGCTAAGCTACATTTTTCTTTTATCCTTTCTCAGTTCACTGGTCCCCTTTCAGAGGTCTGTCACTGGGTTTATTTCCCTACTTCCAAGTAACAATCAGCCAATCCATCATATTGGCGACCCAGAAGACGTCGCAGATTTAATTGTATTCCCCTCTCAACATGGGAGAACATCCGCATGCTTCTTTCACAGCCTGTTTTGCTGGGGAAGAAGCAGCAAAAAAAAGAAATGTTGGCAAAGCCACTTGGGCTAGTGTTCCTCAGAAAGCTGGTTGGATGGACTGATGGGACTGGAATCCTCTAAGATACCTACCAAGAACCCAGATTCTTGAGGCCTCACAGCAGACCGGCTGGGCCTAGCCTCTAGGCACGTGGGCTGGAAACAGCCTGTTCATCCACCTTCCCAGCTGGTCTTCTGCCCAGTGGACAACACCTGGTCTATGCAAACGGTCTACTCACTCGACCCTTTCTTCTTTCCCATTTTTCTCTCCTATTTCTTGTTTGTCTCCATGACAGCAAAGGATAACATTTAGGCGTATGTCATTTAGGCGTATGTAGTACCACCTCCGCACACGCCGTGCCATGTAATGAAGGCAAGCCCAATTACAGTGAACACCACTTCCAGCGAGCGGCCCCAGGAAGTGCAAACCCGAGGGAGAGTACCGTCAAGAAGCTACTGCAGAGAGGGAAGGAGGAAGGCCACCCCACATCCCCCTCTTCCTGCCTGGGAGGAATTCTACCAGTATAGGCTGGTAGTTGGTTAGTCTCCACAAATGGTAAAAATGAAGGCTCAAAAACAATTCCTGACAGCCTTCTGGTGGTACTTACGTAATCACCATCCTGAGGGATAAGTATGTTCATTTCTGATGATTTGGCACTCACAATCTCACAGTCCAGTGCATCTTCACTGAGGTATATGTGGCAGCCCTCTGTCTTATTAATGGAAATTGTTGGCACTCTCCCCATTACCTGAAATAAGAAAAAAAAAATCTGGGACCAAAGTGAAGAAACAGAAATGTCAACATTCCAAAACAAATACAAGCCAGATTCCCCCACTTTAACTTGGGCTCAACCAAGCAGTAGGGATTGCTTGGTCTGAGCTGGGGAGGCTGGGTAATGGCTATGTCCCCAGGCTGCTCAATACAGCAGGTGTCATTTGGGGACAGAATGAAAAGACCGCACAAGGGGATTCTCAAACCTCAGGGTCTCTTTCGTGAGACAAATTAAGGGATAATTTGGAAACAGTGGTTAAATGTTCAGAGAAAGCTTCACAACCCTCCTAGTGGATTTGAAGCATATATTTGATTTCATGATAAAGAACCAAGGTTCACTTACTTCTATTTGCTTACAATTTTAGTTTTGACAAATATCCCTGAAACTGGGATTACAACAAGTACCAATACTGACATTTAAGTAGAAACTGAGTAGGTTGCTCTTAAACTTGAGAGTAAGTAAGAAATTCTACTGTTCTTTGCACAAAAGTCCCTTGCCAGATAAAAATCTCACTGGCTGAATACAAGGTTTAAATGAGATGAGCGTGGAGGTATTTTGTTCATTTCAGCAGCCAAAACGTGGGGCTTATTTCGGGATACGCATTATATAGACAAACAGGCTATATCCAAGAGAGAGCCATTCTTTTATTGTTTATAAATATCTAAGTGTAAAAATTCTGATCAGTTTTAAATTTCTCTTCTAACAATCACTTCTCAGACATTCCCCACCAAGTCTCCACAGGGGCAGACGGTTCCCCCAAAGACTATATTACAACTCTATAATTTTCCTTCTTGTAATGGTAATTAAAGTGATAAAAACATCTCTCTTTTCGCCCTGAAGAAAAAGCTGGTTGCAAACCAAAGGAACCAGTCCTGTTGATAGTGTAGGTGATGCAAAGAATTCCTTGGGGGCATCTGGCAGGTCACTATACTGCTCTGTTTCCTCCTCTCTCTCTCCTTGGAAACTAGACACTGGGTTGGAATGAAATCTCAATGCCAAAAAAAAAAAAAAAAAAAAAAAAAAAAAAAAAAAAAAAAAAAAAAAAAAAAAAAAAAAAAAAAAAAAAAAAGCAGAGGTAGTTCAAGGTCAGGCAAGCATGGGGCTCTGCCACATGTAATAATAGTGTGTATACATGTATTTTAAAAATATCTGGATCGTTTCTAGGTTTGCTTATTTTATAATGATTGTAAACACTGATGTGTTCTCCATCAGAACTATACAAGTAACAAGGAAGAGAAGGAAGGGGGAGAACTGTTGGTGAGTCTTGGATGATTTGTTTCCGAACAGGGACACATGAGGTAAGCACATAGCCCCGATATTTTTATTTATATTTGCATATTGCTAAATTATGTTAAAAATGTTGAAGGGCTCTGTGTATCTGCAAAGACAATAGTAAAAGTCTGAGATAGAGCTTAATATACCACAGCTATCTGATTAATACTCCATATAAACAATATGTATTATGTACGTTTCTTTTGGTGGTGGTCTCTGAATACTTTGAGAATGTTTCTTATCCGGAGAGAAGAAGCAGAGAGCTCCCGAGTGGCAGGTGCCTTTCAGCTTGCCCAAGCTAGTGTTCTTGCATTTCATACGTTTCTGTATTTTTTCCAGGGGTGAAGATCGAACCTAGATCCTCCAACATGTGATGTATGTGGTCTACCAAGGAACTACACTCTCAGACTAATATTGTTCTCTTTGAATTTATTTTTCCATAAGTATTTAAAGTATTTCTGCGGGCTACTTTAGTTTCTTCTCTCTCCCCTAATTTACATATTTTCCTAGGAGAATTTGCCAGAATAGGATTACAGCCACATCCTATGAGTTTAAGGCATATCCTATGAGTTTAAATCCATGCCTTTTTTCTCTTTTAAGTCTTTTAGCAGCATTATTGAGATAAAATCTGCACCCATAAAACCCAGCCATTTTAAGTGCTTGATTCAATTTTATTTGACAAATATACAGAGCTGTGCCATCACCATGACTGTCCTGTTTTAGAACACTCCCATCATCTGAAGATGTCCCTGATGGCCACTTATGCCATCCCATACCCACCTCGGGCAACTGCTACTCGACTTCCTGTATCTATTGTGTACAGGGCCTTTTAAGACGATTTATTAAGTGCTTTAAATAGGTAATGACATTTGCTTGGCTTGAACATCTAAGAATTCAAAATGTGTTCAGCCAAATATCTTTCTTCTGTCTCTGAACTGCACCACTGAGTTTCTATTCTCCCTGTGTAGGAAATCATTGTTCATCTGTCCAGCCACTATTTTCTTTTTCTTTCTTTTTTTTACAGTGCATGTCCATACCCTTAAAAATATTACAATCTATTTCAAACACAATCATATATTAAAAAATAATATAGCAAGAGCATAAATACACAGTTGCCTACCAACAACTTCCTCAGGGTGTTATATCTGTGTTAGAGTGTTTTAGCTTGGCCTATTTCTTTTTGTCATTGAAGTATAAAAACCCTTACAATATCACTGAAGCTCCCTCTGTCCAGTCTCCACCTCATGCACCCCCGTCCTTTCTGTCTCCTCCTTTTGGGGTACTGTGGGTCGAGGCCAGGCCTTCACGTGGAGCTGTACCCCTTGCCCATTTTCATTTTGATTTCAAGACAGAGTCTAGCTGAGACGTTGAGTTGCCTCTGCGGGGCTCGCACCTGCCATCCCTCTGCGTCAGCCTCGCAGAATGCTGGGAATGCAGGTCTGTGGCCCCACCAGGCCTGGCTCTTCTTCCTCTTTGACGACTACCTTTCTGCACACTGTGTTTGGAGCCTACCACGTCTTTCCAAATTGCCAGGTCACTGGGATGGCTCTCTTGGGCTCTCATAAGTACATTTAATATGTGTACATTGTTTTGCATATTCTAAGTCTTTTTATGAATGAGTGCCTTTATTGATCAGTGTTTTTGAGATTTACGTGGTTTTACACATGTAGCTGTAGTTCATTGATTTTAGTGACTGTACAGGACTGTAATTGAGGATTTATTTATTCATTTAACAGTTGGAGGACATTTAAATTGCTTTTGTTTTTATTGCCATGAAGAACAATATTGCAGTAGGCATTTTACTGGTCTTCTTGGCACAGAAAACCCACATGCCTGAGAGCAGAGTTACTCAGCCACAAGCTACGAAAGAGATTTTATTCAATAGTTCTGCTCTGCTTTGTAGTGAAAGTGATAGAGTTGCTCTCATCACACTGAGGCACCAGGGCTGGCACTGTCCCACTCTATCCGGTGCCATCTGAGTTTCTGACATCCAGGCCCTCTTCAACCTGCATGTCTTGTATGTGCAAGATTCAGCTAACATGGCGCCTTGACAAGAAAGAGTACTCTGAGTGGAAAACTGATGCACGTGAAAGTATATTTTTAATTGTGGTACTAATTTTAATTTCTACTTTTATTAGGAAGGTGAGGCATGTGACCTTACAAGCTACTTCAGCTTTCTCCTATTTGCCTTCATATCCTTTGCCCACCTTTCTATTAGATTGTTACTCTTTTCCTTATTGATTTCTGTTAAGCCTTTACATATTATGGATAGAAATCCTTTTGGATTTTCTGCATTGCATTGCAAGTGTCCTTCTTCAACCAATGCAAGCTTATCTCACAGCTTCTGTATCATAACTTCTGTTAAATATGTAATTTTAATTCTAATGAGGGAAGGTTTATAATTTGTTTATTTGGACCCTACATAGCAAAGTCTTTTGTAATCTGGTATGATGAAGATGATACTTTTTAAGAAGTATTTCTTTGTATAGCTAGAACTTCATTTTTATGTATAGGATGAAGCATAAATGTTTTACACACACACACACACACACACACTCATATATGCACACACACACGTGTGTGTGTGTGTGTGTGTGTGTGTGTGTGTGTGTGTGTGTGTTCTAAAGTGCATTTCCACTGAAGCATCCATCTACCTGAGGACTTCGTTAGGCTGTTGTGTTGACTCCACGATGAAACTCTTTACGATCACGGAATATTTGGCATGCGAGCTCCTTTGTTTTGTTTACCTTCAAAAAGCTTTTGCAATTCTTGCCCATTTAATTTCCAAATGAATTTAAAATTACTTTTTCATGAAAATCCCGTTGAAATTTTTGAGCTGAATTTCAACAAACTTACACATTACAAAAAATGGAAACAACTAACTCCATGTCTTTCTGTCCACTGATTTATATCTCTTTTGTGTTCTTCACTGACACCTTTCCATTGCTGTTACTTTTTCCCTAGTCCTCTACAGTTTTGGTGCTATTTTAATCTTATTTTGTATTACATTTTCTGATAGTTATTTGTGATGGAAAGAAATGTCACTGATTTTTGCAAGTGTATTCAACAACTATTTTGCTGAATGTTTCTTAGTTTATAGTTTGTTGAAACTCTTCTATTTTATACAAAGGCAATGTTTTTTTTGGCATGTAAAGAATTGTCTTTTCCTTTCCCAATTTTGATCTTCTTATTATTTTTCACATCTTATTGCAGAGGTTAGAATCTCTAATGCCTTTCTGAGTGAAAGGAATGATGGAATTCTTCTGTTTTTGCCCTTAATAGCAATTCTTCTAAAGTTTCAAATGAAGTATAATTTTTGCTGCAGAATTTTGAAATATACCCTTAATTTAGTGTCAGCATACAGTATAACGTCTCTGATTTTTTGCTAGGATTGTTAAATATAAAGATCTGGCACCAGTGTCCAGGTCTTATGATGCCCAGTCAGGGCTATTTCCATTCACTGGACACATGCAAAACCAACTTCTTAAATGGCAATTAGTAAAATGTGCAATCAAATGGGCTCTGATTAAAAGAGTCAGTGGTGAAAAGCCCAGTAAAGCAAAAGAGAGATTTATAAACCAAAATCTAATTTTGACAAACATTATTAGGAAACAACACACAGTTAAAGACAATAAACAATAAAAAGAGGTCATTAAAGCAACAGATTATTGTTGGCTAAAGGTGAGATGTCATTTAGATTTTGGTGTATCATAAAATTCTACTTGGCGAAATCAAAATTACTAAAGGAGCATAGATTTTTCTTCTCTGACAATTTAGTCTGAATTCTACGTTCTTGTTTATTTTTCTGTTTACCTCACTTACCCTTCGGAAACTTTGTTTTACTCTTTGGTCAGTGGCGGGAGAAATACTCTCTTTGAGATAGTGGTTTAATTCTAGGATAATCTTTTAGTATTTCTAAAATTTCATTTTATTTCTTTTGTGGCACAGGGGTTGAACACAGGACCTTTGCTCTGAGCTATATTTCCAGCTCCTTTTTATTGTTTATTTAAGACAGGGTTTCACTAAGTTGCCCAGGCTGGGTTTGAACTTGCAATTCTCCCACCTCAGGCTCCCAGTATTTTTACTTATGCAGTAGCTGTTTCATTCCAGTCTTATATTTATCAAATACTTACTGTTCGCCTGTGGTGTGCAGGTGCGGGGCAACTCCCTAGAGCTGTAAAGATCAGTCAGCTATCCTTGAAACAGAGACAGTAAGCCAGTAAGGGTAACACAAAATGGCAGGTGTTAAAAAGGAGGAACCAACACTTTCTGAGAAGACAGGCTTCACAGAAGAGGTGACGACAGAGTGGTATTAGGGAAGAGGAGGACTAAGAGTTTTCTGGATGGACACAAAGGAACAGGGCTCTCCCCTGCAGAGGGGCTGGTCTATGCAAAGCCACTGCCAGGGCTAAGCAGGGCTGGAAAGGCACTTACCTGAATTTGAACGTCCTTGGAGTTGATCACTTCCACAATGCCCACTACATTGTCGAACACAAGGCCAAACTTCTTACAGTTATCTAGGAGGAGGGGGAAATAAAACTCCACTAAGTACACATAGAGTATTTTCACAAAGCGACTCATCGCGGTAAGAGATCCACAGCCAGACCCTACCAATTGTGATGGAGTTTACTTTTCCTTTTATCTGGAGAGTGGATTTGTCACATTTGAAAATATAAGCCACCTGCTTCAGTTCAGTCTCTGATACGACAAGGTCATTCCTGTCCTCTTGGTACTCCTGAAATTAAGAGAGTAGGTTAAACAGTAAATGAAAATTCATTGTGTAATGAAATTGTTATGGAACTCAGCATGATTGGAGCTTTTTAATACACTCTTTCTTTCAGAACCTTGCAGCCCAGCTCACAGGTCTTATCTCATTACTGTAACGATAGGAATGGATGAAGTACTGTTGTACCGGGGTCAGGGCAACTTTCAGTCAGGTGCCGAGTGAGTGGGGCTGGAACAGGGATGTGAGAGACTCTGCGACATGGATGATAAGTCTATAAGAGATAGGCACAAAGACTGGTCACGACAGTGGCCTAAGCCCCAGTGTCTTTTCAGGCTGTGGCCACCTTTCTAAATACTTGAGCCCTTGGTCCTGAGGGAGATGCCCTCACACATTCTGAACCCGTCTCATCCTGCTCTACACTGGCCCTGCAGGTGGTGGGTGGCAGTGGTGGTGTATGGTTATATCAGAGCCTTCCTCAGAGGGCCTGAGGGAAACAGATCAGCAGATCATCAACAGATCTGAATGGGATGCAGACTCTCCAAGCCCCTGCACGAATGGTTTCTCTAGCTGCTTCGTTAAAAATCTACAGAAGTGAGTATCAAACCCATAGAGACAGAAAGCGGAATGGTGGCTGCCAGGGGATGAGGGGAGGGGAGGAGAGAGCGATTGTTTACTGGGTAAAGAGGTTTACTTCTGTAAGTGGAAAAGTGCTCTGTGCATGGACGTGGTGATGATAGCACAGCGACGTGAATGCATTTAAATTGAAATGTAGATTTAAAATGGCTAATGGTAAATTTTTATGTTATGTGCACTTTACAATTTATAAAAGCTTTAAAATGTTAAAGGAAGAATGTAAGAGAACTAGTGAAAAAAATGTATGGGGGCTAGAGGTGTAGCTCACTGGTTAAAGTGCTCGACTAGCATGCACAAGGCCCTGGGTTCGATTCCCCAGCATCACACTGAAAAAAAAAAATTACATAGGTGTGGTGGTGCATGCCTGTAATTCTAGCACTCCAGAATCATCATCCTGAGTTCAAGGGTAGCCTGGAAACAGAGTGAGACCCAGTCTCAAAAAAACAAAAAAAAAAAACAAAAAAAAACAAAAAAAAACAAAAAAGGAACCATCCAGAAATGCCCTGACTTCTATTCCAGTTAGTTGAGTTTAGTCGTTGATTTTGTTTTTTCCTCTTGTGATTTTACTTAGAAATACACAAGGTGCTGGTTAATGGTTTTAGCTACTGGTCCATTCATCAGACAGTATCAGGAATAAAGGTTAAGTGGCCAAGCAAGGTGGCACTGTGGGAGGCTGAGGCAAGTTCAAGTTCAGCCTGGGCAACTTAATGACTTTTATGTTGAGACATCACCTCAAGATAAAAAATGTAAAGGCTAGGATTATAGTTCACTGTCAAAGCCCTGGGTTTAATCCCTAGTGCAAAAAATAAATTGGTAAAAAGAATAAAGGTTAAAGGATGTCACTCACCACTCTCCACTTCTTTCCTTCCAACTCGAACACAGGAGCATGTTTCTGCAGAGAGTGGGACTTGGGGGAAGTGGGGCTTGGAGTGTGGCTTTTGGTTGGAGATCGAGTTTGTCCTTGTGCTCGCAGGCTGGGGTTCTTGTATGTCTTCTGGTCGTCTGTGACATGCCGGAGCCCTACAGGGTCACACACGTGGGCACATTTCTTTATATTTTATGCAAAAGGGAACGTGATTGATGGGAAATGTGCCAGAACTTTTGGTCACACCATCTGCCTGACCAGCTAGCACTCCAGGTGAAGCAGTGGAATCCGAATTTTGGTTGAGTTTAGACTGACAGAGGCACCATCTTGGTTCTTAAGGAGATAGAAGGATAAAAATTTTGGAAAAAACGTCACACAGACCCTCAAGTCACCTTACCAACCAGGATCTCCTGCTTTAGCTCTCCTCTGCGGCTAAGTTACTCACCAGACATGGCCTAAATGTTAGTGACCGTCTGTCACAATATGAAATTGACCATAAGGTTATAGGCATGGTCCATTCTTTCACTTTGCAAATGAAGTTCAGAAGGGACAGCAGAGACACTGTGAGCCAGTGATTTTTTGGCACTAGGATGGAGCCCAAGGCCTTTACCTTGAGCTACATCCCCAGGCCTCTAATCTATCTATCTATCTATCTATCTATCTATCTATCTATCTATCTATCTTTGATTTCTGAGGCAGGGTTTTGCTAAGTCACTAAGTTGCCCAGGCTGGATTCAAACTTGTAATCTTTCTGTCTCTCTCAGAGTTCAGGGATTAGAAGCCTGTACTACTGGGCCTGGCTCGCTGGTGATATATTTAAACTTTGCACTCTTAACTCCCAGATCAGTGCCAAGGGACATGTATACCCTAAGCCCTAGTACACGTGCCAAGCAAAAATACATGCAGTATATAGTTTTTAGCAACACAACTCTGTTGTTTAGAATGTTCTTTTGATCTTAATGTATTTTAGTTGTTGTGCGTGTATATGTATATTTAATACACTGCCTTATTGATGCTTGTTTTTATCTTATTTATTTGTACTGGGGATTGAGCCCAAGGCTTTCACATTGAGATATAATTACAGGTCTTTTAAGAAATATTTTTAATTTTGAAATAGTATCTCACTAAGTTGCTAAGTTACTGGGCTGAGTTAGAACTTGGGATTCTCCTGCCTCAGCCTCCCATAGAGCTGGGATTAAGGATGTACGCTACCACATCCAGCTTATTTCACTTGTACTTGATGCCCTGCTTTTAGGGAATGATGCTGAAGCATCAGGGGCTAAAATGGTGATGTGGCACAGTGGTGAACTAAGACCCTGGCGTCTCTGACATCTTATTTCTGCTCCATGTGGGCGCATGCAAAGCATGTCTGCCCGCCTAGACCTAAGAACAGAACAGGCTGCAGCTCCCTCTCTCTGTGTGCTGAGGATGGGGACGGAAAGGTACAACCATAACCAGGGCCCTGGGGCCCCTGGGAGCCAGCTCCCAGATCTTATCTGCTCACCTTTTGTGATGGCTTCTCCTTGGTTAAGCTGGGCAAAGAGAGCTGACCGAGAAGGGGAAGACTCTTCTTTTCTGCCTTCATTCTCGAAAAGGGGAGGTGGCCCTGGAGGAGGTGGTGGGGGAGGCGGTGGTGGCAGGCCAGGCCCGGAGGAGAGCACGGAGAACGTGGATGCTGTGGATGCTACTGGACCCTGTGGAAGACAGAAGATGGGGAGCTGTTGTGAAGCCAAAACCTGGGCTGGGATTTAGCCACGTGCCTCAGAACCTTTGGCCAGGGAGGACGTGGCATCCAAGACTCTTCAAGGAATCCCCATGGACACACTGTGGATCGTGGGGTGTTCAAGAGGACCTAGATGAGGGTGGCTTTGCCATGGGGACACAGAACACAACTTCTGGTGGAATCTGCATGTATAGGACCCTGTTCAACTCAGAGGCAAAGAGAGTCATATCCCCAAGTTCATGTACAAGGCTCGGGACAGGAATGCCAGCGCCTTGGCCCATCAAAAGAAAAAAGTGTGCCAATGGGTAAGATTAGCTTATTAGGGAAAAGGAAACTGCATCCCCCAAGGAGAGAGAGAACAAGGGAGAAGTGACACATAATCACTGCTTATTAGATGGGTTTGGTCCTTCTTGAGCAGCAAAAGAGAGAAAAGCTGAAATTCCCTGGAAATCATTTTTTAAATGTACAGGCCTCTAACTGACCCTCATGCACTGACCATGTGTGACCAGGGTGACTGTCGTACTGAAGGTGAGGAGGGTCCAGGATGGAACTGTCAACGTGTGACTAGATGGTAGACTGATGGGAAGTCAGATCCTCCTTCCCCAGCAAGCTCTCGATCCACTCTTTTATTTTTGCTGGTATGTGAAGTGGAACCTTCATTGAGAAGAAAGGTCTCACACATTCAGGTGGCAGAGAAAGGTGGCAGACAAGAGGGGACACTTATTTTAACATTTGCAAAGGACCCATGATATTCTCAAAGAGAAGAGAAACAGACATATGCGCCGAACTTGGGATATCTGTATGACTTTCCTTTTATGTGGTCCTGGGCCTTAGCACACTGAGCTACATATCTAATCCTTTTTGTAAGTTTTAATTTTGTCTTAATTTTTTTTTTTTTTTGAGACCAGATCTCACTAAGTGGCTAATTTGCCTGAGCTGGGCTAAAATTTGCAATCCTCCTGCCTCAGCTTCCCAGAGTGCCGGGACGACAGAGGGTACCACGATGTCCGGCCCCATTTTCCCTTTAAACTGAGGTAGAACTGCATTTAATGATAAAATTTCAAAGTCATAAAACTTTAAAAAAATTGAGAGTGAGGGAAATATGGCTTAGGCTCATACATTTCCAACACCAAACACAAAAGGTAAAACATTCCATTAATGCAAAATATTAACAGACGCAGCATGTCCTCATTTTCTTAAGAAGCTCAGGATAGCAAGCTGTGAAAATCAGGAAGCTTTAATCCATAGTAGTTTCCAAAAACAAGCAGTTTTTAAAGCATTTATATAATCCCTATTCAATGTTGAATTACCCCGAAAAGAAAAAGATCCGTCTTTTATTCAGAAGGGGTGCCTTAACGACTTGGCAGGCTGGGAGGCTCCTCTCCTGGGGATACAACTTGCTGTGGTTTCCGGTTTCTGAGGGAGACCAGCTCGACTCCATCAAGGAGTCAAATGGAAGATGATGTCATCGTTCTAGAGACCACCCCTCCCTCCCCAGTATCTGAGAAGGGTTCTTCCATGTTCCTGGGTGCAATGCGAGACTTTGCTTGGAATCCTGAAGAGAATATATAGTACAAACTTTGCGTATCAAACGATCTTTAAGTCCGCAGTTACAGCCGCTGAGGACCGCCAAGTAGGACTCTGTCTCCCAAGCGCGTGACGATTCACAGAGCAGAGCGGACCAAGGGCGGGCCCCTCCCCCGACACTGGGCAGCCTCCCGGTTCTCCTGCGTGCAAAGGGGCGACCCATCTGGCTTCCAAATACTAGAACCTTTTGGACGGTTCCTTTGCTCTCAGAATTCACAGCCTCTCTCCAAGGGCCGTGGAAGGAAGAAACATGCCACATATTCAACTTTCGGGATCTCTGATACATTCAGAGACAAAGGATTTGCTACGATCCATGTGGAAAACAAAAGCCAAAAGAAGAAAAAGGGAGGGGTCGGCTTCAGGACCTGTTGAAACTCCGCCTTGGACTCTGCCTTTGTAGTCCTGGCTCCTGAGAGCTGAGCACTGCGCTCGGTTTCCAGGGCGACTTTTCAGTTAGCGTTGGGGCGGGCTGAGCGGTGGCCTGGAAATCAAAGCGCTGGCCACTCCCCTGACCCGGTCTCCAAGCTGCCGGCACAGGGCACAGGGCACAGGGCACAGGGACTTCTCTGCCCCTCGTGCAGGACCTCAGAGCTTTCTGCATTCTCCAGCCTCGTGGGGGCCTGGCCACCAGCTGCAGTCTCACCGTGGGACTCCCAGTCTGACATGAGGTCTTCTTACACAAATTCATTTCTTTTGTTTTATGAAAATATATTTTATTAACACATATGTTTGTGATACATGGCAACTGCATTCATCTTGAGGGACTGGTACACGTACATACATACCACATGCTGTATCATACATACCTATGTATCCTACATCCAAGTCACATCTTAATCATTTTTGCTTCCCCTTCCTTCCCTGACCCTTCCGTCTTCCCAAAGTCTACTTCTGTTTTTTATTACCTCTCTATATTTCTGGGAGGAGTCTTTAAATACTTTATATCTTGAGTTTCTCAGAGAAGAGCAACAATCATACAATATTTAACTTTCCACTGACACAAAGGCTTCAGGTTTCCTAGTGAAAAGTAGAGGGGAGAGAGCCTGGGAAGCGATGGGAACTGGGAATTGTGGGAAGCCTGGCATGTGCCGGGCAATGATGATTTTCATTCGTCCCATGGATATTTAATGCTCAGCACTGACAAGCTCCAGACCAGAGGTCTCCAAACTCATCCGAATATTAGAAACATCTGGGAATATGTTAAAATTTCCCAAGACCAAGCCAGGAATACTCTTTGGGAGATGGGAGTGGGTGGGTGAGTGGGGGGTGGAGGTCTGTTTTACTGAAGCTCCCAAGGTAATTCCAATATGTGGACAAGTTTGGGGACAACTTGTCCTATGCGCTCTGTCCTTTGTGCTGAGATTAACCTTGACCACATTACACTAGGACTGTACTGAAATTCCTCTAACAGAAGATAAAGCAGGAAATCAGAGGCAGTTTAAATCCTGTAATAAACCACCAGTCAAGGGTGAAGGCATAATTGAAGCACATATCTGCTTGATTTTAAAGCCTTCTGCAAAGAAATCCTTCACGCTATGTTCAGATTTTTTTAAAAAGGAGTTACCAGTCAAATTAAAGTCTGAAAGTATGGATTTCCTTGACTGATAATATTTATTGCTCTTGGGCTTCTGGTTAGAATATACGGGATTATCTATTAGGAGGGGACACAATCTTGGGTCAGTTTTTGTCTCTCCTCCTCCTCATTCTGTTCCTCTAATGCTCTAGTGGCCAACTACACTCCTACAGTGGAATCTGGAACCAGTTTTCACTCAAAGGGGAGACAAGACCTCTTGGGTTTTAACATTGTCACCTCAGCATCAAATCACCTTTGAGTCTGATTTTGATGTGATTTAATGTCCTTCTTCTAGAAACTGTCCTCTTGCCTTAATTCACTTTTCCCAAGCACTCAACTGTCTCCAGCAATGGGTAGCTTGGACCCAAATCCAGGCTCCCTGTCTAGTTGGTGTTCAAGTTGTTCTGGGGTGGGGTCTTGAGCCTCTTCAGAGTACTGGAGATCAAAGGCCATCAACCTTCCGTGTGTTTCCTTTGAATCACAGATGTCATAGCAAGGTGACGCATCAGTTTTTCTAGACTGGATGGGGAGAGCACACTGATTAAGGACCTGGAGCCCTGAGTGCCAGGAAGCGATCCCCTCCTTCTCTGTGACCAGTGACTTAGGCTACAAGGCCTGTGGAAGAGTGTAGCTCAGAGAAGGTGGGACCACTGGAAGGAGGTTGACTTTGCATCCTTTACAATGTGAATTCGATTTATTCATAGACCTAGAAGGTTAACTCTGTTATGGTTTAGATCTGAAAGTGTGCCGAAAGTATCACGTATTCAGAGGTGGAGTTTTTTTGAAGGTGACTGCATCATGGGGTGCTAACTTTATCAGCAGGTTAATCAAGAAATTTATGGCTGAATGTATTGTTAGGAGGCGGGTCTTGCTGGAGGTGGGCCACTGGGTGGGTCGTGGAAGGGTGCAGTCTTGTTCCCAGGTGCCCCTATATTCTATCTACTTCCTGGCCATCATGAACTAAGCACCTCCACTCTGCTGCCCTTCCCTCTTGCCACCATGTTTCTGCCTTGTAGTCTGCTGAGGACTGAGGTTGCTGAACCATGAGTCAAATTAAATGTCACCTTTAAGTTGTTGGTGCCAGGTATTGTGTCCAGCAATGGGAAAATCAATTAATATAGGCTCCCTGGTAGACACACCTGTCTGAAGGTATTTCTGAATCAACAGGGACACAACTCTGGGCAGAGTTTCCGCCCTTGCTAGTCCCTGCTGAAGCAACGAGACACTGCAGCCTCAGCCCACAGAGAGCTCACTTCTGTGCACTGAGGCCCCATGGTCTGACCTGTATGTGCAGACTGAACAAGTCTATTTAAGAAGAGATATTCTTACTTGCAAATAATCTAGTCCCTTTCAAAGAAGGCTTTTCTTAATCAATTCTTTTACAGTATGTCTTACCCTAGCAATGACGTTCATTTTGTCATACAGCAGATTCATACATCTTGGCACTGAGGACCTAGGATGATGTCACATGACATGCACAAGGTCACCCAGAAGGGGAAGAGATGCTGAGAACTGCATGAAGGAATCCTGCTGTAGGAACTCAAGGGAGAAAGACTTAACCTTAGTAAAGCAGCAATGACTGCTACACAAATGCCTTTTAAAAAAAAAATACCTCTTTATGACGTTGTTAAAATGAATCTTTAAGAATCTGAGAGCCTCAGACTGTGGACTACTGAAAAAGACATTTTATTAACATTATGTAACAATGGCTTACAATCTTAAAAACAGTAGCACATTTATGATTTTAAATAGTTATATTCATGGTGCAAAATTTCACTTAATGTTGCAAGAACAGAGTACAAAAACCTAAAAATGCTGCTTTAATGTCTATTAAGATTACTTTTGAGAGCAGATGCTTGATTCTGTACTTTTTGTGGCATAAACTTTTTTTTTTAAAAAAAGAGTTAATGTGTTATAAATCCCCTTGTCTAAATTAATTTCACTGTCCTGGCAACAGCTGCCTCTTCCTTAAATATATGAACTATAGCTCTAAAATAATGAAACTATTGTAAGCAGCATAAGAACAATTCTAAAGTTTCTGGTTACATACACTGCCTATAATAATAGCTATATTATATGTAACATAGGTGTGTACTTATGGGCACTGCAATTTGTTTTCATTAAATGCTACTCCTTGTAGTAATCTGTCATCATTTTATTGCTCTAGAATTTAGATCATGAGAGGCAAATTACATACACTCCTGAAATGAAATGTCCACATTGCCTTGCCAGTGGCTGCTCCACATATGATGAACCACCCACTTTTACTGCCTGCATCCCACCACAAACACTTTAGTCTCACTTCTGCAGTCATTTCAAGTTTAGTCTAAATGGGGACCTAGTGGCCTCGATCACACCCCTGAATGCTCTGAGGACTTCTTTTTCCTAAAAAGAGAGATTGAGGGGGGTTTAAGGACAGATAACATTAATCTTTCAATTTAAGAATAAGCCAGGCGACCGATATCTTGGTTAGTATTTTTACCAATTTGTAAGAAGCAGAGCCCAAGAAAATAATACCATTTGATGGTTTCTTGGGCTGGGTGGATTATGCTGCTTACAAGAGAGCTTTTGTTGAGATGTATCATCTATAAACCTCGCTTAGTAATGACATTGGTATTTTGAGCCACCTGTCTTTAAGTACTTGTGGAGATCATAGATAAAGCCACACAAATGAAGCAGCTGACACGCAGTGACGTTTATAGGTCTTTCCTCCTCCCTTGCTTCCCTCCCAGGCGCACACATTCCCCTCCCTCTGCTTCTCTGTTGGATTCTCTCTTTGGCGGGCTGTTGCTGAACTACCTGGCCCATTAATCACCCAGTTTACTGTTCATGATCTCCAGGTAGCAGAACAACTTACATGTGTTCAATTTTATACTTAAAAATCACAAGGTCTCCAGATACGATGCCTGTAATCCCAACACTCTGGAAAGTTGAGGCAGAAGCATCCCAAGCTTGAGCCCTACTTGGGCAACTTAGTGACCTCAGGAGACTCTCTCTCTCTCAAGAGTAAAAAAAAAAAAAATTCTATAAGGCTGGTTATGTAGTTCAGGCTCTGGATTCAATTGCTGGTATCAACAAAAAAGTAAAAATTAAAAAATAACAAGGCCATTTCAGTTACAAATATATTTTCATGCTACAACTTAAGTACTCACTATGTTTTACAACCAAACATTCCCATGGAATGCTGTTGGCGAATTTTGTTAGAGACAAAGAATCTCAAATGACCTGGTCCAATTTGCTGTATAAAATACCCAGGTGGTAAACTTCGTACATTCTCTAAAGAACAAGGGATTGAAAGAAACAACTGCCAACTTCAGAACTCAAAAGTACGGTGTTATACATGTAAATAAGAATCTTCCTAGCAACAAAAGAAAAAAAATCACAACTGTATGAGCCAGGTGTGACAGTGCATGCTGTACCCCAGTACTCAGGAGACTGGGGCAGGTGTATTGCTTTTGTGCTAAAGAGCTCAAGACCTGCCTAGGAAACACGGTGAGACTCTACTCCAAAAAAAAGAAAAACAAACAAAGAAACTATAAAAAAACCATAAATATTTGACTTTTTCATGTCAGCACTAAAACTACTTTCTATTTTTGGCAGGATTTACTTTGATCAATGACTTAGCAAAACTGATATACTTCCAAATGTGTCAACTTCTATAAGAACTTACACATTTTATGTTCATATCTATATCACACTTTCATGGCATGACACCCGTAATCCAGAGAGACGATCACACACGAACTAACTGGAGGCCATCCTGTGTGACGTACGAGAAGCTAACATAAACTTATGACTTTTTAGTCTCTATTCCTTCTTTTTGTCACTTACTAGAATTTTGAAACTTCTTTTGCCAATGACAACAAAGGTTCCTGGGAACTTTTCCAAGAGAATAGAATTGTTAATAATACTGCAATGAAGTGCTCTGTGGTATTTTGAGCATATGTTTGTTAGAAATTTTTAGAAATTTTGGGGACCATTTCAGCCATGGAGAAACAGAACACTACTGGAATTTCCAGTTCCATACCGGTACCTGAAATTGATATAAAATGATGGACACACCACAAGGAAGGGAACTTAGGGCCCATTTTCATCAGATTCCTTCTGAAGCAAAACTCCAAACCCCCTGATCCTGAAAAGGGAAAGGGAAGGTCATTAAAAATCTAGATATTGAGGTTCCATTAATGATTGCAGATGGCTTCCCTCTTCCCCTTCCCTTCCATCCTCCTGCAGTCTTAGGGTGTTATTCCTTTGATGGTGTGAGTAGATCAGAGCTTTGGCAGTAGATTTTTAAAAAAAGACAGAATAAATAAAATTACTTCCAAGAAGTAATAACAACTTCATATTGAAAATAGCCTGCAAATGACATACACAATCCATATTAGTACAATCTAAATCAATATGCTTGTAATCCTTATTACATGTCCAGATGTGTCCTTGTGAAAAAAAGGTAGGTGGTCACTTCTGTCCAACATACCCAAAGCAGAAATTCTGGATGAGAGCTATCCAAGCAGAGGCTGGGGGAAGATACGGAGCAAAAACTAATTTGCTCAAATGAACCAGATACTTTGCATAAATCATCTTCGTAAGTAGCCTGCATTATTAGCTTGGCCCTGCTCTGCTGCTTTGATATCTGGCCCAAATCTGGAAATTCCAGATTGTCTTTTCTTCCCGTCTGCCAGCATGGGCTACTTGAAAATATAATTTCTCATAAAAGAGGGAAAGATAAAATTAAATTTTCCATGGGAAAGCTTTCCAGAGTTAAAGATAGCAGAGACTACTCATCAAAGAGACCAACCATAGAGAACCAACAGTTACATAAAGACCAAGAGTGACATGTGGCTTGAGTTAGCAGGACAACTATTTTCTTCGGCCAGAGTGCCCAAGTCTGGATAGTTATCTGGATAGATGAATTCAAAGGTTTCCTTTCCTTTTGGATTATAGGGTCATAAAAGACTACTGCACTTTCTCAAATGATCCATACTTGGCAAACCGTAGAGGCAAAATAATAACTGTGAGAAAGACTGTTTACACGTGACTCTAGATTATACCTGTTTTTTATTTACTTGTCTTGCTCTGTAGTCCAGGCTGGTCCTGAACTCACGGTGTCACCCAGGCTGGCCTTGGACTCACCGCAACTCTCCTGTCTCAGCCTCCCAAGTGCGGCGATTATAGGTGTGCACCACCTCGCCAGCTAATTTTTTGAGGTGGTGCTGGGCGATCGGACCCAGGGCTTTGTGTATGATAGGCAAGAATTTTAACCTCTGAGCTATTTTAAATGAAAATACCCAGAGGGCTTCACTTCTTGAGCTTTGTAGTTGCGGCACATTAAAACAGAGAGGTGGTTATTTTGAAATCAGTTCCAAAATTCACAGCAAAAGTTCAATTGATGTTTAGATTAGGGAAGGGATTGGGCTGAAATCAGGTGGCATCAAAGGGGTCACTAAAAAACTGGCCAGGTCTTGCCTCAGCATTTAGTTCTACAAAGGGATTATTTTAACCTTTAGAAGAAGAAAACTTTTACCCCCGTCCCCTTGTGAGCCAATCTCACTATATAGTCATGGCTTCACTCTTTTTCCTAGCCTCTCCTTCATGTAACAGTTGTGTCTGGGCTGATGGCTCCTCTCATGCATACCTGGGTCTCCCCCTGCAGGGGTTCCAGACCCTGCTCACCCCTCCCCATCTGGGTGCAGGGCTCATTACCTCCTGACTCAGCAGGGCAGGAAGTTCTCTCACCCTCTCTCACACCCCTCCCCCCAGCTTCTTTGTTGTGGTACTTGGCATCAAGCACAGGGCCTTCACTCACACAGCGACATCCCCAGTCCATTTTTGAGTTTTGATTTGGAGACAGGGCCTTGCTAAATTGCCCAGGCTGGGCTCAAACTTGCTATCTTCCTGCCTAAACCTCCTGGAGTGCTGGGATTATTGGCCTGAACCACTGGGCACTACTCCTATTTTTCTTGATGTTATCATAATTTTTTCAGAATTCCAGACCAGAAGCTGTTTACTGACTTCTCCCTGCCCCGAACAAATCATGACCATATTTGCCAACTCAGTGGCCACTCCTTCTTTTTCTTTGCATTGCCTGTGGTTTATGTTAGGTCACATATTAACTACCTCTAGCCATCCACTAAAGTCTCCTAACTTGTAGCAGAGCTGATCACTTTCTTATAGGATGAGCCATGGGAAATAGCTCATGTCTTTCTAAATCTTCATAAGGACTTTGCTCACCCTGTTCCACTATGCTGCACAGTTTCTAGGCTCTTTGGGTAGAATGTAAGTTTCAGGGGGCAAGGACTATGCCGACTGTGCCACACAATTATCTTTATATTCTCAGCACCTCGTGTAGAACTTGGTGCATAGTAGGTGCCCAGCATCAGTGGTTTAGTTGGGGGGGGGGTGTCTCTTGGTGGAACTTATGGCCATTTGCACCCTAACTTTGTTACTGTGCATGTGAGGCTCCTTCATTAGCTGGTGATACTTTTTTCTTGTTTTGTGGTACTGGGAATTGAGCTGAGGGCCTTTGCATTAAGCTGTATCCTCAGCCCTATTTGTTGTTGTTATTGAGGCAGGGTTTCAGATACTAAGTTGCCCAGATGGGGCTCTAACTTTTGATTCTCCTGCCTCAGCCTCCCAGAGTGCTAGGATTCCAGGCCTACACTATTGCTTCTGGCTGTTGATGACACTCTATCCCCCTCTGAACACCACGGTTGTCTTCTGTTAGAGAATGAAAGTGCAGGTGCTCCCTGACTTATCCTGGCGTCCCACCTTGACCAAGGCAGCTAAGCTGAACGTATCCTACGTTGAATGCAATTAACATTCCTAGCTTAGCAATACAGTGCATCGTGGAGTGATGGCTGGATGGGGGCTGTGATTGCTGCCACTGCCTGCCATCTCAAGAGCGAACTGTAACTCTTATCACTAGCCTAGGAAAGGGTCTAAATTCAAGATGCAAAGTTCAGTTTCTACTGAATACACACTGTTTTCGCACAGTCATAAAAATGAAACATCCTAAGTGGAGCCATTGTAAATTGGGAAAGTGCTTGTAATTAGTCACCGGAAGTCTCCAGGGAGAGCTGGAAACCTGGGAGCAATCAAGTCCGCTGAGTTCAGTTGCGGTCAGGGATCCTCCCTAGAGAGCAGCGACGAGCAGGCAACCAATAACCACCTGAAGCGTGGCCTGTTCACTTCGATTAATAAACCTGAGGTGGGAGTTTAGTACAAGCTCTAAATGAGACGTAAAAGGATGAGAACAGCCTGGTGTGGTAGTGAAATCCTAGCACTCTAGGAGGCTAAGGCAGGAAGATCGCAAGTTTGAGACCAGTCTGGGCAACTTAGTGAGACCTTGTCTCAAAATCATATAAAAAATAGGCTGAGATGTGGTTCAGTGTAAAAGTCCTGGGTTTGATCCCCAGTACCCTCCACATCCCCACACCCCCCCACACTTACATGCATAAACAGAGAGAGACAGAGAGAGAGAGAGAGAGAGAGAGAGAGAGAGAGTCACAGAGAGACAGAGAGAGACAGAGAGAGCACACTTGAGAACAGTTTTCTTGAAAAAAGCAAGAGGGAGCCGGAGAGGCCAGAAGACTTTTGGAAACTTACAAGACATACATATTTAATTACATGCTACAGAGTCTAAATTATTTATAGTAAGTCAGAATACCCTCCAGCTGAGTTTTAATTTGATCAAAAGCAAACATCAACGTTAGCTTTGATAATGGACAAACACTTGGCCTTTATATTGAGAAACCAAATGAAAAGTTGCCATCTAGACATAAAGAAGTGATCAAAAAGTATCTTGCTTTAGGAAAAATAAAACTCCACTTCTTCCCGATTTTAACCATTCTCAGTGCTTTGTATTTTCCTGGATGGACATGGGAAGTGAGGATGAATGACAACTAGTGTACAGGCTAGATATTAAAAACTCCTACTACTGACATTAAGAATTATATCATCGTTACATAAGATTTTATATACATTCAGTCATGCACAGTTTTATTCTTCTCTACAAACAAATTATTCCCAAAGCTACAGTGATTCAGAAATACATGAAAGCGCAGAACTATAAGAAGTTTTGATGCCAGAAAGCTAATAAAGTTATTACATTTACTCAAATTTATTCATGGAACTGTATTCATGCCACTTTTCTAGCCAGACCCACAGAGAACAGAATAGCAGCTCTGGTTTTTATTATTTTTATTTTTTGATAGAGGGTTTTGCTTTGTAGTCCAGGCTGGTCCTGAGAGCACTATGTAGCCTAGGCTATCCTTGAACACATGGCAATGCTCCTGCCTCAGCCTCCCGAGTGCTGGAATTACAGGTGGGCACCACCACGCCCAGCTCAGAATAGCAGGTTTTGGACAATTCATAGGAGAAGACCAATGATATCAATAATCATATGTGTAAGGACTCAGTCTTCGTCATTCTGCTGTGTTAGCTGACTTGAAAGAGCTGCCAGTCAGCATTACAATGTTGACCAACTGCTGAAGGTGCGCAGTAGGGTGTCTCCATGGAGGTTTGGGCACAAATCTCAAAAGATCAATTTATTCAACAAAGTGTAATTTAAGGAGCCAAGGTAAACCAACTAGAAACAGTTGGGAAGAATGAAATCAATGGAAGCTGCAAATAGGTGCAGGTGTCGGGACCGCCTAGTCTCAGCGGCCTTGGGGTAGAAGAAGAGCCCACAGACACGACCAGATGACCACAAGCACAGCCTATTCTACAAGAATGGCCAGATGGCTACTCCCCAGCTGCTTCCCCTCTGGAACACCACTGCCCTGACCCAGTATACTTGTGTACACCCACACCCACACCCACCCACACATGGTCACTGCTCTCAAGAATCCCTGGCTTCAAAGTTGTACTTTCTGCCATTGCCTAGCACAGCTGAGGCCTGAAGGCCAAGGTCAGGAGGAGGGAGCCAGCCAGTGCTGCCCCAGCTGTTCCCACAGGGCATGGCTATTCCTCAGGGCAATGCACTTGTAGAAAACCAGGTCTGAAGCAGCATGATATTGGTCACTGAACATTCAGAGGGCAAATCTCAACATCTAACTCGAAAACAGAAGACAACAGTTACTCCAAACATGTGAGCTGGTCAGCTGCTGTAAGCTTCCCATGTTGCCCACAGGAGCTCTGTAGCGGACTGTGCCTATTATCATGGAATGTGGCTTTAGAACCTGAGTCCTGTAGGATCTGTGCACACCAACACTACATCTTTCCTGATCTTTTTAAAAAAAAAATAAATACGTAGTTTTCACATAGTTGTGATTAGTGCGTAAATGAATAGAATTACCTTTTTTATTTTTTTCCCCAGTGAGCTTGCTTATATTTTTTCCCTAAAGGCCTTTAGGTCAGACATTTCTGATAACCCCTTTCCTCTTCTTTGGAACAATGCTTTGATTCTGTTTTTAACTGCTTTATCACTCATTTTGCTGATATGCTGACAGAACATAAGAGAAATTAGTTTGATTTTATGCAAGGGATTATGCTTAAATCTTTAAATACTTTTTTAGCGATTTAAAATAGAAGTTTAATTTTAAAATCTAAAATAATAATCTTTATCATATACTTTTTAATAGCTCCCTCCCACAAACGTTAGGACAAAAAAGTATGTCGTAATGCTTTCAAAAAGATTTTGTACATTATATTTCTGAACCAAGATGTCTC
Source organism: Ctenodactylus gundi (assembly GCA_004027205.1). Taxonomy (NCBI): domain Eukaryota; kingdom Metazoa; phylum Chordata; class Mammalia; order Rodentia; family Ctenodactylidae; genus Ctenodactylus; species Ctenodactylus gundi. Next base: position 231,693 of record PVKB01001352.1, on the reverse strand, counting down.
CATCACAATCATTTCCTACTTTTCATACCAGACCAGAATTTTATTAATCCACTTTTCCACTAAAGAAGTGAAGTTGAGGGACTTCTGGTCAAGATGGCACCCAGGTAACAGAGGTGCCCAATATCTCCTTGTGGACCGAAAAGTTGAGAATTTAGTAAAAAACTGCCTGTTTAATGTAGCTAGGACAGGCAGGAGCACCCCAGCAACTGAAAGGAGGTCAAGAGAAGATCAGAAATCCTGAAGGAACAGCAGAAATGGAGGAAAAAACCCAGCAGCCTAGGAAGCTGCCTCAGGCTGGCTCCCAGCATCTGGGAGCTGCAGGCATCTGCAGACAGAGCAAAGCCCGCATGTGGAGCCCAGAATATCTGACCGAGCTAGGAGACGGAGGAGCGCCGCAGCAACCAACAGGAGGCCACGAGAAAGTCAGAAATCCTGAATACGTATCTGAAGTGGAGAAAACAGGAGCCGACTGGATGCAACCCTGATGTGCTGGCACTCACAGACCACAGACAAAGTAAGGCCCAGAGACCAGAACCTTAGACTGAGAGATAAGTGCTCATCTGGGAGAAGTGGAACTGTCAACAGCTGGCAGCCCCAGCCTCTAAAAAAATGAACCTGCAGGTAGTGCATACTACAAATGTAATGTGCGCTCCCCCTGGAAAAGGCCTCCTGGGGAGCCCAGATCAGAAGCAGCGCTCAGCAGCCGTAACAGGCAACGGCTTAAGCAGGAACCATTAAAAAAAAAAAAGAGCCCAAGACAGACCTGGTTAGAGTAAAAGAAAGCTCAGAAGAGCACACCAGGGCTTTTGGGGACACTCTTAAGCAGTGCCTAGGAAGAAACTGGCACGACAGGCAGTTGCAGAGAGGAGATAAGGGCCGCTGACCTGAACGGCTCAGTGTTGTGGGAGTACCTCGAGGGAGGAGAGCCCCGCCCTGGGGGAGGAAAGCCAGGACAGGCAGGAGAGCTTTGCTGAGGGGGATGGGGGTGAGCACCATACCTCCAAGGCCATCGGACTGTAAGGTCCTCCCTCAATACCTACTCCCAGCACAGAACTCAGAGGAATTGCAGCTCGTCACCCCTCCACACCATCATAGCCATTCAAACAAACCTCTCAACGAGGCCTTTCAGGTGAAGTCCCTCAACAACAGAAACATGGGAAGAAAACAAGGCAACAGGACACCCACAGACATGCCTGAGACCCCAGAAACGAATGTCATGGGCCCTGAAACAATGGAACTTATAGAGGAAAAAGTAAAAAAAGCAAATAAACGAGTCAAGCAACTGGTTTCAAACAAGATATTCTCAAAGAAATGCAAGCCTTAACCAGAGGGCTTAAAGAGGAACTTACTAATCAAATAGTGGTCCTAATGGAGACAAAGCTCACTGAGCATACTGAAGTCACAAATAAAAAATGTTGGCCGAGTTAAATAAGGAAATGCAAGATATGAAGAAATATTTTAATAGAGAAGTAGAAAATGTGAAAAGAAATCTAGATGAAATTCAAGACATAAAAAAAATACTAAAGCAGGGGAAGATGACTTGAATATTATGAGGACAGAATTTCAGATCTTGTAGATAACGGTAAAGAAACAAATGCTATAATTAGGCAAGATTCCGAAATTAGTAATGATTGAAGTAGGTGGATACAACAGCTGATGGATGATTCAAGGAGAACCAATCTAAGAATTATAGGTATGAGAGAAAGAGCAGAAAACAATACTGAAGGTGTAAAGGATTTATTCATTGAAATCCTGGAAGAACATTACCCTAATCTAGAAAAAGAAATTAATTTTCAAGTACAAGAAACTTATACAACACCAAATAATCTCAACCAGCAATGAGACTTGCCATGACACATCATAATTAAAACCTCAGAAATAAAACATGAACAGAGAATATTAAAAGCAACAGGAGAAAAACAAGCATTATTCTATCAAGGCAAACTCATTCAAATTACTGTAAATTTCTCAATGCAAACTTTAAAGGGCAGAAAATCCTGGAGCAAGATCTTTCAAGCTTTAGAAGACCACAAGTGTCAACCCAGGTTACTGTATCTGGCAAAATTATCCCTGAAAACTGAAGGAGAAGTGAGAATTTTTCATGACTAAGAATTTCTAAAGAAATTTGCAACCCCTAACCCAGCACTGCAGAAAACACTTGAAGGAATCTTTGAGAGAGGCAGAGAGACAAACAGCACCAGAAAACATGGTGGAAAGGAAGCATCTAAAGAGAAAGTATAACAACAACAAAAAAGGGCTGACATTTGAATCATTAAATTGGTGTCCTTCTAAAAATAGTACCAACTGTTTCATAAAATCTGTGAAGCTTGTTTTATTGTTTTTAATAGTACATAAGTTTGAAAACATAATAATTATATTCAACATAGGGAATTAGTATAAAATCCTTAAAATATGTATGCATGAAGTTAGGGATGGATAGTTAGGCAAAATGATAAACCAAGTCTTGTAAAATGTTAGTAATTAGTGAAATACTAGTAAATAATCTATGCAAGTTTTAAAAATTCTGAAATATCTGAGCATGCCACTCTATTGCTTTAAGGGTAGTATACTTATGTGACAATAGACTTTAGTTTACTTAATGTGGCAATTTGATATAGACTTAATGTAGTGATTCACTCATTTGGTTTTGGATGTAGGTTTATCCTAAGAAAACTGATTGATGCAATGACAACCTAAATGTCTCTTGAATGTACAAATATTTACCTTTCAGTACTCAGCTAAGGAATTTAAAATTTAACTTCTCCCTCTTTTCACATTTTCTAGCCTTATGAATTGCATTGTTATAGTTCTTTTCTTATGTAGCTTGTGGATGAAGCCACACTAAAGAATCTCAACAAAGATATCATAAGATACAGAAAAAAAAAAAGAACTTTTGGCAAGTCACCCCAGTAAAGGATTCTGCTGGACCCAGAGAAGTGGCATTAAGATATGGCCACTGCAGCCCATTCTAGGGGTTGGAAATTGAACTAGTAAGTGGTGATTTGAGTGGTAAAGTGAGTCAGACGCAGAAGGTTAAATATGTTAAATATCGCACAGTTTCTTTGATTTGGGAAGCCCAGAACACAAGTGTTCTATAGAACCAAGTAAGTGTGATAGTGGGAGTTACAGGAGGATGGGGAGGGTACTGGAGGGCCAAAAATGGGGAGGGAAAGAGATTGTAATATTGATTTCATATGTATGTGCGCAAAATACTCAAGTTCACTGGAAACATTTTGTCTTGCATATATATATATATATATATATATATATAATATATAATATATATGTATATATATTAATATAAATGGTGGAAAAAAAGAAGTGAAGTTGAGCTGAAGGTGTAGTTCAGCAGAAGAGTGTGTGAGCCTTGGGCTCAATCCCTAGCACCAGAAACAAATGAAACAAAACAAAAAATGAAAAAGCAGAGAAGTGAAACATATTCCAAATTTACCATTTTTGATAGAATTAGAATACTATGTGCTCAATAAATAACAGTTGGCATCTCATTGCAATCTATGATGCCCAGTGCATGCTCTGTGGCAGGGGTCCCCAAGCCCCAGGCTGTGGACCAGTACCTGTATGTGCATGACCTTGGATGATTGAAGGTGCCAGGGCTGACGAGTTGTGAGCACAATGTGTGTGAAGCTCCGCCTCCTGTCACCAACTTCCTATCAGGTTCTAATGCTGCTGCTGATTGACAGGAGGCGAAGCCTTGCTTCTGGCTCCCCTCTTGCTGTTGCTTGCCATTTCAGAGCTATCCTCCAGTAACCCACTGCAGGACAAATATATCCCCATTGTCTGTTCCTGGGACAGTGGTCTTTAATTAAACTGGTCCCTGATGTCAAAAAGGTTAGGGTTCACTGTTCTATCGATCATTTGTATTAATTTCATAAAACATGACAGAAAGTAATTTAAAAATATGAATGTGTTATATGTAGTAAGGGAAAGAGGACTGTTCTACAACTTGTTTTGCATTATGCATGGAGACAGTGTGCAGAAGAGGTAGTACTTTCTAGGACTTAAAACACTTAAAAGTCACTGTCACAGAGCATATATTTCTATTGAACACAATAAAATAATTACTGCAGAATAAAGGAAAACAGCTACCTTTATTTTATAACGGTTGATGTTCTCTTTTTTATGTTCATAAACACAATTACTCCGCTTTGTACATTTCACTAAAGGTATTTAAACCACTTAAAAATAATTTTTTGTTCATTTTCCATGGTTACCATTAGAGAATTGATAGACTGGCATTGACATTAATGTTGATATTGTTTTCCAAGAATGAATTCTCATTCTACCTGCATTTATCTATCATGGAATAATAACAGATTCAAGCCTCCTGATTTTCAGTTGACTGTTCTTTAATGATGACCCATCTCCAGGGCAAAGAGGTGCCAATTCCCCTTTATGACACCTTGATCTTGAAATGGATGAAAAATGATTCCAGCTAATCTACATAAACACGCACCCTTAACCACGCACACCTTCCTTACGAAAGCTCTCCAACTGTTTATGGACTCTCTCCCAAAGTCACAATGTTAGCAGCAGAGGGGAAACAGTCAATTTCGTTGTATTTGGCACTGCATATTTCAATACTATGGTGGAGATGAGGGGAAAATAAAAAGAAAGGAGGAGTCCACATTAACACTGTACACCTTGAGTTACTTTGGTTGAGGAACAAATGGATAAACTTTACACTCCCTTGAAAATTTACAAGCTTCCTTAGCCAATACAGACAACAACACTCATAAAAAGTGGGTGGTGCTGGAGCACAGCCATTAGGAGAGCAACGGAAATGGGGTTTACAAATGTGCTGCTTAGTTTTCTCAACACTGACTTTGGGTAGACTGGAGTCCCCAACCCCCAAGCCATGGTCCAGGCCACTGGGACAGGTGACTAGTGAGCGAAGCTTTGCCTCCTGCTAGTGTATTCCTATGATTTAGGTTTGAATTCTACCGCTGATCTGACACGAGGTGAGTTTTACTCCCCGCTTCCCTTTGCTCTTGCTCACCATTTCAAAGCCATCCTCCAACACCCCACTGTATGACAAGTACCACCTTCCCACTCCCCCTTGGGATAACGGTCTTCCACAAAACCAGTCCCTTGTGTCAAAAAGTTGAGGACCACTGCCTGAGCTCATGATTTAATTCAAAGCATTTAGTGAGCACCTACTTTGTGCCAGGCACTATGCTTGTGGCTGCAGACAGAGGTGAGTTTCCAAACAAGTGGGAGAGTTCTGAAAGCACACAGAACATTATGGTCCCATATGCAAAGGGCAGTAGGCAAAGTACACTCCAGACCCAAGGCGGAGTGAGGGAGAGCCACCAACCCAAAAGGGGAGCTAGCTCAAAGTCAAGGTCAACTGAAGTTGCTTAAGAAGGTGATGTTTGGGCTGGGCCATGGGGAGGAGATGGGGAGAGCTTCCCCTGGGAAACTCAGGTTATATACGAAGCATGGTATACGTTCAGGACACAGCAATCGTGGTGAAACAATGTGAGTTTGGCAGTGTGGAAATAGCCAGAGCTTCATTTGGTTTCACCTAGCACTGGTGTGCTCAGGATGCCATGGGGGCTTAGGATTCCCAGAAGGCCCAGTGACACAGTGAAGACATGAGACAAAGCTGGGGAGAAGGCAAAGTTACCACATATGTTATTTTTAGTGGCTGTAGACTATTTCATTGCAATCTTACCACAGACAACCATTTTCGTTCTACATGTAATTCAGGCAGTTCTCAGATTATTCTGTGACAAATGATACTTCCGTGAACAGCTTCTCATGCCCAGTTTATCTTGTTCTTTGCTTGAGGTAAATTCTAAAACATGAGATAAATACTCATCTGGTCTTTTGCTACTTGGGTGGAGAAGGGCCCGGTACTTACCGTTTTGCTCCATGCGAGGCCTGTGGTATGGTGTTCCTTGATGTAGCTCTGAAGTTCACTCCAGATGTTCAAATATGACTTGACCCAGTCCACGTGGCGTAAGTCACTTTTTACAAAAGAGAAGGAAGAGAGTGGAGTTAGGATCTAAAAACAAAACCTAAAGAAGATGGGAGATGGGGACACATGGCTATCCAGTAACCAGGGCTCCAGATGACCCCAGAACAACTGCCCTACTGAAGGACAGTCCCCACGGGAAGGTAGCCGAGCACTCTGCTGAAGGAGGCAGCCCGTGACCAGCGGCCTGAGCTCCGGGTATGCACAGAGACTGCAGAGAGGGACACCCCTTAACTGACCGGACTCAGGTCACCTGTCCTCCTGCCATCTCTGTTTTTTTCTAATGGGAGGTAAATTTCTTCTTATATTGCTTCTAACACAAAATAAACAGCAACTGCTCTCAGGAGCCAAAAAAGTTTATTTTTTTCTCTAATAATTCAGTTTAATTATTTGACTAAAAGTACAACCAAATGGAGGATTTCAGTTATTATGACTGATTAGGAAGGTGGTATTGTAACAAAAAACATTTTTTTTTTTTTGGAGACAGAGTCTCGCTCTGTAGTCTAGGCTGGCCTTGAACTCAATATGTAATCTAGGCTGGCCTTGAATTCACAGCAGTTCTCTGACCTCGGCCTCCCAAGTGCTGTGATTACAGGCATGTGCCACCATGCCTGGTTTAAAAACATTTTCTTACAAACAGGCAACACCCCATTTACATTAATTTACACATTTAAATTAATTAAATTAATTATTTTTAAAATTACTTATTTGATTTGCTGAGAATGCAAGAGAGATGAGCCATGACCAGAATTTTTATCTGTATAGGACATCCTAAAAGTTTGTTAATTTTCTTGTACACGGCAGCGTCTGGGATACCCTGTACATTGAATTCAATGCTGTTATAATTTTTTCTTCATAATATTAGTATTATTTAAAGTATAACCAATTAATATTGAACAAATACATGTTTCTATTCTATTACATTTTAATAATTGTTTCATACATACAGACCTTTGGGATTCCCTGGCATTTTATTGAAGAGCTCACTAAAATGCTTACCTTCTATGACAGGGTTAGCTTACAGGATTGAGAGAACTCTTAGGAATATTAAAGTCATAGACAGGCAAAAATAATTGCATTTCCTTTTAGTAATATTTATCCACAAAGCTTTTGCTCCTGCTTTGCATGAATTAGTTGGAAATGCAGCCATTTAGCACAATTTAATTATGTACCTGGGCCTGAAGCTAATCCCTGAAGGAGATCTCTATTATTAGAGTTCTTGCCAGTAATGACTAGTCCCTGAGGCATATTTTGTTTTGTTTTCCTTGAAACTCTCCAAGGACTACCAACACATCAGGAATCCCATGGACTATGCACTCTTAGGAAAAGTGAGGGGAACAGAAAGTCCTCATCAGCCATGTCCCAAAGATGAAAAACATGGGTGTGTCGTTGTTTCATATTCTTAGACTCATCGATTATATTAATGAAAAACAAAAAAATCTCATGGTTATTTTATCTCACTTTCGTAGTCAAAACTTATGAGGATAAGTGTTTCATAGATCTCTCATTAGTTTCTCTGCTCTGTGAGGTTTTGCAAGGATCTTTGGACAGTGCCCTGCACAGGACAAGCTGTCTAGACAGTAGCTATTACTAGAGTACAAAAATCACTTCACTATGAATATACACTTATATATATTTAATACAAAAATACGTGCATTTACACACAAAATATCCATGCATATCTGTGGACACATCAGATTGCACATCCATGGTTTTTTTTTTTTTCCATATTGGGATTGAATCCAGGACCTTGACATTGAGCTACATTCCCAGCCCTTTTCAGATTTTTTAACATCTTGAGACAGTGTCTCATTAAGTCACTAAGTTGTCCAGGCTGGGTTTGAACTCGCAATTCTTCTGCTTCATCACCTCCAGACAGCTGGAATTATATATAGGCATGAGCCATCACACTTGGATTCAATATGTTTTCTGTTTAAAAAATTAATAATACAGTCTCAATCAACACAGGCAAATTCATTTTTCCATATATCTGGAAGTTGCTTGGGTTGTGGATGTTAATGGGATCAAGTAGATTAATCTATTGTTTGTTTTCATGTGCTGTTAAGAGGTGAGGCTTGGTTGGAATTGGCCAATCACCAGGGCCGTATCATGGAAAAGTATATATACCTGCCTTCAACCTCTCCACTTCCTGTCCTGCCCTGCCCTGAACAGCTTTCCTCTAGCTAGGCCCTCGGCCAGGCCCATCAGCCATTGCTGAGTTGACTATGATAGAACTGAGACCTCTGAGCTATGAGCTAAAATATAACTTTCCTCCCTTAAGTCCCAGCAATGCGAAAGTGACTAAGACACCATCCCTTGGTTTTCATTGACCCTGGAAGAAGCTGGGTTAGGAGATTGTGAATTTTCATGCTTAAATTCTATGTGGTTATATTTTCCACTCTAACTCCATATGAGGTCTCTCTCTAGGTCTGTTTTTGGTGCTCTAGAATAATATAAGGTCCTGGTTCTCCAAAGACTCACTGGGCTCTCCACATCCCCTAAGATCTGTTATTTTCACAGATATCTCTCTGTTCTCCCCAATCTCATCCCACTTTATCTCATGTGGTTCCCCTCCTGGGCTTTTCTGCCTGTGTTATTTCTAATCTCAATACTATCCTCCCCCCCCCCCCCCCAATTATGTGTTATACAATGTTTATGCTGAACTTATTTAGTGCACATACATATCGTTTCAACATTGCTGTCCCTTTCCCTTCCCCTTTTTGACCCTCACCCTAACTCCCACTGTTACACCTATTTGGTTCTATAGAATGTCTATATTCTGAGTTTTTCATATTACAGAAACCATGAGATATCTGATCTCCTGTGTCTGACTCATTTTACTGAGCAAGATGGGTCTCAATTTGTATCCATTTACATACAAAAGCCTCAAATCTGCCTGTCTTTATGGAAGAGTAGTATTCCATTCTGCACATGTACCAGAATTTTTGTATCCATTGGTCTGTTGATATGTATTTTGGTATCTTCCACATTTTAGCTATTGTTAGTTGTGCTGCTACAAATATGGATATACATGTATCTCTGTTATATGTTGCTTTTAACTCTTTTGGAGAGATACCCAGAAGAGGTATCCCTGGATTGAATGAAATATTTATTTTCAGAATCTCCATTTGGCCCTCCATAGTGGTTGTATCAGTTTACAGTTCCACCAACAGTGTACAAGGGTTCCTTTTCCCCCACAACCTCGCCGGCATTGACTGCAGTTCCAGTTCTTGATATATGCCATTTTCTTTGGGGGTAAGATGATACTTTAGTGATGTTTTGATTTGCATTTCTCCAATAGCTAAGGATGTTGAACATCTTTTCATGTATTTATTGGCCACTGAACTTCTTCATCTGAGAACTGCCTATTCATAGTTGCTCATTTTTAAATCAGGTCTTTGATTTTGAGGAGTCTATTTTTTCTTCATTTCTTTGTATATTCTAGTTATTGGCCTCTATCCAAGGTATGTGGGTGGTGAAGATTTTTTTTCCCTTTGATTAGTTCTCTCCTCACTCTGTTGATAATTTCCTTTGAACTTTTAAATTTGATGTAATCCCATTTGTTGATTTTGGGGGTTATTTCTTTTGCATTGGGTATCTTGCTAAGAAAGTCCTTTCCTACTCCTATAGCTTTTAGATTTTTTGCCTATTTTGTCTTCCATAAGGTTCAGTATTTCAGCTTTAATATCTAGGTGTTTGATCCACTTTGATTTGGTTTTGGTGTGTAGCGGCAAATGTTTATTTAGATTCTTTCTTCTGCATCTGGATAATCATCACTATTCTTGATTGACACTTCATTTTCTACTCCTCTTTCCTTTCTTCTGGCTACTCACTCACCAAGTCCACTTTCATCAATGTGCACGTGGTGTGTGTGTGTGTGTGTGTGTGTGTGTGTGTGTGTGTGTGATGGGGAATCAGGCCTAGGGCTTCACACTGAGCTACATCCCCAGCTCATTTCTACTTTTGATTTTGAGACATGGTCTTGCTAAGTTGCTAAGTTGTCCAGTATGGGCTTAAACTTAGGATCCTCCTGCCTCAGCTTCATAGAGTACCGATATTACAAGCCTTTGCCACCTAGGCCCAGTAATGTTAAAATGTCTTGAGCTTTCAGGGCCAGTCCATCATAACATTCTGTCATTTGATTACACACAATGTACTGGCATGAATTCAGATGGGGATGAGAGAACAGAGGCACACTTTCTAAAACACATGCATCACTTGGGCAATTTCAACTTGGCTTTCCCTTAAAAGATGGAATTTTTATTTCCAGTTTATAACACAGTTGGAAGGAGGCTTGGGAAGAGATTAGTAATAATCATGTTAAGTTTTAGGAGCAAACATCTCACAAGAGACGCGCAGCCAGGCAGGAGAAAGGGTACGTACCTGTGTTTGTAGTCCTTTAAGACCCTGTTAGTGTAAAAGGTGGCAGCATCATTCATCTCCTTGACATAAGGGCCAGGTTTGGGGGACTGAGAGAACAGGACCGTCACCCAGGCGTAGCAGGAAAAAAAATACGAGATGAGAAAGAAAATACTTTGAGAAGAAGAAAAGCAATGGAAGCGTGGTGAAAGGTGGAGGCAAATTATGCTCTGCAGAGGTCAGTGAGGCACTTTCCATATCTGAGAATGGCAAGCACTGTGCTTTAAGAGCGTCAGGACAAGCCGATGGACTCAGCCTGAAGGGGACCTTTCTCCAGCTCATCATACTGGGAGGACAGGTGGGAAGGGGGCCAGTGGTCTCCTGAATACCCCCAAAGTCACCAAGCGAAGGGGCAGTACCCCACCCGGACTCACCACAGCTACCCAGCCCAGGGCAGGGATACTTTCACTGACGGCTGAAAGGTGGTTGAACATGCTGCTCCCTCGGTTTCTCTCTCGGAAAGTTTGGATTTCCTGAATCTTCTCCGATATGGGCTTCAGAAGTGCAGCCACCTCGTTCTGTAAGCAAATGGTGAGCGCTGTGACTACGGACAGAGCAGGGGCAAGAGAGCAGGCAAGGGCTGCCGTGCACACCGGCCTGGGCCAGGGTACCCAGGGATCACCATCCGCCCAGGGCTCTGAAAGGAACAGCGACCACTGTTCACAACAGAATAAAACTTTTCTTCCTTATGCGCATATAATCTATATCCACAAGTTCCACATCTTTGGATTCAACTGACTGTGTCTTTAAGACATTTAAAAAATATACATTGTGTCTGTATTGCACATTTACAGGCTTTCAAAAAAAAACACCATTGCCTATACCAGGGGTCTTCAATTCCTGGACTGAGCTGCACAGCGGTAGGCAGATGAGAGTGTTGGATAGGTAACTGAAGCTTCTTCTGTATTTACAGCCAATTCCCAGATCACTAGAATTATAGCCTGAGCTCCGCCTCCTGTCAGATCAGCAGCAGCCTCAGAGTCTCATAGAATCCCATGTAAGCTCTGTAGCAAGGGATCTATGCGATACACTCCTTGTGAGAATCTAGAGCGCTCTCTCTCTCTCTCCTCTATATTTTGTGGTGCTAGGGATCAAGCTCAGGGCCTTCACACTAAGCCACAGTGCCAGCCCATTTTTAATATTTTATTGAGACAGGGTCTTGCTCTGCAGCTCAGGTGGGTCCTGAACTCACTATGGAGCCCAGGCTAGCCTTGGACTCATGGCAAGCCTCTTGTCTCAGCCTCCCAAGTGTTGGAATTACAGGCATGCACCACTGTGCCTGGCTTACGTGGTGTTGGGGAACTGAACACAAGTACTTAGTGCTTGCCTAAGTGCTTGCAGGCAAGCGCTTTAACCACTGAGCCATTCCTCCAGCCTGTCAGTTTTAATTTTGAGACACTGTCTCAGTAAGTCGCTAAGTTGCCCAGCCTGGGCTGGAAATTATGATTCTGCTGCCTCAGCCTCCCAGGATGCCGGGATCACAGGCCTGTGCCACAAGGTTCGGCTTTCTATGGGAATCTAATGCCTGATGATCTGAGGTGGTGCCAAAGTGGTGATGCCTGTGCCACCTTTTTCCCCATTTATGGAAAAACTATTTTCCATGAATATGGTGCCTTCTGCCACAAAGGTTGGGAACTACTGCCCTACACAATCCAGTCTGACAACTATTTACACAGCACTTACACTGCATTAGGTATTATAAGTAACCTAGAGGTGACTTAGAGTATATGCGGCATGTGCATAGCATATTGGTGAACATTACTGTCATTTTATACAAGGAACTTGAGCATATGCAGATTTTGGAGCCAATGGAAGGGCCTGGATCCAACTCTCCTCAGACACTGAGGGGCAGCTGGACTGTATTTTTATTCTCTGAATTATGAACATTGCAGACATTTTCAACATTGTTAATACTATCTCCTGAGACCTGGAAAACCCCAGCAACATAATACGACGCCTGATCTGGAGACAGCTGTAAGAAACCCGGTGAAACACAGTGTGGATCTGCTGGATTTTCAAGTGGAGTAGATAGAAGATACACTGTGCCAACCCAGGTGCCAAGTCAGGGTGAGAGGTTAATGAAAGCATGTCTTCCCATTCCTGGGGGACAGGGAGGTGGGCGGAGCCTTTTAGGTTTGACCCCCACCGCCTTAAGCCAGGTGAAAGCAAGGGAATCTCTCACTGACATTCTTTTTTAGCACATGTGGTGGCTTCTTCTAGTTCTAGTGACTTTCATCTGGGTTGGCTCTCTACATCTTCCCCAGTCCACTGGGCCTGTGGCTATGATCAGGCTTGTTTCTGGTTAATTCAACCTCTGACCTTTCTGATTATATAAAAATTGACTTGCAAAATTATGTGAGTTGAGTTAATATCACAGAGAAAGTTATTCCACAACACTGCAGCCAATTTAAACATTTCTTCCTTCACACCCTTAGTACTGATTTCTTTAAGCACTGAAAAGCAGATAGAAGGTTTTTAATTTTTTTTTTTTTTGATTTGTGCATGTATACCTGCAGTCCAAAGACACAGCAAAGGCCTTAAACTTTCTAGTTTTGTTTTATTTTATATTTGAGGCAGGGTCTCGCTCTGTAGTCCAGGTTGGTTCTAAAGTCACTGTGTAGCCCAGGCTGACCTCAAACTCACAGCAACCCTTCTGCCTCAGTTTTCCAAGTGAGATTACAGGTATGCATCATCATGACTGATTATGTTTTTATGTGGTGCTGGGGAATTGAACCCAGAGCCTTGTGCATGCTAGGCAAGTGCTCTAACCATTTAGCTACACTCCACCCTCAGCTTCCTACTTTTGTAAGACCAGTTGAAAAGCTTTACACAGTATCTTACTAAATCTTGTTTACAAGAAATAAGATGGAAAAGCTCCTTACAGCTCTTTACTTTCTTTAATCAAGATTTCACAGCAATAGATTATAATCTTGGCTACACCTTGGAACCGACTAGGGGCTTGAAAAGACACAGAGGCCTGGGTTCCACCCAATGAGATTTTGATGTATCTGGCCTGGCGTGGCCTGGGCAGGGGAGGGAAGACTGGAAAATCTTCTCAGGTGAAACTAGTCACTTCTGCCACAGTGGATTCACACCCCAAACCTGTGGATTCTTCCAAGGACAGCAAAGCATTGTGGAGGACATCGTGTGCAGGAGCAGGAGCTTCCAGACTTGATTTCTCCTTCTAAACCCCTTTCCAGGCCTTCCTCTAAAGGAAAGATGGTGTATAAGGGCTTAGGGGTTAGAATGGTCTTGGTTCAAATCTCAGCCCTGCCACTTACTACCTGTGGGACCTTAAGCGCATCACTGTCTCTGCTCCTTGGCTTTCTGGTACAAATCAGAAATCAGAAGAGCCACAACATACTGAGAGACACTATGACATACTATGGGAGACACTAATTTTGAAACCTCTGCCACATGGGAGACACACAACAAGCAGAAATGGTCATTATTACTCTGACGCAATTAGCTCATACTGGAGACAAGAAAATGCTTTTCCCAGTAGTATGTAATATTATGGGCCTCAGGTGAGTACCTGTGAATTTCAGTTAAGAGAAGCTTCAAATATACATCCCTGTAGGCCAATAGGAGTTTAGGATCACAGGAATCTCCACTGGGCTATTTAGTTTAGCCTTTGGGTAGGCCAACTGAGCAGATAATAATTGATATTAAAAAAACCAGAATAGATTATAACAGGATAAAAAGTATTGAAGAGCATTCACATTTCAAAAGTCTGGGTATTTTAGAAAACACTTGTTTCAGTGTGAGTGTATTGAGTCACAAAAATGTTTCTTTCTTTCTTTTTTTTAAATCATACATTCCAGTGCAGAAGTTTGAAAGCCAAGGACCTAAGCCAATTCTCTCATAATATATGTGGATATAAGTCCAGGGTGGTGTGAGTTTACTAAATTAAGATGCTTTAGCCAGGGTTAGTAGAGCTTAAGCAAACACCCAGGTCCTCTGGGAAGTTCATGCACAATTCTCTAAACAGTACTGGCTGTTGAGAAAAATATTATTAGCTGTCTTCACACAAATTTCTCCATCTCCAACCAGAATAGGAAGAGGTATTTTGAAGAGATTAATTGCTCAGGTTCTAGAACAAGTCTGCTTGGATTCAAGTTCTTGCTCCACAGTGTACTAAGCTCTGGAATTTTACACAAATGACCAAACCTGTCACATATTCCATTATCTCCACCTACAAAAGATAAAATAACACTCATTGCATAGGTGTGTTATGAGGCAGAAATGAGAGCTCTCAGGGGAATTTAAAATTTTTACATGTTGATGAAGGAAAATGAAAGTTTGCTGCAGAAGCTAGTCAGTTCCTGTAGAAAATTCATGAATATTCTCCCCTTGTTTCTTTTCTCGTCATTATAATGCAAAAAATCTCATAGATTTGGCATGCAGATCCTGAATCACAGTTGTTACAAGCTGATTCACATTCTCCCAATTCACACGCTGAAGCCCTAACTCCGAGTGCCACAGAATGTATCACACAATATTTGAAGATTTATTTTAAAATAGGATTATTATGGTGGCGTTCGTCCAACATAAGTGGTGTCCTTATAAAAGGGGACACTGGTTAGATTTTCTGTTGCTGGGACAAAATATCTAACATGTGAAACTTCAAGGAAAGGTTTATTACGGCTCATGGTTTCAGAGGTTTAGTTCATCACTGGTCGCTTCTCAGGCTTCTCAGGCAAACACATCATGGTGGAAGGGCCTGGTGGAACAAAGCTGAGGACTTTGTAGAAGCCAGAAAGCAGGGTCCAGAGGAAGAGCACCATCAAGAGATATATTCTCTAAGTGTACATCCACAATCATAGTAAAATAGACGTTACTTCCCAACAGCACATTTGGCTATGACCATCTGTGGACTAACCCACTGATGAGTGTGGCATCCTCACGATCTAACCACCTCTTCAGGAGTCTCTCAATTCAGGAAGCTGACAAGTTTGACTGGCACAGATGGGGAAAGGACACAGATTCCCTCAGAAGGAAGGTGATCTGATGAGACAAGGAGAAAACAGCCAGCTACACGCCTAGCACAGAAAGAAAGAGACCTCAGGAAACTAACCCCACTGACACCATCATGTTGAACCCCTTGCCTCCAGAACTATGGAAGAATAAACCACTATTGTTTAAGCCACTTAATCTGCAGTACCTTGTTATCACAACCTTATGAAATTAATGTGGGTATCTAATGGTAGTTCAGAAAAAGGACGCAAATACTCTCAAGTTTTTTCCTCCCAACTGTCAATAGCCCAAAATACCTCAAAATACTCTGACCCCAAACACATGTAGGGTCATGTTGGTTTGTTAATGGCTGCCAAAGTCGGTTGTAAAGATACTCCCTGGGATTTCTATCTTTTAGAAAGCAAACATTTCTTCCAAAGAGTGTTTTCAGTCCAAATCCAATACCTGATCAAAAGAGAGGCAATGGTTTCTACAGAAGGCTGATGACTTTCAGTTATGGTGGAACTACTAAATCCATCCTAATTACCTCCAATAATTTGCTAAACCATAATATTTTTGAATGCAAACACATCTTTGAGTAAAGCCAGAATATCTGAATTGTTGGTGAGAGCTGGACCATTGCCCCAAGGAAAAAAAGAACCAGAAACCGTGTATTAACAATATTAGAGAGATTTATGAAGGCCATCTTTGTTTATCTCTAACTTCCCACCAACATGCTAAGTCTAAGCAGACATAGTATTTTGGAAGATATTTCATATTGGTTATCTGATGAATGCATTATCAAGATTGGGAGTCCTTCTGCCTTAGTTTGGCAATTGAGTGAAGAATTGTTATTGTTTAGGGAAAAAATAACCAGAAAGTAAAGTCAAAAGAACTACGTACAACGGTTACTTGCACAACACTACAGCTTTTATTCTGTGCCAACAGATTTCTCATGTACTTTAAAGTAAGCTATCTTTTGCAGTTCAAACGGAACTTTCACAGCTGGACTTGACAACAGGAGAGAACACAAGAACAAGTGAGACTTCCACCACGCTTACAGTGGGGGAGGATGGGGAAAAGCCAATGGAGGAGGCTGTGAGTGGGACATCTGTCCTCCTGGTAAAGGATTAAGGGTCTATGAGGCATACTCAATAAATACAGGTTGAATTGCCCTAATGCCAATTACAATGACAAAAGGGTTCTCCATTAAAGATGATAATTTAAAAAGCATTCTTCTTTTTTAGTTTTTGTTTTGTACAATAGAGGGCAAGGTAGTGGCCTCCAGACACATCTAGCAGCTGGTGCAATGACTTTAAGTCACCCAGTTGTACAAAGATGACACTCTGGGTATTTTCTCTCCCTCCCCAAATTATTTTTTTTGTTGGTATGTGTTTTGATACATCGTCATTACATTTAACTTTGGGAATTGGTGCACACACATAGTGCGTTGTGTTTTCTTTTGTAACTTCTCACTCAGCTTTCTTTCTTCTGACATGTTTCTCACAAAGAAAATAATTTTTCACAGCTCACGTGAAGAGGAATTGAAAATTGTCACTGCCCTTCCCCAAATTTGGTGGCTTTTTCAGATGGTGTAAATGGTCCAAGTGGAGAAGCTGTGTGAGCAAAGTGCTCACTCGCAGAAGTGTTCCCAAGGGTGATATCTCAGCTGGATGGGTCTGTGCTTTGGAGAGTATTTTAGGATTGCATGTCTTTATGATTCTGGTTTCTGCGATGAACTTGAAAAATTGAATCTGTTATCAGCTGCATCTCTGTTTAGTTCCAGAAGAAATTGAATTGTTTTGCAGAAAATTAAATGGAAGAGTTTTATCAGCAAGCTTTGCAGAAACTTTACCCAAAAAGGAAAACCAAATTCCCACTCATGTTTTGTGAAGGATGGAACAAACTCTGGAGTTTGACCTTCAGGGAGTGTCATCAGCACAACAAAACTGGCCTGTTATTTCTGGAACCCAGAGGTCTTAGGTTTTTCTTTGTCAGATAAAAATGGTTAAATTATTATTTTTTAAAAATTTCTTATTATAGTAGTAATACATGCTCTATGGAAGCAATGGAAAATACAAATAAATAAAAAATTCTAATTTCTGTCACATGATGAAAATATTGTAGATGCAAATATTATGGATATTTTCAAAATTAACAATAATTGCTATAAAATTATGGCTATTTGTTCCATAAAAATGATTTCAAGTGTTGAACTCAAGCAGTTCAATTAAAACAAGCAAGCACACAAAAAAAATGTAATCTCATCAATATATCTTCAGCAAGTTTGGTGAGCACTCTATTATCTTAGAAAGGTTGTTTAGAGGCAAATGGATTACTGCTACAACCTAGGCGCTGAAGTAAAATCTGGACTTTTAAATGTCTGCATTCTACTTACATTTAAAATTTAAAGAAAGTTCATATCAAGCAATATTTTTAGTAAACTGTCTTAGTTACTTTTTCATCACTGTGACTCAATATCCAACATGCATAACTTTAGGAAGGAAAGATTTATTTTAGCTTATAGTTTCAGAAAGTCACAGTCCACTCACAGGTGGACAGACGGAAAACGGTGGCATCACGTGGTGTGGCTGCAGCTACAGCCAGTGTAGAAGCACCAGGAGACAGAGATCCTCACAGCATGGTGGGAGAGAGAGACTGGGAGGAAGGGTGGAACCAGCACCGCCCCAACAGGTCAAGCCCCAGGCCCTGCCCCTTCCAGCCAGGCCCCACCTCCCAGCCCTACACAGCATCCATAGGTACACGAGGCTTCTGGGGGACACTCTGATCCAAACATTGATTATTATTACTTTGGCTTTTTTTTTTTTTTTAATTTACTTGCTTGCTTGTAAACAAAATATATAAGCCCGGGGTTAGAGGATTAGCTCAGTGGTAGAGTGCTAGATTACCATGCACGGTATCCTGGGTTCAATCCCCAGTGCACCAAAAAGCAAGCATAATTAAAGCTATTGTTTTCAGTATTTAAGACAAGATAAAATATTTTTGTATTGGTTATGTTAAATGGACTTTAATTTTGCTTCAGTACAACTATTAGGCCTGTTCCCCTTTTTCCTTTTTCCTTTTCTGCCTAGGATCATCTTGGAAATTTCATGGAAACACTTAAACAAAACCTACTATGGGGCACCACAATGCACACTATACTATGGCTGTTGCCATTACATTGTCTAATGACAAATTCCTTGAATTAAAAAAAAGATGTAACTCACATATACAACTTACTGTAGTATTACTAAACTCTCTTAAAATATTTGATCACCTCAAAGATTTATATTTTTAAAAAATCATTCTTTGAGAGCAAAATTTGGAGCTGGGCATGGTGTTATAAACCTGTAATCCTGGCTACTCAGGAGACTGAAGCAGGAGAGTCATAGGTTTGAGACTAGCCTGGGCTAGTTAGTGTGACCCTGTCTCAAAAAGTTTTTTTTTTTTTTAATTAAAAGAATTGGGGATATAGCGCATAGGCAGAGTGCTTGTCTAGCATGTGTAAGGCACTGGGTTCAATTCTTATCCAAAGCAAAGCAAAACAGAACAAAACAAAACAAAACAAAACAAAACAAAAGTCTGGTGACTTGGTCTTCTGGGAATGAATTATTTTAGATAGCTGTATTGTTCTAGGAGAGAAGCCTATGATATGTATAAACTCCTACTTAAATTTTTAATGAAAATCTTTCAACAGCTCATTCCACACAATGGTACATATTTTCAGTAGTAGCTTTTGTTTTTGTTTATGACACAAACTACCTCAGATGTAGAAAGAAAAAGCATAGTCATAATGACAAGCTCACATTCAGTTTTCGTCAGTTGCTGCTACCACCTTTTGTGAAGAACACCTGGCAATCAGAGACTCAAAGCCAGGGACAGAGACACAGAGACCAGACCTCAGGGGGTGGGGTGGGGTGCTGAAGTTTGCCATCAAATTGTTCTGTTTGTCCTAGTAAAGGCGGAACACTAAATTTTCAATTACACATTGTGCATTTTTTATGTGAGGTGTTTTCTGCACAAGTGTTCAGCAGAGAATGGACTAAACACACTTTCTCCGAGGTCATTTTCTTAGCTCTTCAGGTGAGAATCTACATGGTTGTCATCAGTGTGTTTTAACTTGGTGGGATGATGCGAAGACTTAGGATTTGGTGGCTTTGGACACAGCAAACTGTAGGCGTTTGTCAATTCCCCCCAATTTTTTTTTTTTTTTTTTTTGTCTTAACAACTGTAGCCAGGTGTGGGTGTGAGCCTTACCTCCTCATTTCTAGGTTCTGTGCTGCAATATGTGGGAGGGTGTTCACCATAAAACCTACAATTCACTCACTGGAACAAGAGTACAAGGCCAGGCATGGAGGCGCACCCTTGAAATCCTAGAACTCAAGAGGCTGAGGTAGGAGGATTACTGTGGGTTCAACCAGTGGGCTATATGGTGAGTTCAGGACCAGACTACATTACAGAGTGAGATCCTGTCACACACACAAGAAAAAGAATAAGAATACTGTTTTGTTGACGTGACATGTGGGTCACACTTTCCCCTAAGCTTTCAACATTTGACATCTTTCAGATGGGTTCGTATGTGACATAACAAAACAAATTCTGTGGAAATCTAAATGTTTAATATAGTGACGCACCCTAGACTGTGTCCTTACAACAGTTCATATCCCCAGTCTCGAAAAAGCAAGACAGGTCAGAAGATAATAAACACAAAATACAGAAAACAATACACAAGGTAGTTCTAATATTCACTGTTTCCTTAGGCTGAGGCTTCTAGTTCTCAATAGCTCTTTGACAAAATACTTTCCCTGCGAGTGCACTGTTACAGTCTAGATCTAAAGTGTCCCCCAGACTCTCATGCATTGGGAAGGTAACTGGGTCAATCGGCAGATTCAGCCACTGCTGACTTCACGCAATGTTACGAGGTGGGACTGGGGACGTCACCGGGGGCGGGGTTGTATTCGAGTCCCGAGCTTCACCCTTCTCTCTTTCCTCCTGGTGGCTATGACAGGAACAGCTTCCTCCTGATCCCATAGCTGGTTCTACATTGAAGTACTCACAGACTGAGCTGTTGGAAACTGTGAGCCAAAATAAATTTCTCCTTCTTTAAGTTGTAGGTGTCACGTACCGCGGCTCAGCTATGGAAAAGTAACGAAGACATGCACTACTCCCGTCAGTGACAACATACCATTTTTGTTCTAGCAAATAAATACAGGGTACCTGGGGCACTCTCGTGGCTCTGTTCTGGACTACAGGACTTGACACAAAACCCAGGAACACCCTGGGGTTGTGGAAAGGCAAGAGACGAGCAAAGACAAAGGATGCAAACCCGCTGCTGAGAGAATCCAGAAGTTATGGGATGAAATTAAGTCAGAAATCAAAACTTAACCTGGTTATCCACAATAACCATAAAAGAACAGACCAAGCGGCTGAGAAAAATCTCCTCTTGCATTTCATTATCATTGCAGTTTATTTTATTGGTGCAGCCAAGAAAATCTCATCTCTTACCCTATCTGGGATAAACCATCTGGCTTCTGACAATGATGAATTTTATAATCACCTATAATTTTGCTTCATGAGATTCTGCACATCCCAGCTGAAGAGCACCAGATCTCTGGGCCTCACTTCAGCTCACAAGGACACCAAAAAACCCCATGGTTATAAATTAAAGAAAACTGTCCAACCACTCAGATTCACCTGCTTTATAATGTCTAAGACACGGGGCTAACAAATTAGGTGTATGAAATAGTGAAAGTGATAAAGCTCCTGAACAGTCATTTATTTTAAAATTTTATCAATATTGACTATGGACTAGGTGCCAAATACCACATACACTGGTTTTAACCTCTTGTGCCTAATTATGTATTCATTGGTGATAGGGTCTTCTCAAGGCTGTGTGCATGCTCGGCAAGCTGCCTTTAACTGAGCTATGGTCTGAACCACCAAAGCCACTGTATGACATATCCCAACCCTTCCCAGCCACTTCCATCTTAAGTCAACATTATTCTCTTGGGTAAGTGGCCTGAGATAGAGGTAAGGATGGGTCTGTTCTCTGAGATTGAGTTAGGAACAATGTAGCTAAGATGACATAAATCTATAGTTTCTAACTCAAGAGATGTCAAGAATTTCATCAACTTCCTGTAACTCTTAAGATATCCCACAGCAAATATCAGGCATTTCCAATTTGTAGCCTATCATGTATTTTGTTCTTCCTTGACAAATTAAGAAGTTTCAGTACTTACATATGTACATTAACTATAATATATATACACATACACACATGTATACACACACACACATATACATACATGTCTACATACACATCCCAAGAGAGTTTCCCCTTCACTGAAAAAAAAATAAAGTCCAAATAAGAGTAGGACCACGGTTGGATATTCCTGGCACGAATGAACTGTTTGCACTAGGCCATTGATACTTAGTTCTAATCATTCTTAACCAAACATCTGCTCCTAAGGTTAGCAGACTCTTTTAAAGATTCATGTTTGTTTTTCTCAAAAGCAGTGCGTCCAACAGCACAGGGCTCCCAGCTTAGGGCAGCTCCACATTCACAGGGCTCCTGAACCAACAGAGTCGAGGGAGTGGATCCTGCATCCCGCAACTCCCCTCACCCCAGCTTTTACTTATTTATTTATTTTTGACTCACAGTCATCTCAGAATGCCAAATGGACTACTAAAGAAATCTACTCAACTTTGCTTAACTTGGTGTTTCTCAACGATTTTTGTCTATGGCAATTTTAATTTCCTCCACACATTCTGCT
Organism: Ctenodactylus gundi; assembly: GCA_004027205.1. Lineage (NCBI taxonomy): Eukaryota > Metazoa > Chordata > Mammalia > Rodentia > Ctenodactylidae > Ctenodactylus > Ctenodactylus gundi. The sequence continues at coordinate 209,547 of PVKB01001352.1, read as the reverse complement.
AAGGAGCTGTATTGTGGAGCAGACGCAGGAAACGCTGTTCCAGGAGGCCTGGGGGGTGGAGTGGAGCTCTGGGAACTCAGAGATCTGCTGGGCTGCTACTCCCAGGGTGTTCACTTGTCTGCTGCCTCCCTAGCTATTCTCACTCATTGCCATGGAGACGCTTTCAAGGGCATTCATCGGGTAAGCAGTCTCTTCTCTCTCGCTCCCAACACTCTGACCCCAGCAGCTGTTGTGGAGGGCTCCCATTATCTCTTGGTGCAGGTAGGAGGGGGCTAGCAACGGAATCTTCTCCACTGTGCCTGATTTTACTTCCTGTCACTCTCTCTTCTGCAGCCAGCCCACTCCCATTTCTCACTCACCATTGGAAGTTATGTTCTTTTCTCTCTCCTTTCTTATCTTCTCTTGCGTTTTTTCTCATGCACCTAACCATATGTGTGGAAGTAGGCTATTTAGAAACAATGCCACTGAACTGTATTTTTAAAAAAATTATTTGGTACAGGAAATTGGATCCAGGGCCTTTGCATTGAGCTACTCCCCAGGTCTTTGTTTTATTCATTTATTTTTTTGTTTTGAGACAGAGTCCTGCTAAGCCATTAAGTTGCCCAGGCTGGGCTTGAACTTGCAATCCTCCTGTTTCAGTCATTCAGACTGCAAGGATTCCAGGAGGACGACACCAGACTCGCTTGAATTGCAGTATTTTTTTTCCATCTGTGGAGCAAATCAATGACCTTCAGCTTGAGTTTTTGGGTCTGGACCTGGGATGCTTTTTTGTCATCTGTGACAAGTTGGCCACTTCTAGGTCTCAAAGAGGCTCATAGCTTTTCTTGACTTAAGGTTCCCTTATTCACTGATCACATAGATTTCAGGTCTTATCAGTGCTGCTAAGTTGCCCAGTTTTTTACCTTGAACCTGAAGAGAGAGGACGGCCAGCTGTTTGTGCAGATCGAGCATAAAATAGGAGGTCAACACAGAGCTACTGTCTACGCAGCATGTGCAGGAAGATCATTCCCTGGCCTCTGCTTCAGTCATCGGATGGGAAGCTTGACTGTAATAAAATGCAGTCTACTGCATTCACTACCTCTCTGAAGAGAGTTATCTTACTACCTGTTTGGTTTCTTCATTTATTTAGTAGATACCAAGTGCCTTTATGTGCCAGGTCTCAGTATATGAGTGTTCTCCAGAGAAACAGAATCAAGGGGATTTGTTTTTGATGATTCATTGATAGCTAGGAATTGGTTCCTGTCATTAGAGAAGCTGAGACATCCCAAGATCTACAGTCAACTAGCTGGAGCCCCAGAAGAGCTGAAGTTCCTCCTTCTGGACGACATGCTGGCAGGCTGGAGCTCCAGGAGATCTTCTCTGATGTTTCAGTTCACATGCGCAAAAAAGTCAGTGTCCTCTCTTGATGGCAGTCAGGTAGGAAGAATTCTCTTATTCGGTAAAGGTCACTCCTTTGGCTTTATTCAGGCCTTCCACTGATTGGCTGAGGCCCACCCACACTAAGGAGCACACTTTGTTTCACTCAGTCTACTGACTGTAACAGTTAATGTTGCCTAGAAGCCCCTCATTAAAATGTTCAGTATAATATCTGACCAAGGATCTGGGTGCTCTGTGGCCTGGTCAAGCTGACATATAAAATTAATCATCACAAGGGGAGACAAAGAGCAACCACCATAAAAAAGACCTAAATGATTTATATCATGCTAAATGTTAAAATCCGTGAAGGGGAAGATCATATTCCAGCAATAAAGATCAGAAATATGCATGAGGAAGGGGTTTCAATTTAAAAAAGGATAGAGGGTAAGTCTCACTGAGAAGATGACACTTGAAGAACATCCCTGGAGGTGGCATTAAGCGTGGGGACTCCCAACAGACAGAAGACAGCCACTGGCAAGATGCTGTGGGCACCGTGAGTCTTCAGATTAGTGCAGCTGCCACAGGAGTGAGGGGTTGTGGCCGAGGATGAGTCTGGCCAGTCATGGCAGGGAGTCGGGTACGGTCAGGGTAGGTTGTTGAAAAGATTTTGGCTTTTAGCCTGAAAGAAATGGAAATCACAGAGTTTTCCAAAGAGGAGCGACATGTGGTGACTTTAATGTTCTAAGAATAACCCTGGCTGCTGCCTTGAGAATGGATGTTTGGAGGGAGGAGGCAGAAGCAGGGAGGGCACACTTGGATCACTGCAGTCATCACAGAGAAATGAAGGTAGCTGGGGCCACAGAGGACATGCCAGAGAGGGTAAGGAGATTCCAGGTTGGATGTGGAGTGTCAGAGTAAATGGGCATCAGAAACAACTTGTCGGCTTCTGACCTGAGCAACTAGGATGTGGTCGCCATCACCAGATGAGGAAATGGCAGGAGAAGCAGGTTTCAGCAGAAAGTCCAGAGACCAGATTTAGACTCACTGTCCAACTCACCCCCAACTAGAGCACTGTTTGATAAGAATCTGCACATCTTGTGGTCCAGTCAAGTGGGCACATAAAATCATCCATCATTGGAAGATGACAGGCAAACAGCAGTAATCCTAATACATAACTAAATCATACACCATGTTAGGTATTAAAAACAATGGGCAGGGGCACATTTCACTAGTGTCTTTTGCAGTGAAGCCCCTCCCCACCATGGCACCCGACTCAGTCCCTTCTGGTCTCTACTCTCTGCTTGCCTTTGCTTGGAGCTTCTTCCCATGTTTTCAATTCAGAACACTCAGGTGTACAAGTGTGTCGTAGGTTCCCACGTTAGTATAAATCAGTTCCTACTGTGTTCACCTAGGGTAGAAAATGTGCTTCCGCGTGCTGTGTAATTCAGCTCCAAGTCAACCCAACACAATGTATAAGTGGGCTACATGTTCCTGCATCCAGCGCCACCCCTTCTGATTCAGAGCAACACAATATATGAACGTCTATGTCCCTTGGGTAGAAGGATGGCACTTCTGGCCCACAGCCATCTGGGGTTGAGCTCCGCATGGTCCCCTCCCAGGGATGGCTGTGTTGCATCAGCCACGCTGGCCGGGAGATAGTTTTGTGAGACAGTTAGCCTAGATTATGGGTCCAGTTTGTGATTGGCAGCAAAACTAATTTTGTTAATTTCTCAGGTCAATTACTTATTATATCCTGAGGCAAGCAGGCTAATAGAGAGATCAAATCTTTGGACTTGCCTCTGATCTTTTAACCGATTAAAGTGACGGACAGAGATGCACTATTCAAGGTGGCTGATTCATTGCAAACTAACTCATGTTACGTGAGGAGGCGCTGGCGATCCAGCTTGCACTTTTACACTAACAATGCTTGCGATGACACAAGCGCTGGAACCAATGGGGAACAAGTTCAACTAGTACTGAAATGATAAATAAAAATGAAGAGCTGGGCCTGGTGGCGTAGTACGATAATCCTGGCACTTGGAGGAGCTGAGGCAGGACGATCACAAGTTTGAGGCCAGCCTGAACAATTAATGAGAACTTGTCTCAAAACTTAAAAAAAAAAAGGGGGGGGGGTGCTGGATGAACTGTTCAGTGGTCAAAGAGCTTGCCTAGCCAGCGCTAAATCAAGCTCTAGGTACTTGAGTTTGATTTCCCAGCACCACGTAATCTAGGTGTAGTGCTGCACACCTGTAATCAGAGCACTCAGGAGGCTGAGGCAGGTGGATTGTCCTGAGTCCAAGGCCAGCCTGGCTCCATAGTGAGTTCGGGACTAGCCTGGGCTACAGAGTGAGACCCTGTCTCAAAAAAAAAAAAATCTAAAAAATGAGTTGGAGATACAGCTCAGTGTGATGGTCCTGGGCTCAATCCCTAGTACTATAAAAGACAAAAAGAGGCTTCTGAGAAGTTGATATGATCTAAGAAACAGAAATAAAATGTAGCTGTATAAGATGTTGAAGGTGAATAAGTTTACGTTATTTTGACGCTTTTGTTATTCATAAGGGAACACAATGACCAAACTTTTTTATGTCTTCCTTTGTTTTCTTTGTAACTTTCGTTTTCTGTCTGCTGTTCACTTCCCTTGGCTTCACTGTGTTTTCTGCTCCCCTTCCGGTTACAATTTTTATTGAGCACCGACTATGTGTCAGGCATTTCCTTAGGAACTCAGAACATGCTAGGTGTGGGTGTAGACAGAGATTTCTATAGTGTTTGCAATCAGCATGAACACAGTAAGCAACACTTATATTTCATATGATGTAGGAACAGAACAGTACAAAGGATTGGTGGTACTGGAGCATTTTCACTAATAGAAAATGTGAGATGTGAATCTTTTGCCTACTATAATATTTGACTATATGGTGAAAGCTCTTTGATCCCGCTTGATGGCCCCACACAGCAGCTGGTTGGAATGGACATGAAAAGTCACCAAAGAGCAACAGGAAGTAGAAGTGGATAAAAGTTATTTTTTTCCCTTAACTGGTTGACTTGAAATCAACTACTTGTGGGTGAAGTTCACTCTGGCCTTGGCACACAGCACAGAACAGAATCCACCACGTGCAGTTTACAGACTTCTGACCCCTCTGGTGCACTGCCAATCTTGTTTTTTCTCCTTTAGATACCTTTCCTTAGTCTGGTCTTTCTCACTTCTGCTCTGCAGAATAACTTTATTAAATATATTCCTTTTCTTTACTTATTTTGGTGACTCCTCTTCCTCCAGGCAGACACAGCAATCCATGCATAAGAGGCTGACGAAACATACAGCTACTGATAAACATACAGCCACTTCCCACTGCTGATCTGACAATTCCCCGAATTTCCAAGAGGGACCTTTCCAACATCATTTGCAAAATCACAAGATGTAATTCTTGTGGAAGAAAAAGACGGGTAAGGTCACATCTTTTCCTTCCTCCTAGAACACAAAGCGCTCTCCGCAGAACAAACATAGGAACAGACTGGGGCCAAAAGTAGCCAAGCTGGACAGGACTCTTTTAGGGCAAGAACTGTCTGATACCAGCTTGGAGGAAGGAAGGAAATAGATGTTTTCTGACTGTTTACTATAAACCAGGCACTGTACTTTGTATTCTTTGTATTCTATACATTATTTAGGCACCACAAATACTTGAAAACGATGTCTCACTATTCTTGCTTTATATATACATATACATATATTTGGGACATGGCCTCACTCTGTAGCCCAGGCTGGTCCTGAACTCACTGTGGAGCCCAGGCTAGCCTTGGACTCACGGCAATCCTTCTGCCTTAGCCTCCCAAGTGCTGAGATTACAGGTATGTACCCACCACGCCCGGCTTATGTGGTGCTGGGAAAGTGAACTCAGCTACTCAGTGCTTGACCTAGCGCTTTAACTGCTGAGCCATTTCTCCAGCCCTATTCCTGCTTTACAGATGAGGCAACAAGGTTGGGAGATATCAGTGACTTGCTTGAAGTTATCAACCTAGACCTGGGATTGAGAGCCCAGTAGGTCTGGCTCCCAAGGCTTTATTTAGGTAAAACAGAAAAAAGCACTGGCTTTGAAGTAAGATGTATCTGGATTAAACTGTAACTTTCCCACGAGCTTGAGCACCAAGGTCACCCTGTATGAACAGTAATACTCATCTGCAAGCTCCTGATGGTGTTACATAAGAGACTATGTGTCTAATAACCAACTCATAATAGAGGCCTGGAAACGGTGGCTGCTAATGGTCACTGCTATTATTATTGTAATGATTCAAGCTGATTTACTGACCTCAGATGGTGAAGGAAAATAAGTCTTTGATAGCTGGATAAAATGGAACAACTCCCTTAGACACTGCCGCTGATAACAGAACTGAAGACTACAGTCAGAAAGACCAGCTTATGCCACCTCTTTTTGAGACTCAGAGGTAACATATTTACACCAAGGAGGCAGGAGAAGAGTTTGCAGGCTCCTTTGGAAGCCTCTGGTGGAGCAATGGCATAGCCTGGTGTGTTGGCATCTGTTCCACTTGCCTGGGAAACAGACATGTTGGCAGAAGGGCTGGGCTTACAGCTGACATTCAGCTTCTGGGCACAGCAGCTATACCAGTTGTCTACGGACTACAGTGTCCTGTTGTGGTTCGTCAGTGGCCAAGCCCTGCTTCTCTTGTCGCCCCAGTACCTCTTCCGGAATACCTGGCATTCCCCACAGTCCTGTAACCAAAGGGTATCATTCCACTTAGCAAGGGGCCCCCAGGTCTCTGCTCCGAGGCTATGATTCTGTTTTGTTTGTGCTTTGATTGGACCGACAGAAAATATGAGTGATGCACTTAAAACTCACCACAGCACCTCTGCCCACAGAGAGCTCTAGATGTGGCAGGAACCTGGTGATCCCACAAAACTCAGAGCTGAATTTTTATAATCACAAGTACAGATGGCTCCCAACAAACAAGGTTTGACTTAACAATTTTTCGAATTTATAACGGTGTGAGAGATAATAACTTAGAAGAAGTTGGGCTTGGAATTTCAAATTTTGATCTCTTCCTGGGCAAGGGAATCATGGTTCAATCCTCTTGTGTAATGCTGGGCAGCAACGGGAACCACAGCTCCTAGTCAGCCACGAGATCAGCAGGGGACACGATGACACCACTTACCAGCATTGTTAGGCTGGGATGTCTGCCCATTAGGTGTTTTAAATACATTTTCACCTTACTGTATTTTCCCCTTCCAGTGAGTTTGCTGGGCTATCACCCCACTGTAACACAACGAATATCTGAGTCCTTCCTTTCCTAGCCAAGGGAACTCTCAGGTAATATACAATATATACACACATAGTTTAAAAAATCAATATGGTGCTTAGTTATTTAAAAAGAAGAACTAAAGGAAAATAATTTTAATATGTAAATGCTTGGCCACCACTAGGAAGATCTGAAGTTATCTCAAACTTGGAAGTATCCATATGATCCTGGGGACAGAGGTAGCCACAAGTGTGGCCCTACAGAGGTGGGCAGCTGAACTACTCAAATGCAAGAAGCCTTTGGTGGTGAAAACAAAGAGGTAAATAAAAGAAAGACGACAGGAAGCAGGAAGGTGAACCCTTTGAAGAGTTTCACTTTCTACTGTTTTGTAGGATTTTCTATTTTATCAGTTTTTAGATCACACTTCCACAAACCCAGGCGACTGCGGCACAGGAAGGATGTTAGGCTGGGTTACACTGGGTCTGCCAAATGTCTGATCGGTTGCGCTGTGCGCGTCGCCCTGCTGTGGATGGGGGGAACATGAGGTCACCTTCCCTCCATTTCTTTTGTTCTCATCTCGTCCTCAGAAGCCTTTGCACTACATGGTGGCCGGGCGGACCCTACCCACAAGAACCAGTCTAAGGGATACTTCCATAGACAGCTGCAACTTCCATAGAAGGTTCTTCTCAGTGTCTGGGTCCTGGCAGTGAGGGAAGGTCCATTTGAAACAGGGAGGGGAAGAGAGGGGCCAGCCCGGGAAGACCTGGCTGACATTTAGACTTTCCTTTTTTAAAATGCATATATGTTTTGGAAAAGAATGGCTTCATTAATAATTACTAACCCCTTTAGTTACTGAGTCCTGTAGCAGGGTGAGCAGAAACCAGCCCAGAGCAACAAAGGGGCTGATAAGGAAGAGGATGTTATGGTTTAGATCTATGATGTCACTTGAAGTCTCGTATTTGGAAGCTGATTGGCTCACGAGGGTGCTGTACTCATTGGTAGAGTCCTTCATTGATGATTTCACGTGCTGTTAGGAGACTGGTCCTGGTAGAGGGATGGGACCCTGGGAATGTGACCTGGAAGGGTACATTTTCCTCCCCTGCTCTCCCCTCCTCTCTCTCTGCTTCCTGGCTGCCATGGGGTAAAGCCATTTCTTCTGCCATTGCTATTTTTGTTTTGGAGCCTGGTGACTGTTAATGGACTGAAAATTCTGAAACAGGAGTCAAAAATACACATCTTCTCCTTTAAGTTGTGGATGTCAGATACTGTATCCAGTAACGAGTGACTGAGACAGAGGATAAGAGGCTGGGAGACAGGTACTCACATGAGACAGCCAAGGGTGCTATCATCGTTTCAAAGCTCCAAAGCCACAACCCCACTGTGTCTCCTCTGTATCCCTGGATGGACCTGATTTTTAGAACCAGCTGGTTTGCTACCTTAGGCCAGACTGCCATTGCTTAGAAAGCCTGGCTGGGGAAGCCAGTGATACCAGTAACCACAGGCTTGTGCCTTGGACTGGAAAAAGCTGAGTGGATGACTGCAGGTCTCTGGCAAGTTGTGTAAAATGAACATCTGTGGGCTCTGATCTCTCCATCTGTACACGGAGTGTAGCATTACTACCTGAGCATTCTAGCATGGCACTGGGAAAATTGACTCACAGTTGGTAAGAGGACTTTGTGATCTTTAAATTAAAAAGTCACTCATAAATACTCGCTTCAAATGCCATCGTATTTATGCTGTTTATATTAGGACTCTGGAGGAAAGGAAAACTCCTCAGAAATAAGCATCTACATATTTTACTATTCTTATTTACCATATTACTTATCTCAAGTTCTCTCCCAGCTGAGTAAAGAAATTGGACAATAATAATAATACATGCAGTTTGCATTTTGGATTCATTTCAGAAAACATTCATCTTACGCCCATGGAGAATGGCTTCCAAAGACAATGACAGAAAACCATCTTTGGTTAGGAGCAGTTGGTGGCCAGAGAAGCCACAAGATGTGAATCCCAAGACAATGACATCCTCCATCCTCCATCTGTAATAGAAATGGCTCCAGGTGTCCACCGGCAGGTGCAGACTGCTCTCAAACTGCTTTCTCTACTGAGGTTTCTAAGAAAACAAGGCAAACCCACCAGGCAGATTTCCTGCTCATTTCCACAAACTCAACTCCACAGAAACACAGAAACATGGCCTCCGGACCCCACTGACTCAACACGCATGCTCGGCCCCCTGTGTGCTCCTCTTGAGTTTTCAATTTGTAAGCCACCTGGGAAAGGGTCAGAGAGATGAAAGGTAAGGTGTTTACAAACTGGCAATGAAATACGATATTTATCCTGTCAGCTGAAACGAGCCTGGCAGATGTATATTTTTTGTTAAAATTAAAATTGTGAGTCCTATCACATTACCCCTGGAGATATCGCCAGATGCACAGCGTATGCCTGACAAAGAGGCACCCTGTGGTCATTTGAGCCAGGCAGTGGCTTCCAGCAATTCATTACTGGGAGCTCATTACCAGGCTTTGCCTGAGAGTCTGTCCCCTCACCACCAAACACAGAAAGAGACTTGAGAAATGGGTTAAGAAATTGCTCTTTTCTGTCTGTCCCTACCCACAAATGTCCTCTCCATCAGGGAAAGGTTGTAGGGAAGATGAGGGGAGCCGATCACCTTGTCCTTTGATCTGCAAACCAGCTCTCATTACAAGCTAGTGGGCCAGATGTGTTCCCAAGGACAGAAGCTCAGGAACGTGTCCCTTCCCCTGTGACACTCCCTGGACCCTCTCTTCCCACTGGACTTAGAGCCAGAAACGGACAGGAGACACACAGAAGAGACTCCACAAAGCCAGATCCTCCCCACCCCACAATGCTCTTATCCATAGCTTATGACGTGGTCCACGTTTCTTATCCTTGAACAACAAACCAGGGGCTGGGGGTATAGCTCAGCAGTTAAAACGCTTGTCTAGTAAGCACAAAGCCCTTGGTTCGATTTCCCACCACCATATGAGCTGGGTGTGGTGGTGCATGCCTGTAATTTCAGCAATGAGGAGGCTGAAGCAGGTGGACTGCTGTGAGTTTGAGGCCAGCCTGGGTTACAGAATGAAACTCTGTCTCAAAAAAAAAAAAAAAAAAAAAAAAAAAACACCCCACCCTCCCACAAACCCCCACCCAAACCAATGAGCTGGTGTTTCCTGATCTGAAAACAATGTTGCCAGCAATACCAAGGAGAGAAGTTCAGAACCTTTCCTTATGGTGAAGCTTCCCGAGGGCTCTGTAATTTAGTGGCAAGAAGCGGTCATAGGAGAGTGTCCTATCACCGGTCCTCAAGTTCCACGGAGGTGGGAACTCCCATTTCATACAACATTCCTTTAAGAAATTGCAGGTGGTTCTTTCGCGTCCTTTGCTCAACGCTCTCCTGCAGGCATAGTGAATCCCAGTCAGTTTTATCTCCAGTCACTGCCTCATATGCACCCTGCAGACGCAGCCCACTCTGGTTATGTCCCATGCTGTGGCCAGGTGCATGTCAGCAGTGTCTTGCTTTCACATGTGATGTGTCTTATGTGTGTGAACAAGACACCTCAGGAAGTCACAAAGATTTTCATGAGACTCCAAAGGATGAGGAAGAAAACAATGAAGGAAAAAAAAAAAGAATTAAAGAAAAACAGTGACTCATCAGATGCTATGTACCACAGACTCCTGAGGCAGATTCTGTTTTGTTTTGTTTTCGTAGGACTGGAGATTGAATCCAGAGCTTTTGCACTGAACTTGTCCACAGCCCTCTTTGAATACTTTATTTTGAGAAAAATGAATTTGTCTAGGGGTCTTGCTAAGTTGCTAAGTTGTCCAGACTGGCCTGGAACTTACGATTCTCCTGCCTCAGCTTCCCAGTGTGCTGGGATTATAGGCCTGCACCATTGTATCTAGCTCAGGAGGGATCTTGCTACCTCATTGTATTATTATCTAGAAAATTATCTGAAATAAGGAAATGAGATACAATAAGCCCAATATCATGAGTTTTATAAAGAGCAAACTAGTTGCAGAAATAAAATCCCACCAAACGGCAGTCTGAATTTTTAAAGGAGGATTAACAAGTGAGCCTGGGCCAAATGAAGTAATGACAACAACTTCCAAAGAGAAAGATAAATCGTCACGGGTGCAGAGGATTATGAAGCGGCAGGAGCTGTGGCGCGTTAGAACAAGAGGCTACATTATGGCTCTATACGCAGATAGATAATAATGCTAGAACATCACCTGACAAACCCCAGTGTTTTGGTTTGAATTGTGTCCCCTACTCCAAATTCCTATGTTCAAGTCCTAACCTGATTGTCTCAGGATGTTGCCTTATTTGGAAGCAAGGTCACTGCAGGTTTAATCAGTTAAGATGAAGTCCTATTGGCTGAATGTTTGCTCCCTTCTCAAATCCGTGCTGAAATGTGATCATGTAATTGTACTCAGAGGTGGGAGCTTTAAGAGGTGTCTCAGCCATGATGGTTCTATTTTCACGAGTGGAGCAATGGTATTATTGTGAGTGATTTTGTCAATGGATGAGGCCGGCTTCCCTTTGCTTCTCTTGCCTATGTGATGCCTTCTGCCATGTAACGATGTAGCAAGAAGGCCACTGGTAGACACTAGCCCTTCCATCTTCAGTATCCTCCATATTATCACTTACCCAATCTCAGCTATTTTGTTATGCAGCATAAGTGGACCTAGACAAATGGCACCCTTATGAAAAAGGCAATGTGATCACTGAGCCACCCCACAGAGGGAAATGCTAAGGGAACGCCAGATTTCCAGCAAACCACTCAAAGCTAGGAGACAGGCCTGGAACAGGGCATTCCCTAGTGTCTTTTGAGAGACCATCACTGTGCCAACACCCTGATCTTTGACTTGTAGTCTCCAGATCTATAAGAGAGTAGATTTCTGTTGTGTGAACAATTCAGTTTCATTATAGTAACCATAGCAAATGAATACACCTAGAAACAGAATAAACAACCTTGAGCTAGGTTATGTAGATAGGATACCAATAGGGTTAAGAGAGGCTTGTGGGGAGTAACAAGCAGGAACAGAGGTAAAAAATATTGCAGAACTCAAGTTCGACCGGGACTTTACACGAATCAGGACATTATAGGAATCTGCTCTCCCTGTGCCTGACTTTTCTTCTGCATGTTTGTCTAGTACCTCAAAAAACAATGAAAAAAAAACCCCGAAAGATAGCAAAATTAAAGTCAGTACTTCATAATATGAAGATAATTTAATTAGATTTGTCTCCTAAAACGCGTGGGTGAAGGAGCCAGGACAGGGCCAAGAGACAGTCGCTTACTCTTCAAAGGCAGAGGAGACTATTTTAAGCTTTAAAACAATTGGCCAATTAAAAATACAAACAGCCAGCTCATAACAACTCAATATTTGACTGTAAGAGACAACTGGTAGTCTAGACAAGAGGTTTTAGGACATATTTGAGCAACAAATAGAGTATTTAGTTAAGATTATAGATTCCAATGCACATGATTGGTAAATTAGCAAATCATTTCTTGAAACTATCAGGTACTAGCAGAACCTCAAAAGAATCTGAGATGATAATTACAAAGAATGAATTATAGAGAAGGGACACAGGACTCCTTTTGTTTCCTAGAAGGAATCAAAGTTTATTTAGTTAATTTGAATAGAGAGAAGCAATTAGAATGTTTTTTTCCCCTTCAGAAATGTTTTTTTTTTTTCCCTTCTGAAATACATCAGCGTGGAAAGTTCACAAGTGTAGACGGCTGAAGGTTCTCTTTTGGCTCAACTAGAAAAGAAATGAAGGATTTAACATCTACCACAGAAACTACAGAAATAAAAGAGACAAAGCAAGAAATGATTGCAATAAAGATAAATTTGCTTGAACTTATGGACAAATAAGGTATCAAAAAATCCATGTAAACAGCTTAAACTTGCTTATTAAAAAAGAAAAGTAATTGACCGAATGAGAAAAATAAAAGTTAACAATCTGTTGTTGAAAAGAATTATATTTAGCACCAAGTCATTTTGGTACATGAGGGGGAAGAGACACCGGGAGAGGTCAGAGATGTCATCCACTTGTGCACATACCAGAGTAAAAAGGCTGTAGGCCCTTCCACGTGGCAGGCACAATTTTTCAGCACAAGTATTGCTTATATTGCAAGAACAGACTCAAGAGTCCCCTCCCTGTGCCCTTCTCTTGCTCCCCTCACCTCCCGCCACCGCTGGGACCCCCACCAGCTCAGCCTTTCTTATGATGCACTTGTTTCCACGTGCTGCACTGAGGTTTCTTTTTTGCCCTCATTACACCTTGAACTTCTGAAGAAAGCCAAAAGACAGTGTCTCCAAGCAAGGCCAATAAAATAATTGAGTAAGTCGTAACTATTAAAGTGAAAATTGCGTGGCTTAGAAAAAGAAAGGCAGACATTTCAGGTTCATCCCTCTCTGGCATGGGCAGAGGCACAAAGGCAAGAAACTGGTTGGGCAGTGTGACCGGGCATTGGAGTTCATGGGGGGTAGGAGCTTAGGGAAAGGACTTAAATGCTCAAACAGCAGTTTGCAAATGGCCATGACCCTCACCCGCTTCGGACTGGAACTGGGAGCTTAGGCAGTGGGAAGCTGCTGCAGGACTCCTGGTTGGTTTTGTTTCCAGCTTGTTTACTTTGTTTTCCAACAAAGGAGAGAATGGAGCACAGACTGAGGCACAGATAAGTTGGGGCAAAGGCAACACACTATATGGTTTGTCAACGGGTGGTGAGAAGATTTTTTTTTTTATACTCTGTGTGTGCGTGTGTGGTTCTGGGATCGAACCCAGGGCCTTCCCGCTGAGCTGTATCTCCAAGACAAGAAGGTCTTGCTAAGCTGCTAGATGCCCTGGATTGTCCTCTGCCTCCGAGGCCTCTCAGAGTGCTGGATGAAGGTGTGTGCTACCACACCTGGCTTCCTCATTTAAAAAGCGAGTAGTAATACTCTATATTAAAAATTAAAAAGTAGATGATCTCTTTCTCTTCCTGCTCCTTTTCTCTTTATTCTTTCTTCTCTCTTTTCCTACATTTTTAACTTTTTTTCATCTCTTTGTCTCTTCCTGTCTCTTATTCTTCTTAGGTTAGTCTGATTTCCATCACTGTAACAGAATACCCGAGAAAACCAGTTTAAAGAAAGATTCACCTTGGCTCGTGGTTTCAGAGGTTTCAATCCATTCACCAGCTTCCATTGCTGTGGACCTGAGAGCAGGCAGAGCATCATGGCATAGAGCGGGTAGAGTAGAGGGGCACAGCTGCTCGCCTCTTTGCAGCTGGGGAGCACAAAGAAGGAGACAGAGAGCCCAAAAGGAAGGTGCAGGGGCTGGATAAAGTCCCCCAGGTCATGGTCTTGTGATCCATTCCCTTCAACTAGGCCCTACCTCCTAAGTTTCTGCTAACCCAATAATGCCATGAGATTATGAATCCATCAACAGATGGCTCCACTGTCACATTAAGAATCCCCATGATCCGACCCCTTTCCCCACAGCCTATTTGCTGGTGATCAACTCTTTAGCATACAACTTTTGGTGGACATTTCAGATCTTAGCAACAAAATGTTCTTATCAGAATCAGAGCAAAACAGAAATAAAGAAAAGTTTTCCAATCTCATGTCTTCTAATTAGGACCTGGAGATTGGTTGAATGGAGGAGCAAAGGAAAGAGGTCAAGAAAGCTTAGGCATTTTTAGTTCAAGTGACAAGGTGGCTTGGGGTTCCATCATTGGGAGAAAGACTCAGATGGAAAAACAGTGTCAGCCTTGTCTGTAGTTCTATAGTTACCTGCCCTTGAGGCTCACGAGGGAAATTACAGCCCAGTCCAAGATGCATCTCTATATGGAGATGTACAGTTGGCACCATTAGGAGGGAAGTAATGGTTGTCTTGGAAACAGATGTAATAAATCGAGGAGAGACCAGGTTTCTTTTCTGACAACACAGAATGAAATGTTAAAGAAATACATTTATTTAGGGGATACAAGAAAGAAGAGAAATCAGAGAATGAAGTTAATTGATATAGACAACTTAGGGTAGTTTTACTATGCAAAGGGAATAAAATATTTTGAGGAAGTTGGTGTTTCACGGTCAAAATTCTTCAAAGAGGTGGAATGGAATTAGGACAACGAGGAAAGAAGCAGGGGGTTGGGAAAGTCCTTTTTGGGAGGATGATAAGGTGAGAAGACAGAGGGCAAGAGATTGAAAAGTGACAGTGAAGTGAGAACATGAAATCTTGGGCCCAGAGGATTCTCAAAAGATCTGGCAGTCAAGAGGAGACAAGAGATGGGGTTAGCAATCAAGGAGGTTGTTCTTTTTTTAAAATTAAGAACCAAACTTGTTTTGTAGACTAAACACACAGAGCCAGTCAGAGAGAGAGAGAGAGAGAGAGAGAAAGAGAGAGAGAGAGAGAATGATTAATTAGATGAGGTTCTGGAGTAGGCAGAAGAGGTCACACCAACCCTGAACAGGGCCATTTATAGTGCTATTGATTAGAAGAAAAATTCCAAATACAAAGCAATAATGGGTTCACTACAGGACTAGACCAGATACAATGAAAGTGAAGGTGTAAATTTTTCTGTCCCAAACAACACAAAAACAGTAAGAATAGTATGGAAAAAATGCAAGAAAACATAAATCTAGTAGCTGCATAACAACCCTCTGTTTGGGACATCATGAACAAAATAAAGAATGAAGACACAGCTGAGGACTACAAGAATGAAGGAAACCCAGCTGGTGTGTGAAGTAACCCAAATGGCTGGATTAAAACCTATCCACAGTTACTTTCCAGAAAAATGGTCTTTTCCCAAGATTTGTTGTTCGAAAAAGGGAAGAAAGAACAAGCCAAGACAGAGAGATTGACACATTCATGGGTGCTAATGCCAGAACCAGGAGACCTTAGCTTTCAAATATTACACCTTTGCTGAGTGATATACCAGAGAAATTATCCTTCTGTGCTCTCTTCCTTGTCTCGATGGAGGACCAGCTTTCCATGACTCACCCACAGGCCAGGAGATAGGGTGCCACAGCCCTTAATGATGGCCTGTTGAGGAAGAATCTCCTCTTCGTATTCTCTTCTTATTCTCTGACTGAGAAAGATGACCAGGGTTAAATTTCTGCATATTATTTGTTCCTACAGAGAGAGGAAGGGTCTGGAGAGTCATTTAGTAAGTAATTTTGAGAGACAGTCTTAATTATCCCAAATATTTGATGAATTTGGCTGGTTCTGATGATTTAGTCATTTAGTTTCTGAGCACCTAGTATAGGCACTAGACACGGAGCTGGGAATGCCCAGTACTCCTGATTACTAAATAATCACGGTCTATGGCCTCTCCTTTGTACTTACTGATGGTCATCTTCACTGATTACACTCTGCCTAGGTCAACAGCTAAGTAGATTTGGTGCCAGGAACAACCTATGTGTAAAATGAGCAAATGTAGGGGAAAAAACTAACTTCATGATAATTTGATACAAACTAAAGGTACAAAGAGATGCCAAGGAAGAGTGATGGCTGCACAGTACTCTGGAGCATCACTCCTGTGGTACTGTCTTCTCACTAATTAAGACCTCCGCTTTGCTCTCCTGTCCTGGGAGGCTGCAAATGATGGACAAAGACCCAAAGCTTGAAATATGAGCAAAGTGGGTCAGAGATGCAGTATGTTAGCAAGTTGTGAGTTACACAGCCACGCAAGGGGTTCCTGACTCCTTCCTTCACTTTTGATGGGTGAGCCACAGGGCTGCAATCATCCCTCTATTCTCATAGCTTCCTGTCACTCTCATCTGTCTCCTTTGCCTGTTTGGGCCTCTAGAGATGAAAGAATAATGAAAGGCCGGTGGAGAAGACCAGAGAGCCCTCCCCAATGTACTCTCCCGTGCAGCCCGGAAGGTTAGAATCCTTTGATTGCTACTTTCAAAAAGATGAGTCATATACAGTTAGGTATCAGGGGATTACAGAATGATTCTGAATGTCCAGACTGAGGAAACGTGTGTGTGTGTGTGTGTGTGTGTGTGTGAGAGAGAGAGAGAGAGAGAGAGAGCGAGAAAGAGCCCTAACTTTCCCACAAGAACAATTTTAAAGATTATAGGTATTCTAGAACATTAAGACCTTCCAAATTCTAAAAAGTCTAAAGATACAATTATTACTGATGAATATTTATGACAGCTTTCATCAGCTTCAGTTAGAGAGGTTATGACAGAGACTTTAAATGACCCATATATGTAGTTAGAATTCATTAGGGACTCTTATAATCCCTGTGAACAGAATATTTATAACCCCTTTCTAGGACTTCCAGCCACCTTTCCCCCCCATTTTAAATAATTACCCAGGTTTTATTTGTATCTGAGTTTTTATGATGTATGCCGAGTTTGCCTGGCCTGCACTTGATTTGCCATCAAGCTAGTAATCTATGAAGTTTCAAATTAGAGTCCTGTCCCTGTGGGAGAAGATAATCCAATTTATGAGTTTGCAAGAGAAATCCTGTACACATGCAACCGTGGGATAGTCAGGCAAAGACAATGACGGGACTCCTGTCATTTGAGTCATTTCAATCCAATCTGCGTGGCCTCCTGGCCACTGTCCAATACAGAGCGTCCACCTGCACCGGATAGGTAAGCCCCAGAATCACCGTGCACTGCGGCTGCTGCTGCTCGAACTGCGTAATTAGCGGCTTTGGGGGACGGACACTGGACCCTCACAGTCATCTCACGGCCTCAAAGAAAGCACCGTTTTTCACAATTTACATGAAAACTCTGCCGAGGGAAGAATCCTTCTAATTGGCACATTTTTCAACAGCGTTTAAATATCAGGCCAGCTGGATCTCGGCAGCCCATGTGAATTTAATCAGCACACTCTTCCCAGAACCTATATTCTATAATCACCGAATGCTTGAGGTACATCTGTCACCCAGATCTGGCTATGATCTTTTCTCCTCGTTAGCTCGACGCATGGAGAGCTGAACCTCTCCGCGGCACCTCAGGAGACACTCATTCTGAACGCGGGTCCGTGACACTGAGGGTCGGTGGAGTGAACTGCTGCCCCGATGCAGTAAGGCTTGTTCTTCCTCTAACCCTCCCTTTTCCAGAGTCCCATAAGGAATACTCTTTCCGGGCTAAAACCATGTGGCCCATCCATGAGTCACACGTTAGCAGCAGTCACCTCAGTTGATACCGCAGCCCTTGTCACACACACCTTCCGGCACCACGTTGTGTTTTGGTGAAAAGAGGATGGTAGTGAATGAAACGGTCACTCTGCTCCTTTTCTTTCCCTGTGCCACAGTAATTCAGCAACACAGCTTTTAGTCCCTGAATCAATCAAAGGTGACCAGGAGCCCAAGTCTGTCAGTCTGTCTGTCTGTCCTCTTCCTCCTCCTAATCCTCCTCTTCCTCCTTTTCTTCTTAATTTTCTTCATAGTATTTAGGAATAAACCCAGGGCCTTTCCACTGAGCTACATCCCCAGCCCCTTAAATTTCTTTTTAAAAAAAATTTATTTTGGGAGAAGGTCACTCTACTGAATTGCTCAGGCTGGGCTCAAACTTGTGATCCTCCTGCCTCAGACTCCCAGAGCACTGGGAAAATAGGTATGTGCTTCAAGGCTTCCCCCCACACCCCCCCTTAATGTCAGAAAAGCAGTGGCACATCAACTCAGGAGATCCTTGAAGCTCTTAGAATCTGGTTGAGGAGATACAAAAGATGAACCAAACAATAATAGTGGATAGTTTCTGAAAGAACACATGAATAAACTACTTGTAGTTTGGCAGAGACTCTGACCTAGTTGCCTAGGAAGTTCAAGGCCATAAATTCATCTTTCAGGAGGCAGTTATTACATTCCTTAATAGAAGAGAGTGGTGGTGATGGGAGATGGTGAAATTTAAAGGCAGGGGGATGATGACATTTAAGACAAGTGCCAAGTACAGGACTACATGAATTATGACAACTATGATCAGCTCCACCCTATTTTTCAAAGTACAGTCCCATATAAACAATATAATAATAGATGTGGAAGTATTAAATGCCCGAGCTGCTAGAAAAGGCAACTGGTAACTGCCTGGTTAAAAAAAAAAAATCACCTTGAGAAAGAAATTAATGGAGTTGAGGTAATTAAAGAGGTCTGGAGTATGTAAGGTGAACAGGGCCTTACAAAGCTCTAAAGCAACTATTTCAGGCAAATTTATCTCCTAAGTGATTCCAGATAAGGAAACACTAGTTCTTGTAGCAGCTAGTCCACCAGAACCTGACAAGAACATTTTTTTCCCTGTTTAGTTTATGAAAAGGAATTATCATCAAAAGAGAAGTACATTCTGTAGGTATTTGCTGCCAGGAAGCCAAACATTAAACTGCCCTGGGGAAACGGGTGTGAGGAATAGAAGGAAAAAGAATGTGTTTGCTTCTACCTTGTGATTGGCTTGAGACATACCTCTACTTTCAAATAAATAGACATTAAGATTCTCTTACACCAAACTCAGGAGGGGACCAACACAGAATGTGAAATAGTGAATTTTGGTCTTGATCTTTCTGGGCGATGTTGACTTGCTTGAGCTCAACGTGTGTGAGTGTGTGTGTGTGTGTGTGTGTGTGTGTGTGTGTGTGTGTGTGTTTGAAATCTCTGGAAGGCATCATGCATCTCAATTAGCTGGGTGTACAGCAGTTTGTCTCCTCGTAAAGAAATTTATATAAAATGTATTCTGGGTTATTGGTAAATTTAGAACTCTGAGAAGTGTCTGCATTTTCAATTAGGAGCTAAATATACACATTGAAAGTACTGTACAGGAGCTTCGGTCGGATGCTCGCTGGTCGGGGCACAGCAACACTAATACCAAATGATGGTGCTGCCACGTGACCCATCCCCCGCAGGCACTCACAAACATAGAACATGACCATAAAAAGTAACGGACCATGCCCTCTGCTAAGTAATTTATGACAGTGGGTCCAGACTGGAATGCCAGCTGGAATTACCTTCTCTGCGCCTGCGATTTTCACAGTACGGTTTTGTACGGAGGGTAGAAGCGACAAGGGATGATGAACAAGAAACAAATCAAGTAAAAACAGGTTTTCCCACTGCATTTTAGGAGATCTGCTGAGTGACACAACGACGTGTGTGTGTGTGTGTGTGTGTGTGTGTGTGTGTGTGTTTCTGTGAGCAATGTCCCGGGCTCCTTTTTTGATTTTTTTAAATTTTGAGACAGGGTCTCACTAAGTTGCCCGGGTCAGGCTAAGGCTGGGATGTGGCAGGTCTGTGCCACCACATCCAGAATGACTTCTTTTTAAACTCATTTTCAATTTGTAAGAGAAGAATCTTGTAACCATGCCCACTTCTGAGGTCAGACTTACTGTAGCGAGCCAACGGTCATGTAGCTTCCCAGAGGAGACTGATAAACAGCCAATAATTATTTTATTAAAAACACAAAGGGACCTTTACATGTAACAAAAGGGAAAATGAAAAATTCTCGTATCAAACAAATGCACACTTTTATTCTTTCTGTAGCACTTATTGTCCTTTCTGTAGGATTTATCCAGGCAGTCTGGAATTCTAACCAACAGTATGAAATAGTTGATAAAACAATGGCTATTATCTTTGTTACTAACCTTTACCCCTCAGATAATCTCCCAAATCCCCAGGGTGTGATAACCACCTCACTTCCTTTGGGCACCCATTCATTATCTAATTCATGTCTTACACAAAGAGAGATGAGCTAATGTGCCTTATCAGATTAAAAAAAAAAAAAGGTCATCATGAGGGATAGTGGAGGGGGGACAGGATCTTAGCAAATCCTTTCTGCCTGCACAGTGCCGGGTTTCTAAATACCTACAAAGCTACCAATCCATAGTCACAGCTCCCAGGCTCATCACAGTTTGATGTTGCTAAAGCAAACAGTCTGGGCAGAAGAATGACAGAACGACTCTCCTTTCTGATTGCACCCCGCTCTGCACCCTGATAAACGAGTGATTAGCCCTTCCTGTTGGGATTCTGCCCTGACTGGGAAGCTTCAGGCTGTCAGCTCCAGCAGACCTGGATGGCATCACACCCACCCGGGCCTCTCCTTTCTCTGGTGTTGCTGTCTGTGTTTGGCAGCATTTACCTCCTGCACAGGCAGCCGGCTTTACACACTTGCCAGCTGGGGTGTAATTACTGAGGTGATTTTCTTGCTATGTGTGGAAAAAACTCATATGAAAAGTAAATACTTCCTGCCTCACTTCATCCAAAACACAAAATGCTACGCAGACAGCTGCTGGGTACAGAACCACAATCCTCCAGGTACCAGCAAGCAGCAGTCGGTTCTTACTCATTCTGTTTAGATGATACCTGAGCAAGAATCTCATTGAGCTTAAGCCTACACACTCCTTCAGAAATGGCCTATGTGCTCTTCCAGAAACAAAAGCATTCACTGCCTTTGGGTGCTTTTGAGCTAGAAAGGAAGGAACTGACCCCTCTCGGCACGAATCAGTAAGAGCAGAAACGTACGTATACTTATGAAGTGAGAATATCACATTAATTAGGAAAAGAAAACCATATAGTTATGGTTAGATTCTGAAATGCTATTCCTTGCTGAAGCTGTCTGTCAAGGCCACCGGGCAATACTACTAATAAATGAAAACCTAACCGAGTGTCATACAAAGAATGAAATTTATTTTTTATTTTTTATACTTCTCTTATAGTTTTTCTTTTTTCTAGATACATGTGGAAACTGCATATTTCAAGTCATTAAAATAAATCTAAAATTTTAATTTTATATTTAAAAATCTATTAAAATACTTGTTCTGCAAGCATAATTAATGGTAGATACTCAACAGATAATTTTTTAATGCTTTTGCGTTAAAAAATTTGCAACTCAATAGCAGTATTTCAAAGCAGGCATTTCATTTTACATTAGGGCCCAATGCCTTGTGTTCTTGGTCACATGTCCCTTACAACAGAACCTAGCAGCACTAATCATGGCTACATCTTGTAGGAAGAATCAGCAACCCTGGCTGAGTAATGTGGCATTTTCTAGGCTTGGACTTGAGAAACACTCTGGAGTTTACCTTCATTCACTCATTTACTTTTCCTTCACAATTTCCGGACCTGACATTAGCACCAAGTAATGTGCCCATGGCAAGTTGTGATGTCAAAGTCACATGAGCACTGTGGCATTCTTAAAGGTTAGATAATAACTTAGCACCTTAGTAAAACATTACAAAGGCAAAACAGGATAAATTTTCTCCAATGAAAAGAAATCTTATATTATATTTAAGTCAGATCAACGTCTTTCCTTTTCTACTACAATGCAATATAAACATTCACTTGTTAGATTTCAAAATCTTTCTTACCTTTCTCTGAATTGTCAGAGAAATACGGTATTAGCCTGAACAACACAGATCAGTGTTTGGAAACACAATGCATTTTAACTCAGAAACACCTCATTGTAGCCAACCAAGTAACTCGCTCTGCTAGACTGGTTAAACACTCACACAGTTTATGAATTCTTCCTTTCAGGTATGCAGGTGGGTTAAATTTACCAGCCTCCCTTGCAGCTAGGAATGACCATGAGAATGAAGGGAGAGGTAATTTGCCACTTCTAGTATGACCTATTTAGGCTTCCGGAATGTGATCCTGTATCCTCTTTTTAAATTCAAGGGCTAAAGATGTAAAGAAGTGGAATGCTCAAGACAGAAGAAGCCTGCTCCCCAAATGACCACAGAAGCTTGTCAGCTAAAAACCCAGAGCAGACCTTACATGAAAAAAAAAAAAAAGCTACTCTGGTAGGCCTTTGAGATTTGGGGATTTCGTGCTGAAACAGCTGAGCAATCCCAACCCTGGCCTCTTTGCTCAGTTCCTGAACTTTGCATGCTTTTTCTTCCTTGATCCTCACAACAGATCTATGACTTAGGGGCTACTGTCCCTATTTTTCTCCAATTTACTGGTACATATGTGTACAATACATAAGGTTTACATTGAACTTGAGTATTTGTGCATGTATATATCACGTCAAGGTTACACATCCTTCCCCTCTCCCTTTTTTGACCGTTGTACGCCCTCCCTGCAGTCTCTATTTTAAAGATGAGAAACATAGGCTTAGAAAATTGAGTTGCCTAATTCCAACTGGACTGCTTCACAAGTTGGGTTAGAGTGGGTAGGTGGGAATGTACTGTGGACTTTGCCAGGTGAATTCTCCAATAGCTACCTAGAAAAAAGTTAGAAAACACAGATGAAATTTGTTATTCTTGTATTTGTATTGGAGAGGGTAATGTGTAGCCGAACTGGGATTCAAGTCCATGAAGATCCAAGCCCATGGTTTCTGCTCTTGGCTACTCTCACAAAGTATTATTTTTTAAAATTTAAATTTATTTCCTTAGCTGATATATGGACATAAAATTATATGTATCTGTGAAGGTACCATGAGATATTTCAATACATGTATACACTGTGTGGTGTTTAAATCAACATAAACACATCTATCTTCTCAAATATATTGTTTATTAAATTTATTAAAATTTCAAACCATTTATGCCCCTGGTGATCTTGATCTCTCTCATGCCCAACTGAGTATAGAAAGTCTAAAGCTACTGTGACTAGATTTCTTCCTTGGTTTAAAGTTAACAAATTATCCGTGAATTTGATTATTGCTCCAAGTATTACCAAGTCCCAGTGGGGTCAATGGTGACCAGAGGACTGCATGGAAAGGTAGAGACCACTCAGAGATGGAGGAAGGGCCAAGAGGAGTCTCCAGACATCTTTCCCTCACTATTTTTCAGACTGCATACTATGAAAAGAAAGAGAATCAGCTTTAAATTCCTGCTTTATTCATAGAAAGGCACTGTTTCTTTCCAAAGTCCAAGTCCAGGGGCAGAGGTGTAGCTTACTTAGCATGTGTGAGACCCTATTATCCTAAGCACTGAGGGGAGGACGATGTGCAAGTCCAAAGACAAGGAAAGTCTTTATTCCTCTCTAAGTTTTGGAGGAATACAGAACTCACGTTCCCGAGTCTTCTTCATAGATTAAAGTTTATAGGCAGTGTGAGGGTTTGAGTATGAGTAGTGTCCCCAGTGGGCCACATATAAAGGTGTGGTCTCCAGGCTGGCAATACCAGGAGGTAGTAGAACCTTTAAAACCTTGTAGGAGGTCCTTAGGTCTTTAGGACCTTGAAAGGGACTGTCAGACCCCACCCACGCCTTGCACTGTGTCTCACCTCACAAGTTGAGTGGTTTGCTCCAACCCATGTTCCCAGCCATGGCCATCTAGCCTACTTACCAGAGGTCCAAACCAATGGGGCTACCTGATTTTGGATTGGAACCTTCAGATCTGTGTTTGAAAATAAGCCTCTCTTTCTTTCATAAGTGGCCTGTGCCAGGTATTTCATTATAGTGACACAGAGTTGGCTGATACAGGTGGCCAGTGACCATAAATCATCTTCCTTGAATGTCGAAAACTAAAGGGTAATTTTTTCTCGGTGTACCCACGCACATTAACTATTCACAGACACACACACACACACACCCCACATTATCATCATCATCTCATCATCACCATTATTGTCACCTCAAGGGTAGACCTTAGCAGCACAAGAAGCAATGGAGAAAACATGGAAATTGTGTGGTAGGAAGCCTGCAGCACTTATGGGACAATCGCTGTGATGTCCACCCCATCCAGGTACTCCCCACCTGCTCTTGTAGACTAATTAGGGCTTCGCTGGTGGCCCTGGGGTGGTGCCCACCCAGGGTAGTGGAAGTAATAGCCCACTAGAGATTGCATTTTCAGCTTAGGCTAGAGCTTTGGGGTCACTCACGGTCATCAAAAATTGTGTTTCTCATCTCTTCCTGCTGATGTGAGATGCCACAAGGCCAAAAACACATGTTCCTTTCACCTCTCCCTAGTCAATAAACACTCTCTATGGTTTTGCTTTGACATAAAACTACTACAAACAACTGTGCTGTGTGGCTCTTATGTGAGTGTCTATGATAAGGATGCTGGATGGTGCTGCGGGATGGATATGATTTGAGTGTGTTCCCGAAGGATCCATGTAGGAGGAAGCTTAGTTCTCTCCGTGGCAATGTAAGAGGCAGTGTGACCTTCAAGAGGTAGAGCCCAGGGGTTAAGTAAGTGACTGGGGCTTGTGCTGCCATCAGAAAGCATTAAGGCAGTTTTTGTAGAACACTGGTTAATCTTTCCCCCCATTTTATTGATATGCATAAGTGCAAAATTTAAGGTTTACCATGAGGTTGAGCATTTTGTACACATACGTACCTTGTCTAGGTGACTAGGACTTTCCCACTCTCCTTTTGTCCCTTCCCCTACCCACTTCTCCCTCCCTCCCCGCCCTACCCCCCTGGTTCACTTTGTTTTTCGTTTTAAGTTCCATGACATAGTTGTGATCTGGGACTCTCATATCAGAGAGACCATTCGATATTTCACTTTCTGCTTCTGACTCACTTCACTAAGCATGATGTTCTCTAGTTTCTTCCATTTGCCTGCAAAGGCCTCCACGCTGTTGGACTTTATAGATGCATAGTATTCCATTAAGTATAAATACCACAATTTGTGTATCCATTGATCTGTTGATGGGTATTTTGGCGACTTCCATGTTTTAGTTATTGTTAGTTGTGCTGCTATGAACATGGAAAAAGGACAGACTGTTCAACAAATGGTGCTAGGAAAATTGGTCATCCATATGCAGAAGAATGAATCTAGTCACACACCTATCACCATGCACCAAAATCAAATCAAAGTGGATCAAATACCTAGACATTAAAAATGAAACACTAAACCTTCTAGAAGACAAATTAGGCAAATTTCTAAAAGACATAGGAGTAGGCAAAGACTTTCCTGACAAGACACCAAGAGCAAAAGAAATTATTCCCATTATTAACAAATGGGATCTTGTCAAATTCAAAAAATTTCTGCATAGCAAAGGAAACTATCAACATTGTAAAAAGAGAACCAACAGACTGGGAAAAAATATTCACCACCAACATCTCAGATAGGAAGCTCATAACTAGAATTTACAGGGAGCTGAAGAAAAGTAAGCCTACCAAAATAAAAGTTCCTATTGAAAAGGGGGCAAATGAGATGAAGAGGCAGTTCACTCACAAAGAAGTTCAAATGGCCAATAGATACATGAAAAGATGTTTAACATCTCTAGCCATAAGAGAGATGCAAATCAAAACAATGCTAAGATACCATCTCACTCCAGAAAGAATGGCCTATATCAGCAAGTCAAATAGTAATCAATGCTGGTGAGGCTATGGGGAGAAAGAAACCCTCCTTCACTGCTGGTGGGAATGTAAATTTGTACAACCACTCTGGAAAGCAGTATGGAGATCTCTCAAAAGACTGGAAATAAATATCCCCTTCGATCCAGCGACACCCCTCATGGGAATATTTCCAAAAGAGGTCAAAACAACACGTAAAAGAACCCTGGTTAATTCTTGGAAAATGATTGTTGTAAAGAGCAAGGATGACCCTTCCCTGCTCTCTGGCTTCTGTAGGAGGCAGAAGAATGAAGCAAGAGAATGAACTAGAAAAGAAAAAAATACTGAATGCTACGCACAAGGCAAGAAATTGGAGGTGGCATACGATGTACTTTTCAATGGATCATAGTTGAAAACTTTGAAAGTCCTTGTGCTGCAGAACGTGAGACGTGCTCTCCAATGCCAAAATAAGAAAAAAAAAAAAAGTTGAAACTGGTGTCACCATGGCTAATCAGGGTCATATGTAATTCTGTTATCCCGCTTCTTCTAGAAACAGAGGGGTGAGAATGGAGTACCTGGTAGATTTTGGTCTGAGGCCCATGGTTTCGTTAAAAAAACTGTTTCTGAGCCCAGTATGAAGAGAATCCGGGCAATCCATATTAGTTTGCTATTCCTGCATAACAAATTAACACCAACTTTATGGCTTAAAACACCATCCAATTATTACCTTGGTTTTTGCAGATTAGAAGCGAGGGACAAGTATTAATCAAAGTTCTCTGATCAGGGTCTCAAAGGACTGAAATAGGCCATAACTGATCACTAGTATTGGTTAAACTTCGTTGTATGCTTTGACTATAAAACCAGTCACTTCCATTACCAGGATCAGAGGCAACCCTGGGAAGAGTCCATCTCCCCTAAAATATCTTTCCTTCCCTCATCCCAGACTCCTACTAAAAATCCATTTTTGTTGTGGCTGGAATGTGACTTAGTGGTATAGCATTGGCCTAAAATATGTAAATCCTGGGCTCAAATGCCACCACTGGAAAAAAAATCACTGTCTACCCTTTTTGCTCAAAATCCTATTCAACTCTGAGTACATAATTGTTTGAATAATTATTTAATAACTCCTCCACTGGAAAGTATGCCAACTTATAATAGGAACACAGTGTGAGTGAGAAATAAGTCTCTGCTGTTCTAAGTCCCTATGACTTTGGAGAGGTTAGTTACTGTAGCATGACACAGCCTATTCTAACACAGAAATGTCAGGAGAAAAGCACATGAGTTTGATGTGTGACTTAGACTATGGGATCTCATGCTTGTAGGAACCTCAGGTGGCAGAGTCTTGCCTCTCAGAAAGTAGTGACAGACTAGCAGATGCGACAGTGCCCATGAGGCGGCCAGAGCTACAGACCTGGGGGCCTTGCCCAGGACCTACTGAAGCAGCCTCTGCACTTCAACAAGATCTTGATGGGATTCAAATGAAGAGAACCAGTGGTAGAGGCAGCTAGAACAAACACGAGCTTACAACGTAACGACAGAACGTGGAGAGCGGGCCACATACTGCAGACTCTTAAAGTGTGGACATTGGATCAGTAGGCTCTCCATTGTTCAGGGACTCCTTAGAACCACAGATTCCTGGGGCTTGACCAAGACCTCTAGAACTGCAAACTTTGTAAGCAAGACCCAGTGCTCTGTAATGAAACAACTCTCCAGGGGATTTGGATGCACATCAAAGCTTGAAAATCATTGTTGGTTGCCAAAAGGAGTTAAAATTAGAACAGCTAATTCTCTTCCTCTTGGAAGAAGAAGGAAATGAAGATGTGGACAGACTTACATTGCTCCCATGAGTAAAGGCCATCTGTTTTGTGATAATCTTCTTTACCATGTGTCTTTCTGAACACACAGTGGGAAGATCAAGGCCTGCCCCTGTGCAGTTTTTACCACTATGGAGTGACCTCTCCAATCTGCTTTCCCATCAGGTGCAAGTTCCAGGACACTGCTCTTGGTAAAGGGGAAGGGGAAGGAGACGGAGGGGCCAGGAAGGGGGGCGGGCATCAAGAATACTGCTACTTTGTGCTTTGCCGACTGGTCTGTCTGGGCCTTATGACACTGGGAATGCCATGATCAGTGCTACAGAAATGTTTCTAGCACATGCCTCCCCTGAAAACCATCTCTTTCCCCTTTTTCAAGAATGCAGTAGAGTAAGAAGGGGACTCTACAGATATTGTACCCAAGAATCTGCACAGGCATGTGCTAGGCCACGTAGCAGTCCACCTTTCCTTTCGGAGAGCCATGGTTCCAGCGCATCAACTCCTCTGACATTAGTTCAAATTATCACTCGGCATCTAGCGAATGACATTGTGGTATAAGGCCCAGAAGGTCTGTGGGAAAGCCTTTCTTAGAGGTCTGAGCCCTAACCTGAGCTGTGCCAGAGCACCAGCGGGGACTCTTCCTGTCCTTTCTCCACTTGGGACTCTCTAAGGAAAGTATCCTTGTTCCCACTTCAGTTTTAAAAGGTGGCTAACATTGAACCTAGGAGGCATCACACTCTGAGATCCTTATTTCATTTTTCTCTTTTTCAAGGCAGGGTCTGCAAGGCTGAGGAGGAAAATCAATATACAGGAGAACATGGAGTATTTTCATCTGTACAGAGCCATGTGCTCACCTGCTGCTCCAACTCCTCACTTCACACAGAGTGATGGGATAGATGTACCCATCTCAGATGGGGATTGGTATCTCTGGTTACACGTTAGAATCACCTGAGGAGCCCTGAGAAATCTCAAGGCCAAGCCCACTGCTCAGGCCAAGCAAAGGCATTGACACTTAAGATAATTCCACTGTGAAAGCAGCTCGGCTTATCCAGCAAGAGTGTGGGATTTTGTTCCTTGGGAGAGCCAAGTATTAACCTCTGAGGAACAAAGTCCTGGATTCCCGGGATCTTCAGCCCCACTTAAATTTCAGGTATTTGTTCTAGAATCCAAAGTGAGTGATCACATTTAAGCTATTGAGCTATAATGAATATTCAATTCCTTCTCCTTCTTTCCTTTTTTTTTTTTTTTTTTGTGGTAGTGGGGACTGAACCCAGTGCATCAGGCATGCTAGGGAAGAGTCCTCTACATCCCCAGCCCTCCATTTTTCTTTTTGATTTATATACTTGTTACCAAACTTCAGATGCAAAGTAGTCAAATGATCCATTTGTATTTGTTTACTTTTTATCCGACAGGGTATGCCGGGAGTAGGTCTTTTTTTTTTCGTTCATCACACAATCAGCATGGTCACAATTTTATTGTTATGGATACCTGGCAAAGGAACAGCAGTCACTTGCATAATACAATATCAGCATTTCGGGCATGTGGTGGTGAGACCTGGGTTTAGAGAATGGAAAATTTACATGGCAGACTTGGCAAATGGGCAGGACCAGTTTCCCATTACTTTGCTTTTAGCATGTGCTCTTATTTTCATTCCTTAGCGCTTTACAGTTTTCTCTGGGCCTTACATGACAATGTTAAATGAAGTTAAAGGTTATTAAAATCACTATATTGACACTGCAGTGAGCATCGACTTTTCTAACATTTCCCAATTATGCTTAACCAAAGAAAAGTTAATCCATGTTCTTCTTGGCAGAGAGAAAGGAGAGGTGGAATATTCTTAATAGTTACAGATTCATAGTCTCTCCAATTATGGTATTTTTGCTTTTTAATGAGCTCAAAAGTGATGCCCAAGCGGGCGATCCATTCTCAAAACACCAAAACTGGAGAGAATCTTTGAATGAGAATGAGGATCAGCTACTTGGGAATCACTCAGGAGCTTATTAAAAAGCAAATTTTTGGGCCCTATTCCAGGGTCAGTGAATCAGACACTTCCATGGAACTCTCTAGGTGGCCTGTAAACACAAGACCCTGGAGAAAGCCGGATTCTGCTTATCCGTACTACACAGCACACACGAGTGAAGCAGACCCATACAAAAGTGTCTGGATGATCACAGCTTTGAATGAACGGTCTTTGATAATAAAGCAGCACAAAATCGGAACTAAAAATTAGTAGAAAGCACGTCCGGGGTTACAAAGTTGTGAGGCCAGCAAAAACAACAGGACACTGATGACACAAATAAGTTGACCCTTGTCATTGGCGTTGTTCATTGTTACAGTATAGATTTGGCAGTCACAATAATATATTAGTAATATGAAGACATGTATTGCTTTCTTGTAATTTTCACAATTTTCTAAGAACTGTCTACTAAGATCATAAAGACAAGGAAATGTTCTATACCACGATGCTGATTAGAGGCAGAACCTACACGTGCTATGCACGTATGCCTCATTTTTTAATGTTTCGCACAGGAAGTGGCTCTTCAGGGTCCCTGTTCTCCATCTTACTCTGCCCTTTCCCTAGGCGGCCCTGTCTGTCGCGACGCACTCTTACCTCTTGGGGTTGCTGGTACTGAGAGACCATGAGAAGGAAAGCCCGCTGAGCCTGGAAGGCACTGTGCACCATTTCTGCCTGCAAATAAAGAGGAAGACAGCAGTTTCAATGTTTGGGTTCTTAAATCAATAGCAACCACGGGACTCAGCGATTCTACCCCTCCCACGCTACCTGAGAAGGATGTAAATGTGCTCCTGTGGTTTAGATCCACAATGTCTCCTCAAAGTCTCATGGAAGGTGATTACATCATGGGGGTGCTCCACTCAACAGTCGACTGATCGATCTACTGGTGAGCTCAGCAGCACGATGTGCTGTTAGGAGGTGGCGCCTGCTCGGAGGGAGAGGGCCACGAGGATGCGACCCGGAAGGGTGTGTTCTTGTCCTTTGCTACTTTCTATCCTTCTTGGCTACGCTGGCTTGAACACCCTCTCTCTGCCTTGTCCCTCTGCCATGTCATTTGCCCTCGAGCCAGCTGAGCATGTGTTGAATCCTCTAAAAATCACGAGTCAGAATAAACCTGTTTCAAGTTGTGTCATCCATTAAAGTGATGGGAAATCTGACGAATAAACACATGTTCACACAGAGTCTTGTCAAGGAACTGAGCAGCATTAGTCACATGAGCCAAAATGTGGAAACAGCTCAAATGCCCGTCAGCAGAAAAACAGACAAACAAAACGTGATGTGTTCGTACAATGGAAGAGAGTACTGTCATGTGCTTCACCACAGGTGAAACTTGAAAACATTATGCCGTGTGACCAAAGTCAGGCACAAAAGAGCACGTTTATGTGATCCCATGCCTATGAAATGCCCAGAATAAGCAAATCTATAGAGCCAGAAAGTAGAGCCGTAGCTGCCAGGCGCTGGCATGGGCGAGAGAAGGGGATGAACTGCTGACAGGTGTGGGATTTCTTCCCGGGTGGTGAAAATGTTCTTAATTAAAAAATGGTGATAGTTTCAAAGCTTGACGAACATGCCAAAAATAATGGAAGTGTATACTTTAAAAAGATGAATATTAGGATATGAGAATTATATCTTAATAAAGCTACTGAAGAAGTTTGAGCCTCAAATGCAATTGCTCAGAGGGTATCTCTCTCCTGTCCTCTTTCTGAGTGTGTCCAAAATCTGCCTATTCCTAAAGAAAATGGAATTGTCCCTTAGGCTATATGCTCACCAACAACTAGTGTCTTTATGGTTACTCATTACAGTGGAGCTGGAAAGAAATTTTAATGCTATTTGAGGCCATGCTACAGGGGGACCTAGATTTATCCTCTCTCCCATCCACTGCCCCCCCCCCCCAAAAGAATGTATGCTGGTGGGAATGGCCTTAAATACATTCTCTTTTCCTTGCTTTCTACTTACACTTAACCAATTATTTCTAATTAATTAAGTGTACAATTAGAAGTAATTTCAAATACTCATAACACCCAGAATTAGCCATTTTTGACATATTACCTCCAGTTTTAAGAAAATTCATACAAGTATTTTCATAGGATAAAACATAGTGATGTGAAATACTATTTTTTAAAATGCAGAATGTTTCAAAGATTGAAGTTTTTTTTAATGCCTTGACAAGCTTGAAATAATCATCACTAACACTTGATAAACATTATTTCCACCAGCTTTTAAGAATATATGTAGAAGCCAGGGATGCAGGCCTGTAATCTCAGCACTGTGCGAGCTGAGTCAGGAGGAACACAAGTTTGAGCCCTACCTAGGTAACTTAAAGGCTTAGAGAGACCCTGTCTCAAAATTTAAAATAAAAATGAGCTGGGGTATAGATTCATCTGAAGGCTCAGGTCCGAGCACCACAGACACACACACACACACACACACACACACACACACACACACACACACACACACACACCACACACACACACACACACACACCCAAAACAAGCAACAACAAAAACAGAAGAGAAACCATGCAGTGAATCATGAGGTTATGAGGTGGTAGCCCAGTTGCAGAGCCCTTGCTAGCATGGGCAAGACCTTGGGTCTGATCCTCAGTACTGTAACACACATGCACATACAAACACACACATACACATACAAACACGCACAATATGCAGAGACTTATAATAAAATAGGACCATACCTAGTGCTATTTTAAAATTTAAAAAATATACATTTTAATTGTCATTGAATATTAGAGGTGAAAAACCCAAAGGACTGTTAGGGTCTAAAGAAAAATTTATGTCCTAAATGATCACTCTCAAATAAAAAAGATAGTAAAACATTAGACTGTAATAATCATGTGTTTGCATTTTAAACACCACATTATAATTTTTAGAGAAAACTGGTTGGCTTCTGGCTAGGAGAGAAAGTCAGTTGGCTTCTGGATGGGAAAGATGAGATGAAAGTTCTATATCTCTGGCCTCCTCTCTTCCATTTGTTACAGTTATTATTTTTGTTTTGTTCAACTGATGGCATTCATAGTTGATCCTTAACATCCATGTCCACAGTTGCTTAGGAGTAGTTCTTCTTTAAACAAGCCCACGGCTCTCTCCGTGGCCTTTCTTCCCACAGCTGGGGGGTTGTGACATGTTTTGTTCCTGGCTGACTTTCTTACTCCTTCATCAAGGCCCTAGAATTGCTTTATTCTTTACATATGGCTCCTGTTGCCCTCACTGCTTAGCGATGTCTTGGCTGGTGATGGCATTCTCGGGTCTGTTTCCTTGTCCAATTTCCAAAAGGATGGAGAACCCAGAGCTGAGCCGGATGTTTTTCTTCCCTGTAGGAAATTGACTATGTTTTGATATCTGAAGAATTACTTTTTTTTATCCTCGAGGCTTAATATCTTACCTAAGATATGTTTGGGTTTTTAAGCATTCTATATTCTGTTTCTTGGAAAGATCTGATCCTCTCTTGATTTGGGGGAAATTTTACTGTATCTTTCAGTGATCTGTATTCTTTTCCATATGTGTGAATCTCCCATTAGAGATTCCAGTTGTTACCCTCAGACTGTGTGATGACATCTAAATGTCATTCGAGCTTTCAGATTCTGTGTTTCTGGTGTACTTGTCATCTGTGTTCACTGTGATCACATGACTTTATTAGTAGTAAACAAAATTTCAGCAAGTGTCATCTGTTGATGTTTCTCATTTACATATTGTTCGTGTATTAAGGATGTGTTTAATTCGTGACTTCGTGCGACTTTCACTTTTTATTTCACTCTTCTTTATTAAAAATTTTTTCTCCCACTATTTTTATTAATATACAAATGCAATTCACAGTATTTACAATGAATTTGGGTGTTTCGTACATCTATGTATCACACTGACTTTACAATCCCTTCTCATCTTCTACCCTCCCTCTCCCTCCCTGTCCCTTCCCCCAACTCCGGCTATCACTCCATATGGTTCCAAAGAATGTTTGTGTTCTGGGTTTTCCAAGTCCTAGAAACCATACAGTGTTTAACATATTAATCTTCTGCACCTAAGTCATTTCACTCAAGTCACCACTCTACCTCAGCTTCCTATTCCTCTAATGGGTTCACAGTAGTTAAAGCTTGATATTTCACTCTTCTTGTCTTTAAGCTATTTTACTCTATACTTAAACTTTGATCAAATTCTAAGAGCATGAACTCTACCCTTATAAACCATATGAGGAATCTATTTTGCTCTTTGAGCTTCTTCAAAGGTGCTGCAGTCTGAATCTGGGTGCAACCTCCCATGTGTCAAAGGCGTGGTCCCCAGTATGGAGCCGTTGGGTGGCGGTGGGACCTTTAGGAGGGTCATTGGGAGCAGGACCCTCAAAGGGTATATGGTGCCTTGCTTCTTCTGCTTGAAGGCATGTCTTTAAGGAGAATGGGGCACAGTTACTGACATGCATTGCTTTGCACTAAGACCTTTTTGTTTGGTTTTATAAGTTTTTTTTTTTTTAAACCTACCCTCCCTCTCTTTGATCATTTAAGGGAAGTGAAAATTTTTCTCCAAAATAAAACTTGGAAAGGGTGGTTCAGTTTTATCTGGCCATGATTTTAAATCATTTATTGATTCCATGTTTAACCTTTCTTTGTTATAATGGCTTCGTATCTGTCAGTTTCTCTCTCTCTTCATCTTGAACA
This sequence comes from Ctenodactylus gundi, assembly GCA_004027205.1. Lineage (NCBI taxonomy): Eukaryota > Metazoa > Chordata > Mammalia > Rodentia > Ctenodactylidae > Ctenodactylus > Ctenodactylus gundi. The sequence goes on along the minus strand of PVKB01001352.1, from coordinate 175,288 downwards.
TGAATTACTTCTGTGATGGATATAGGTAAAGATCAGCTAGTACGTGCTCAAAAACAAACATCTAGAAAAGCCACTGATTTGTTTCAGTGTCGGTATCAGGCAATTTGGGGTTTACGGGAGTATGTTAACTAAATGGGAAATAACTAGGTTTAATCTTTCCATTTCATCACCGTATTTTGGCATCTGACACATTTTCAAAAATATTTACTGAAACCAGCACTTTAATCTTGTTTGTAATTGCCCTCATTACTTCTCCTCTAAGGATCTTCTTTCATTAAGAAGAAAAATGCTTCAAATCAAACTAAGATTTGTAGAGTGTTCACATTTATAATCACAAATTCAAGCATCAAAATAACAGATGAAGTCTTAACTTACGTTTAAATGAATGCAAAGTTTTCCCAAAGCTATTCTGAAATACACCCTTTTTCTTCCTCTTTGCTGAAACAACAGAACTCAAAAGTCTCCAATTTGGGATATTTTGGAGGTAAAGAACAAAGAGCTTTCAAATTTCCCTGTCCACGAGGGTCTTAGAGACCTTATGGAGGTGAAGCTCTGAGCTGCACGAATGTTTTCCTGTGTATCAGAACAAGTATTTTCCTTTTTAAAAAATCGTTAATTTAAAAATTTCCCCATAATTATTTTATTAGTATATACATGTGATACGTAATAATTACATCTTTTTGTGGTACTGGGAATCAAGCCTATGGCCTTCACAGAGCTACATCCCCAGCTCATTTTTTGGTTTTGACATACAGAGAAGAGCTAATTAAGTTGCTAATTAGCCAAGGCTGGTCTCAAACTTCCTATCCACCTGCCTCTGCCTCCCAGAGTGCTAGGATTACAGGTGTGCACCACCAGGCCCAGCTCAGAATCATTACAATTATCCTGGGGTTGGAACATATACTTTCAGCAACTCAAAAGATTTTTGTTGGTTTCCAATGACCACATTCCTAAAGAGAAGACTATAAAATACGACTTCCGTCGTGTGAATATAAATAACATAACTGCACTTCTCCTGGCAACGATGACATCGAGAGACCATATTTACATATAATAAGATTTGCAGAGCCCACTGATTCATGGTTGCTGTGGGAATAGTGATTTGGGATGGCCTGACTCCTATAGAGGTGGCATTCACAATATTTGGTAGTTATCCCAAGATGAACACTGTCATCAGCTTTTTTTGGACTCATCAGCTTTTTTTGGACCTCCCCCCCAGTAACAACGTTTAGCCTGTTGCTAATAGAGCAGTTTTCTGGTAGGTCTGATGAGTGTAGATGGGCAAATTCATTAATTAGTCTCTTGTTCCAAATGGCCTTTTGCTGAGCAATATGGGCTGAGAATGGGGGTGGGGGAGTGGCTGGATCCCTAAATATCTGCTTCAGACCCTTTTCATTTTCCTTGTACAGAAAAAAGCTTGCTGAGGCTTTGACGGTGGCCTTTTCCTTTCAGCTCCTGGGGGCTCTGGGAATAATTAGCAAACTCTAAACCACAGTTATTCAGAACCTCGGGACTGTCTTTCCAACTTTGAGATATTTGGATCTACTTGCCTTTTCCTTCTAGAAAGTTCTGTGAGTTGCCGGCACCACACAGTGTCTTAACTACAGGCAATTCTACTGCGCCTGCTGAGTCTGATAACTGGAAAGGGAGAATTTGGCTCACTCAGGCAATTTGAACATTGTGAAAGAAAAAGGCACACGTAGGGGTTTTCTGGAATGACAAATAATCAAGAGTTTTTGCTGAGTTTGTCTGTCACATGTGTGCAGGATTCTGAGGGCCTCTGTGAGCTCTGTGGCGTGACACGTGCAGCCATCTGCCTGCGGGCACGTGTGTGCCCCATGGACAGAGACCCTTCCAGTAAAAGTCAAGGATGTGCCTTTTCTTTCAACTCTACCCATCAGTACTTTGGCAACTGGGGTTCTCAGACAGGATGGTGGAACATCTGCTGTTCTGTGGCCCTCCTGCAGAAGCAGTAGATGGATTTAGGCACTCTCTTTAAAGCAAGCCTTGGGGACAACCAAGCAGAAACCAGCTAAATGGGACATATTTTCCTCTAGTCCTTTTGGGAGAGAGGAGCTGGCACCCTGGGGAAGCCCCATTGTTCTCTGAATACTCATTACAGCTTTGCAGGAGTTCTCTGGAGAAGCCACAGGCTGCCAAGTCCCATGTGGGTGGCAAAATAGACACACCTGGGTAACAGGCCATGTGTGAGACCCCAGGATGGAGAGCCATCCAGCTGGCCGGACTGCGCTCAAGCACTGGCACATCACCCTGGGTGGTGAAGGGGAGGGGGCCTCTTCCTCTGACTAGGAACAGACATGCGTGTCTGTGTATTCCCTGCAATTTGGAGGTCCCGGGTGGGCCACTGCTGGTGCCATCTCCACAGAGCCCCCAAAATGGCCTCATGCCTTATATTTCATGATTAAAGACCTTGATTTTCAGGTTGATTCTTTAGGAGAAATTCCTTCGAGTTTTGGATGAAGAAGAGGTGAAGACCAGGCAAGAAAATAGGCCACCCCAAAAGAGGTCATAGGATGCCAAAGACACATTTCACCCATTTAACAAATGGCTTAAAATAAGACTTAAGAGTGACTAATTTTGTAGGCAGGAGTTTAATAAGCACCAACCTCATGAAACCAGCTAAGAAAAGACATCAGACTTGGTATATTATGAACCTCGAAAATGGGATAAACCAGAGGATTTGCATTTTGATCATGTTTCTGAATCCGTGAGGGTTTGTGACAGCAGACTGCTGGGTCTCACCCCGGAGTCTGCGCCTCCGCAGGTGCAGGGGGCCCAAGGATTTGCACTTTTAGCAAACTCTCAAGCTCCTGCTCCCAGTCTAGATTTCGCATATGGAAAACTACTGGGTTAAACAATATCTGGTATATTTTGTTTCTCATTTCTTTTTTTCTGTTCCATGTGTGTCTTTGTGTGTGTGTGTGCGCGCGCGCGCGTGTGTGTGTGTGTAGTACTGTAGATCAAGCCTCATTCACACTGAGCTATATCTCCACCCCCCACCCCCACACACCTTTTTCGGTTTTGATTTTGAGACAGGCTCTCAACTAAATCACTAAATTGCCGAGGCTGGGCTTGAACTTGTAAAACTTGTAATCTTCCTGCCTCAGCCTCCCTGAGTGCTGCCACTGCAGGCCCCTGCCATCAGTCTCAACTTTCATTTCTATCTCATCAGCAGCTGAATTAGCAGTCTGCCACAGATCAGATCACCCAAAGGAGCCAATTTCATTTGCCCCTTGTGTGTGTGGTTTTTTTTTTTTTTGTTTGTTTGTTTTTTAAGAAAAGGGATTAAAGTCCAGAGAAAATGAAGCGCTTTGTTTGAGGTTACTCAGCCAGCTGACGGGCATGGTTAAGGCCAGAGTTCCTAAGAGTGCCCAACTCCCGTTTGTTTTCAGGTTTGCTTTGATCATCAAGGGAGAAACCTGAGGCTGAGAAGATGGGAACGTCTGGCAAAGCGAAAGGGAGCAATGTGGATGCCAAGAGAGGACACAACTGTGTCAGGACAATGTTGTGAAAAACATCAGCAAGGCTATGACCACTCGCCTAGCGGAGCTGAGAAGCGGCATGGGCTACTCCAGCCCAGGAGCCTTCACCGCCCACAAGCATTTATAAAACAGCCGCTTGAACACTTGGCCTCAGTGCTGAGCACAGGCCAGTCGCCATAATGGGAAACTGCCGAAGACGGGTGAAAGTAAAGAAAGCGAGAGCCCTGGGTAGAAATGTGCCCACGGTGCTTGGCAGCAGATGCTGCCCGAGAGGAGACGCCTCCTGCTCCCTACTCACAAGCACCAGATGCTCGCTTTTGTTAATAGTAGTGTCAAAGGTATTCATTTCTTATACAAGGTCTGGATAAGGTCAGGTATCACTGGCTTCCAAAGCCTTGCATCAGCCCACCTTACACCCTGACTCCTCTGCAGGTGCTCCTGCTCTCTTTGGGTGGTCTTCCAAGCCCCTCCGAACTCATCCTTTAAAATCCTGGGATAAGAAATAGATTTCTCACCCAAAACCCAGCTTACACAGCTCCCTCATCTCTCTGAAAAAGAAACTAAGACCTGGAGAAGTCAGGGCCACTCTCAAGGGTGGGAGACAGGGTAGGATTAGAGTCAGGTCTACTGAGCTGAGGAAATTATACTGTTCTTAGTCCCATACTAATTGGAGCTGGGTGCCATAGGCCTGAAATCCTAGTACTCTGGAAGGCCAAGACAGGAGGATCACACTTCAATCCCAGCCAGGATAATTTAGCAACTTAATGGGACTCTGTTTCAACATAAAAATGGAAAATGGGGGAATGGGAGATGTAGTTCGTGGTGAAGGCCCTTGGTTCAGTCCCCAGCACAGAGAAAAGAAAATCCTATACTAATCACCACTGAGGCTTAACACGTGTGTGGACAGGATCGACATTAGAAGTTCCTAAAGAGTCAAGACTTCAGGTTCTATCCTTTGTCTCCCCTCCTCTGCTAAGACTCCCACGGGGCTTTGTGTACAGTGGATGACTTATGATTACTTCCCGTTTGAATTTCATTCACTGTGGTTTAAGCTCCTGGATGTAACATGAAGTCCAGGGGCTGACATTAATGACGAGTGCCCAAAACACAACAGATGGAGGATCTGGCTGTCCCCAAAAAGAGAGGCTAGAAACGGATACCATGGGCCTTTTTCCCGATTGCCTGGTCTCCAGTGATGGCAGTCATGTTCTGAATTCACAAAGGTAAAAGGCAGAAGCAGCTCCACAGCTGGAGCCATTGGATCCTGATGGAGGCTAGGGGTGGGGAGGGGGCTGTGGGGGGGATGTGGGGGTTGGGGGAATTTTCCCAAGTCACCAACAGTGATTCATGATTCATGCCCCGCCTGGTTTTGTGCTAGTCTGCTCCCTCTGTCACTCTCCCAGGGGTCTCCTTCAGAGTCCTGTCTCAGTCCTCAAATCTCCATCCCATCCTCCCCGTGGCCTGGCATGTGGGAAGTGCTTAAAAACTGCAGAGCAGATGGGTACGTGCATGGGAACAGCAAGGTCAGGATTTGAACAGAGTCTGAGTTATTAAATGTTAATTAAACCCAACACATGTGGATTCACAAGCAGCTGATGGGAAAGCCAGAATGTGTGTGTATCCTTCCAGTTTTAGCTACCAGGTCTGAAAGTTAAACTATTCCCTCCCCCTATTTTTTAAATAAAAAACGCCACAAAATAATCGAATTTCAAATTTCAGAAAACCTTATGAAAGTTCCACCCCATCTTACCCTCCTGGTGAGAGGACCCCTCCCCAGGACACGCGGGAGGGGAGGACTGTGGGCAAGGCACGCACAGGCACAGTGCAGGTGCAGCTACCTGGTGGGAGCAGGATGGGGTTCTAAGAAGTTGGGTGGAGCACTCTGTTTTTACCTGGTTTGTTGACAATATCAAAGTTCTCTCAAGATGTTTTTAGCTTTGCTACATAAGAATTTTTATTTCATGTTCTCATTATAGTTATTTTACCATATTTACCTGTGGGAGCTTGGAGGTGCTTAAGAAGTTAAAAAATCTTAACTTCCCTGTTTATGCTGTCATAGCCAAGACAAAAGCATCTGAGTACCAAATATTCTTCCCTGTGACTTCTTCAGGTCCCATGGACTTCTGCCTTGTGTGTGTGTGTGTGTGTGTGTGTGTATTTCTGTAGAATTTTGTATGTTTTTGTTTGGGAAACCACCCTCTCTCTTTCCAGTGCTAGTAGAAAAGGGCATAAAGATGCAAGCAGAATTACCACAGGTAGAGAGGCTTGTACATCTGCTTGGACTAATACTTATCCTGGAAGGAAAATCTGTTTTGTCACTATCACAGTCCCAGTTAAGAGTCAAGAAATTGAATTACTTGCTAATTGTAGTTGGATCTGAAATTGCCACAGGGACACAGGGGAAAGGCCACACTTTCCTTGGAGCCTGATTAACTCTACCACTCTCATCAGCATCTTAGTACATCACCTGAACTCCCTGGACTCTGCCAGTGCATGGCACGTGTCACCTGCCCCATGAATATGGGCAGCACGGATTACAGTGTGATTCTAGCCCAAGGAGGAGAGAGCAGTGTTGTGAGGTGGATGGCTTTTAGGACTTTGATGTGTCCTTATAGAATAAATATGCTATGAGATCTGCGAAGTTACCATTGGGTAGTGGAATTACTGGATTTTTTTCATATGCAGCTTGTCAAATTTTCCTACATCAGAGGAAATTTATATTACCAGGAAAAGATATAACTGGATAAAATAGAAACTTATTTAATGTCACAATTGAGAAGTGTTTTCTTGAGTAGTGACTGTGTGCCTAGGTGCTAAATGTGGAGAAACTGAAGAATACAGGGAATAGACCACCCAAAGGGATGAAGAGCTCACTGTGTGAACAAGACCACAAGCGACCACTGTGGGCAGGAAGGCACTGGTGGTATCGCTACCCGTGGCTGACAAGGTGAGCACCCACCTGGCCACTTTGAAAAAACACAAGAAACATTCTCACAGAAAAACAGAATGAAAAGAGAACTGCAATCTTTTTAGATACAAGATTTTCTTCTCCCCAGAAACCCAGGAAGCAAAATGCCTAGTACTCAGTCACCACAGGATGCACAGTGCTTGGTACCCAGTTATCCCCAGACAGCACACTGTTTGGTACTCATCACCCTAGGAAACACAATGTTTGGCACTCAGTTACCCCAGAAAGCACAATGCTTGGTACCCGTCACACTAGGAAGTACAGTGCTTGGTACTCAGTCATTTCTTGCAGTCGTCCCTGTGCCTCAGCCTTTGACTTTTAGAGACAATGGGGATTTCTCAAGGCCCACAGCTCAGCCATGGCTACCCTTTGTGAAATACCCAGTGTGAGTGAGCACAAAAAAACTTAGTCTCACTTGGAGAAGGAAGCAGAAACGTCATACTCTACTTACTTAAAAAATACTTTGGCAATACTCCAGTAAGTCGTAAAGACAAGCTAATTTAAAGACACTGGGCCTGCTCAAAGAGCAACCAAGTCACTATTGATTTCAGAATCTGTCTTAGCCAAAGCATCCAGGAAAAAGGGCAGTTTAAAAATATTTTTACTGCCCCTAGAGTTTACTGATTTTTTCTTCAATTCTACTCTCACTGGCAGAGAAAGGACCGTTGCTAGCAGGACAGGGCTCAGTCTGCAGTACGGAAAGGAAAGCTAAGTAGCTTGAGAACATCAGCATTAGACTGCTACTATAAAAATTAATCATTCAAGCCCTGATATTAAATAAGGCTTAGTTCTCATTAATAGGACTGTTGCTGTGGCAACTTTCAGATCACAAAAGTATTTACACCAGCCCTAGTGCACGGTTCTGACACTAAAATACAGCGCCCTTTCTACATCTATCCCTGGAATGTTTTATTACATATTACATTTCAGCTACATTCTCATACTCAGGTAAGGTGACTTCAACACCCCACTAACTCCATCCAAACATATCAAATCCAACCCCAAAGAAAGGATGATTTCTACGTGTTGTTTTTGTTTTTCTGCTCATCCAGCAGAGGGCAAAGTATCTTTAAACATTCATGTCATGAATATTATTGTGCATCCGAACGACACATTGGTCCTCTGAAACTCTCATTTTCCTAAGGCATGATTCTCACCAGCAATGCAGGCACTTTTAGTTACGGTGAGGGCATGAATCAGTAGGACAAAGTGTGTGTGAAGAGTGGGGTCAGCTCGGCAATGAGCAGCAGGAAGCATCTGCTGCTATTGGTCTAGCCCTTCCAATTGTAGGAATTTTCCTTGAGAAAAAAATGATGCAATGTTTGTCCAAGGATGTCCACTGGAGCGACACTTGTAGGGCTAAAGCAGAACCCAAGTCATATGTCTCAACATTTTCAAATGATTTTAAGTATTTGGTAACCATCTTCACAGGCACAGGGTCAGAATGAGACCATCGAGTTCAGAGTGTGTGATTCAACGGGTGCTGCCTCCTGGCCCCATCCCGGGGTGTCCACCTGTCTCGCCCTAGCTGGGGACTCTATATTCTTATACATCTAGGGTGATCAGAATATACTGGCAAATGTTTAAATTATTACAAAGACATAACACCATGGGTCCCTGTCAAAGTACTACCCCTTACTTTGAGTAAATTAGTCCCAGTATTCTTCCACTTTTTTGAGGCAGTTCTGGAAGTCTTTGGTGTGTTTATGGGTTGTGATCCAGGGCCATCCAACAGAAAGTCAGGCTCATAAAAATGTATTTATTTTCTTCACTGTATCTGACACCATGTGACTTTTAGTTCTTCCCTAAAATCAAAAATGACCACAGAGGGTAAATGCTTTGAATTGATTCACGACCTCAAGGAGCCACTATAGCACAGCTAACAAAGGCAGAGAGGACTTTCAGGACTGCACCAGAAAGTGGCAAGAATAATGGAATATGGGTGTTTGAGGCAAGGGGTAGTATTTTGAGGGGCATCATTGACAACATCTTTTACTGTAATATCTTTACCATTCACTGTGGTTTTGATTATATCTTGTATGTTCCTGTACCTATATCCAGGAGCATCTATTTAAATCAAACATGGTGCAAACCATACAACAACATACTATGCGGTCATCACAAACGATAATGTGGGCCTCCATTGACTGACAAGAAAAGAGGATGAGGCATACTAAGGCATAAGTTAAATAATTAGATTACAGACCAGCATGTGCAGAAAGTCTGTAAAATCTCTAGCATAAACCAATCACTGTAATTTTAAAGGTTAAACACTTATAAACAAATGATTATTGTAATTTTTACTTAAGAAGGACAAAGATTTGAAAGAGTTAAAAAATCACACAGTGAGTCTTTCTCAGGCCATGGGAACAGGAAAAGAAAGAAAACACCATTGTACGTTTAAATCCTTTTGCTTTTCTGACAGCATGAATACTGCTACCAGTTGGTACTCTGAACAAAGTCATTCTCCTAAATCAACTTGATTTTCAAATTCAGTCATTGCGTCGCTGCAGAACACTCGGCACAGCGGCCCCTTTCCAGTTCTCTCGCTTGTTTTTCTAACACTTATGGAATCTAAAATACTTTATTGACACGATTAAACCAAATCTTTTGACGTAGGAATCCAGCGGTGGCTTTGCAGTTGGTGACTCTTGGGTCTATATGAGGACGAGATGCTTGGCTGCACTGAGGCCACTAACTAAAATCAGACACCACAGAGTACTCCTGGTTCTAGAACATACGGTGACGTAAGCCATATCCTTTCACTGTGCGCTATTTCAGCCATATTCGTATCCATATATACATACACAGGTGTGTCCATATGCCTTAGGTCCTCAAACATAAACAGGGCTGGCCGGACTGTGTGGGCAGTCCTTCACGTGGAGGGGCTGAAACTATAGCAGGTCAGTAAGGAATGCTTAAGAAAGAATGGATTTTTATTTTTTTAAGTAGGGACTTGCTCTGTAGTTAGGCTAGTCTTGAACTCACTACCTAGCCCAGGGTGGCCTCAAACTCACTGCAATCTTTCTGCCACAGCTTCCCGAGTCCTGGGATTATAGGCATGCACCACCATGCCTGTTTAATTTTTATGTGGTGCTGAGAAATCAGACCCAGGGCCTTCTGCACGTTAGGTAAGCACTCTAACCATTGAACTATGTTCTGATCCCTAAATGAGTGAAATTATTGGAAAGTAGTGTGACACAGAAGAGAAGCCATGAGCCTGAGAGTCAGACTGGCTGAGACTGGGTGCACGGCCACAGTGGTCATGCAGTCTTCCCAAGGCCTGATGTCTATTTTGAATGTTACCTCCCTCAAGGGTTCCTCCTCCTGGGGATCCAGAGAGGTGATGTCACGCACAGTGCCTACTGCCTTGCGGCCCTCAGCTACTGCTAGTTCTCTTCCTTCAGTCTCACAATGATCTCCCTTACTCTATGTGGAAAACAGACATAATTCGGGAACAGAAAGTTGACCTTTACTGGCTGTTAAAATTACTAAGACCCAGATTTTGTTCAGTCACTATTATGGTTTAGATCTAAAATGTCCCCCAGAAGTCTCATGTGTGGGACTTCCGGGATGTGACTTCATCAGTCCACCAGCGAGTTAACAGCTGAGTGTGTTGGTACAAAGTGATGCTCGGCAGGAGGAGGCACACCGCTGGGTGTGCACCTTATGGGGCTCCCCTCAATCTCCCTTGCTCACTCACTCTCTCCACTTTCTCCCTCTGTGTCCATGCTGCCATGGGTTGAGCACTTTTCTCCACCGTGCCCTTCTATCATACTCTTAGTGCCTTGGAGCCAGCCAACAGTGGACTAAACTCTTTGAAACCATGAACCAAAATAAACTTTTCCTTCTCTAAGTTGTGGGTATCAGGTATTTTGTACCAGTGGCAGGAAAGTGATTAATACATTCACTAACCACATCTATTCAATATCAATTCATCTAGCTCTGAGATCTTGCTATGAGCATTTTATCATGAAAGATCCTTGTTAAACCGTGGTTCCCCACTCCTCATGGGTGTCCAGAAACTAGGATACCCTGCAGCCAAGCTGTACAGGACTGGTGACACTTCCTGCTGTCCACAGTTTCTCTATGCTTTGCCTTTTATGTCTCTATGAACTCTCCTTTTTGTGTCCTACTCTGATTCCAAGGATTTTTCTACTAGTACCAAGTCTTCCTCTCTTCTTACAATGATGATAATGGTCACACATGCTTGTAAAAAATTTCAAAAAGATAGAGATATTTGGGAAGCAAAAGCTTTCAGTAATCTCCCCTCACCCCTTCATGGACGACCACTGTCAGCAATCAAATAAATAACTTTCTTGACTATTTCTAATAAAGCAAATCTTGCTCAAGTGCAGATATCACCTCTCCTTTTGATCTTTCAACTCCTTATTTAGCTCAGAAAAATTTCTTTTCCTGTCCTTTTTTTAAAATCTCAGTTTTGAATTCCAAGGTTACCCACAGAATGGCTCCTAAGCATCAAGAGTATAACGATATACTCCTATTTTAATAAAAAATAATCTCATATGGTAGTGAAAGTGGAAAGGAGTTCAGTTCTAGCAGAAAGCACGCAGAATCTGTGCAAAAACCCCCATCTCTGTCTTCATCTTTCTCTAATTAAATTCACATTCCCCAGTACTAGCACTCATAATAAATAACTAAATAATAACACTAAATAATAAATAAGGGGTTCTCATGCAGTATTATTGCTTTCTTGCTTCATTTAACTAAAAGCATAGGGGAAGACATTTTTTTTCCTAGCATTTTGCATTGTATAAGCGCCGCTCAGACTCTTCCCCGAAGGTTTCTCTTTCTCATGTCTCATCTGTCAGAGACAAACACTTCTGTAAGATAAAAAAAGCATTGCTCTAAAAATGAAATAAAAGCCAGACACACTAAGTTCCAGTTTGTTTATTTGCTGTTTTTGCTTACTAGGTTCAGAAGATTTGAAATTATTCTGTTGAATAGCTGTAAAAGTTTTCAAAGTCTCACGATGTCTATTCTTAGTTGCTTGCATCTTTGCACAGAAACCGAACCATTCCTGGATTACAGTAGGTCTTGGAAAGATGACTTCTAAGTTTTGAAGAACTAAATTACAAATGAACTTTGGCAGGTCTTCCTGAAAAGTTTAGGACTGTCTGGATTTGGACACATTGAGACAGGCTACTAAGCTTTTTCACTTTCCATAGAGATATTATTTACTGTTGTATCAGAACAGCTAAAGAGTTCAGGAAACAGAGTTTTGATTATTACAGATAGCGAAGTCCCAGCCAAATGGTTAATTTCTCAACCTGCCCTTCCAGAGTCAAATCTCTTTTCTTGCCTGATTTCTATCACTTTAGACATTAATGATTGAGGGGAAAACAAGATGCCAAACCCCAAGCCAAACAGAAAAAACAAACAACGTGCCATTTCGATCTTAACTTTGACCTTCAGTTTGCAGCAACGTCCACAAAAATATCTTGTCTCGGACACAGCTCAAGGGATTTCTGCTAGCAACGCCTACAGGTCAATATATTGATGGAGCTGCTGTTACTTAAGACTTCTTGTCTTGATTTCTTAACTGCCTAAAATCCCTTGCTGGTCAAGGACTCACTTTCCTCAAGCATAGAACAGAAGGAGTGATGAGAATCAGGGAGGGACTAGATAAGCTGCCATAACTTTGGTGAATACAGATGTGTGCACACAGATACGACGGCAAAAATCTGCAGAGACAGGATAACCCAATAGTCCACTGTTGCCTATTACTTTACCAGCAGAGTCATGACCTGAAGCCCAGCCCTGAGGATTTATTTTTACTGCCAGTCTAGAATTGGCTTAATTCAAACTGTCAGCGATAGTAAATTCATCATTGCAGTGATCAAATTATACAATAATAATTTGATTCACTTTAATTCATTCGCTTAGCAAACATTTATTAACCAAGTATTATGGGCACAACACTACCCACTGAGCAGTCTAGAAAAAAAAAAAAAAAACTCAGCACTCTTCCAGAACCTTACATAAACACAGCACCCCACAGGTCCTTCCCAAACTATGAAGTCTCACTACCTCATCTATATAGGAATCTGTTTTAACTAGAGCAGTTAAAGTAAAATACCAGCTTTCCAAGTACCTGGTTACTTAAAATGTGTGTTTTAAAAGGGTTTTATAGAAAGGGAAAAGATTTGCACAGCAAACACAAGTGAGTGACAAGTTATCAGTTTATTTAACACCCTGTTCTCCCTATGAAACATTCTATTTTTGATGTATCAGTAAGACTTGACTTGTAATGTGTTAAACACATGTATGTGTAAATACATGTGCACAGATACATACATATATATGTATATATAATGACTACAAACTGTCAGGTTTGAACATTAACAGTGTTAATTTTCAACACTCTAAATACAACTGGAAAGTAAAACATATACTCACCATACGAATAGTAACAACTGTGCAAATGTATTTTACTAGAGTCAGAGTAAGTTGTGGGCCTGAGCATGCCACATGTTTGAATGGCACTGTTTTTCCTTATTAGTAGCTAATACAATCTTACGAGGAATTCTTTGGTGAAGTGTGTGTGTGTGTGTGTGTGTGTGTGTGTGTGTGTGGCGACTGAACAGGGACCTGAGGCAATCGGAGAGACCTGAGGCGATCAGGTAAGTGCGGGATCGGACTCCCTTGTTGTCATGGGAAACGTCCTGGTTTCTACGAATCTGAGGGTGAGGCCTCCTCGGTAACAGAGGATGCCTGCAAAGGCAATGACAATGCTTCTCCTTCTGTTCCTCCAGCATATGCCCCAACCCATCTCGGCTGCCATGCCCACCCATACTGCTTCTGCATCGCTCCTGCTGCCCCTTTAGCCACCTCCATTCCCTGAGCTCCAGGCTCCTCCACCGCACCCTACAGCAGGCCTTTGTAATTCTAATAGGCCCAACTTGCCCACGGCTCCTCATCTCCAGGCCTTTCCAGTCAATGTCAACCCCACCTAACAGAGGCCTTTACAATGGTATCCTCACAATGTGGGTACTCTTAAAAACTGTAAAAAGGCTGTTCAGGAAGAAGGCCCTAGAGGGACATTTGCTGAACAACTGCTGGAATCTACTTCCATTGAATTAAACTGCCCTCAGGATTGGAAGGACTTATGCCCAGCTGCTCTTTCTCCTTCCACCTATCTTAAATGAAAGGAATTTTTCTGTGGTGAATGTGAACAACAAGCTGGAAAAAAAAAACAATGCACCTTTCTGGGGCAAAGAAGTTTTACAAGGTGAAGGCCATTTCAGTGGCCCCCAAATACAAACCTGGATCACAGGTTCCTACTTTGACCAGGTCCGCATGTGTGCCCTTAGGGCATGGCACAAACTCCCTGCAGAGGGTGGATCTCAGTCTCTGCAAGGCCTTAAACAAAAGGCTGTAGAATATCTCGCTCAGTTTATAGACAGGGTCACCAAAGCGATTAAAAACAAAATTACTAGTAGTCATTATTGTGCTAAATTACTTCCATTGCTGCCCTTTGCTCATTGTGTCTTTAATGTCTCTAGCCCGATTAATACCTTGCTTGCTAGTATTCAGACTCTGCTAGAGAGTTGCTCCTTCCCGCTATTTGTCCAACATATTCGAGCGCATAGCAAGCTTCCCGGTCCTCTTGCTGAGGCCAATGATATGGTGGATTTTCTGACCCAGCCCACTGCCTTTTGTGTAACGGAACAGGCCAAACAGTTACATCTTAGGTTCCACCAATCTGCCAAAAGCCTCCGTTTACTTTTTCCAACACTTCCTATTGAAACGTTCAAACAAATTATTAGACACTGTCAAAGATGTGCTCCCCTTCTGCCTCTGGGTCCATTACAACCTGCAGGGGTAAACCCAAGAGGACTGAAGTCCAATGCTTTATGGCAAATAAATGTTATTCATCATGTTCCTTTTGGTAAATTAAAATATGGCCATGTCACTATAGACACCTATTCTGGTTTCCTGGTAGCCTCTGCAGCTTCGGTGGAGTCTACTAAACATGCAATATCTCATCTTCTAAAATGTTTTATGATTATGGGTATCCCACTGTCTATCAGAACTGATAATGGCCCTGCATACAGCAGCAAAGGATTTCAAAGGTTTTGTTCCAATTGGAATATTAAACATCACTGGGATTCCCTACAACCCACAAGCTCAAGGTAGAGTGCGACCATAGAGACTTAAAGTCCCTGTTACTAAAACAGAGGGGAAAATATGCCTCCCCCCATGATGCCTTACACAAGGCTCTTTTTACGCTCAATTTTCTTACTTTCCCTAAAGATTCCTCAGAAATAACTGCCCATAAATATTGGGCCTCATTAACTGGACCTTCTGTGCTGCCTTTAGTGGCCTGGAAAGATGTTATATCCAATTCTTGGAAAGAGTCAAGTACATTGTTAACTTCCGGAAAAGGTTTCACTTGTGTGTTTCCCCAGGATGAATTGCAGCCAATCTGGGTCCCCGCCCGGCTCGTCCGTCCCTGGCTCTCCACAACCACCCACCAAACACGTGAAGCGACTCACACTGGAGGAACAACAGGGCCTTCGGTGACATGAGAGAGCGTTACCCAAAGGAAAACAACATAAGGCCACGTGGGGTGATCTCAAGGGCCCCACGGAGCAGGCCGTGAGACTCGCTCCTACTGCAGGACCTGTGTCTGGCCCAATGGTGGTTGCTCTTCTTTGTGCAGCTTTAACAGCCGATAATAAAGCCAAACAGTGAAATGAAAGGTCTAAGACTGTCCCATGGCAGAGAGGTGTAAGTGAAAAGACTGTCTGGACTAATATAACTAGGATTTCTCGCTATATCTTGGAGTGGTCAAATCCAATGGACATGTCCTCCTTTTATACTTCCTCTCCTGATTCCCCCTCCAGTGTTCCAGAACATGCACTGTCGATGGGGATGTGATGGTCTGATTCTGGACAATTATATATTTGAAAATTGGGAGTGGCTATGGATGAGATAGAGCCTCATCCTACAAATACACTTACAAAACAAAATGTCACTGCTTGTGTCGACACCCCCTATGTATTGTTGGTAGTGCTGCGGATAATCAGTTAAAAAAAAAGTTTCCCTCTTGGCCAGATTTTTGCCCCATGTTGTATGGGTTGATTGTACTGGAAAAAATGTTATTGATTTTATGTTTGATTTTTCCTCGCATTGTTCACAGTGGAATGGAAGGTTTCCAAACTCTGGCCACTAACATCATGGTCTTAAGCTATATGGCAACCCCCCCAGTTTTGGTGTATAATCAGGCTGGTAGTCAGAGGCAAGTAAGATTCTCTACAGTTAGGACAACCTAAGACAGGATGCACGCCATGCTGCTGTAGTCCAGTGACCGATAAGTCCTAGCTGTGAGAGAAACGACCTAAGGCAGGCACAGTCTCACACTGAGAAAGCTTTGCTTTAAAAAATAAAAAAAGGGAGAGATGTTGGGGTCTTCAGGGCCCGAGAGCCTCAGCATCGCTGACCTTGGCTGAGTTCCTTCCTTCCCACGAAGAAATGTTACTATTTGTAAGTTAAGACAGGTGTTGTTTTGCTTAAATGCTGCTGGTTTAGTTAATTAAGAGTCTAAAAAACAACAGGAGTATTCCATCCTCCTTCCTCATTTCCTCCCCCTGGATGAACATTCCCCCCCCAACCCTGCCACCGGCCACACTGGTTGAGGTCTCGCTGATTGGCCTAAGATAGCTTCCTCAGTCTACTTAAGCCCCCGTACTTCCCAAGACAAATGAGACTGTGTTAGTTGAACCGACTCCCTGAGTGTGTTACTCTTTCGTCCGACCCCTCCTCGGCTGTTCCGGGGGACCCTGGCACTGTTTTTCCTTAGTAGTAGATAATACAAACTTATGAGTAATTCTTTGGTGAATTGTGTATGTGTGAATTTTGTGGGGATCATTAATGTGTGTGGATTGATGTAAAAATCATCTAACTGAAGTCATGTAAGGAGACCATTACTTTTGGACAAAGCATAAAGCTAAAATCACTTCCAGGGAAGCAACTGAGTTATTCTGAAATACTGATAGAAAATAATACATTTTCCCATTATTGACATAATTTTAGGAAAAAGGAAAGATGGGAGAAAAAAGAAAAATGTGAAGAAACAGAGAACATCGTGTTCAGGGTTACACAGCAAGATTAATAATGCACTGAAAGAGTATTTTTGAGGCGAAAATTTACTATTCTCCTTCAAAGGCAGGTCTTTGTATTCCTTGCTTTGGATATGTTAAGGATTGGAGGCAAAATTTTGTGGATTTGGAGAAATCTGAAACCAGCTTACTCTCCACAGGCCCAGGATCAACTATCGGACATCAAAGGAAAGAAAAGAAAACAAAGAAAAGAAAATTTGCTGGCTACTTGCAGGCGCTGCTTCTTCCCGCCAGCACTGGAGAATGGAACCAGGGCTTTCATACAGAGATACGTCTCCAGTTCTTTTTATTTTTTTCAGAGGCTGGTCTCACTAAGTGTATAAATTGCCCAGACTGGGCTCAAATTTGTAAGCCTCTTGTTTCAGCCTCTCAGAATGCTGGGATTACAGGTTCATGCCACCAAGCCTGGGTAGCAATTTCTGATGTGAACTAAACATGCTGTGCTTTTACATACAACAATGTCATTTATGTGGAACTCAATCATCTAATGTCTTACCAGGTGCAGGTAAAGAGGTACCCAAGGTGACACGCTCACACCCACCCAGGGTGTATGCGGGCTGTTCCACGTGGCTTATTTCAATGAACACAGAACAAAGAGGGGAGAACGGGGAGTGCCACTCCACATGACTCTCAGTGACAGACACAGCAAGAATTCGAGGGTGCAGGGAATTAGGAACCTAACCCACCGTACACAGCAAGTACACAACCGGGTACTTGGTGGCTGTGCTCAGAGGTGCATCCCTGGCACCCTTTGCCCAGTGTGCAATCCCATTCACGGCATGGTGAGCTCCATGCAGAACAGGAATCTCTCTCAGACTCAGCAGGCCTGGGGATGATTCAGCTTTGTCTGACCTACTCAACCAAAGAATTCAATTGCCCCTATTGAATGTGTTACTAAAACAGGCCAGTGAAGGCTCATTTCCCTGTGGAGGCTCTTCCTCTTCCTGCTTAATTTGTTAGGACAGGCAATAAAGACTCAACAAAGAAGTAAAAGAGCCAAGACCCACTTTGACTCCTGAACATTGTTGCTGCTGGTGTTTTTTTCTCCCTGAATTTCAAATTTGAAAAAAATATATTATCTTGGGTATCATAGAAAAATGTCATTTCTATTTTAAAATTAATTTGAACTTTTTCAACAGCCAGACACTTCAAATATGTTGGCTACTGTATAAGTACAGACCTATGATTGAAAATTTTATGTTTGTTTGGGCAGATGATCTGACAAGAATGAACTGTGTATATAAATGGCCTTTGGTATTTAATACTATAGTGTCAATAAAGCCAAACATTCATAAGGAATTTTCAAAGACTGCATGTTTTTCTTGAAGAAGCTCCCATATCATTCAGAGAACTTTGCATTTCTCTTTGATATGAGTGAAATTTGAAAGAGACTCTGAAACAGATGAAAATTTAGAATGGTTATTTCTGTATAATTGGCTTTCTGAAATACAAAATTATTCAACTCAGGACATATATTAATAAAATTCATTATGTTAAAGATTTAAGGGGAAAGCTATACGCTCTCCTCCATAGATTAAAAAAAAGACAGTTGATAAAATTCAACAATTTTCTTGCTTAGACAATACAAAAAACTCGATACTAAAATAGTCAAACACACACACACACACACACACACACACACACACACACACACACAAACACACACATTATTTTCAGAACCAAAGAAGCATCACTCAGCACCACTCAGAGGAAGTGGGGCAATCAGGAGTACAGCGCCTCCCACCCTCTCCTCGGTCCTGTATCTTTCCTAAACTCTGACAAGAGCAGGTAAAGGTGGTCATTCAGCGCTGTCCTGCTTTTTACAAGAGGTCCAATAACACACAAAGGTGGAGAACACAGTTGCCCAGTGGGGACAGTGTGGATGTGCCAACGTGATGGACCACGATTCTGGACAGTAGGTTCACGGGCTGGCTACTGCCCTCTCCGTGCTCCTTCAGCTCAGGGTTTCTCCAACCCTGGGCTGCAGATGGATGAGCAGCCAGCAGGAAGGAGGAGGGTAGACAGCAAAGCTCCGCCTCCCATCAGCGGCTCCTATTCAGTGCCAATGCTGCTGCTGACTGACGGGGCAGAGCTTAACTCCCAGGCCCCTACTGCTGCTGCTGCGCTTTCAAAGGCATTCTCCGAAGACCTACCAAGTAACTCCTCTCCCCTCCTCCCCGTCCTCAGAAGAATGATGTTCAACGAAGCCAGTCCCTGGTGTGAAAAACGTTGGGCACTCCTGCGTTTCATCACTCAGGTCGTATAGCCTCTGTAGCTCACAACTTCCTTCTTGGCCAAAGAAAGACGACGCGAGGAAGGAAGGAAAAAGGAGAGAGAGGAAGGAAAGGTGATAAATGGGGCTTTCTTTAAAGACTAAGGAAGCAAGAGATAGGAAGGAAAGGAAGAAGGAAGGAGCGAGGGAAGAAGGAAGGAAAAAGGAAAAGGGGGAAAGGAAGGGAGGGAAATAAAAGGTCTATCTCTAAAGACCTAGAGAAAGCAAGAGAGGAAGGAGGAAAGGAGGATGAAAGAAAAAAGGAAGAAAGGAGAGAAGGGGAAGGAATAAAAAGAACTTTCTTTAAAGTCTGAGACAAAGGGGCTGGAGCACAGGGGTTGCAGCACTTGCCTAGCAAGCACAGGCCCTGGGTTCAGCACCACATAATCAGGGCATGGTGGGGATTGCTGTGAGTTTGAGGCCAGCCTGGGCTACACGCTGAGACCAGGACCAGCCTGGGCTAGAGTGAGACCTTGTCTAAAGAACCAAAACCAAAGCCAAAACCAAAACAACCCAACTGAGAGAAAGCAACAAAGAGGAAAGGAGAGAGAGAAAGGAAAGGGCTGGGGAAGCGTGCACAATGGACGATTCCCTAAAACCTGGGACTGTCATTAGTGGCTAAGACAGTAAAAAGTCCCTGCAAACCCCAGAAGCAGGATTCTTTGCCCAAGTCTCCCTTTGGATCTCTGCCATTTAAAGAAACTGAAAGACGCACAGATCTGTGGGCCTCTGTGATTGCCAGGACATTCCACATGCAGTTACCATAAAAATAAGTGCTCAAATAAAAATAATAAGCAGAGAAATAGAGGCCAGTAGGAGGCCAGCCCGGCTGAAGGCCACGTGAGGCCAATGAGGAGCCCGGGTATTTGGGCTGACACTGAGCCAGCCAAAGGGATGTGGCTGATTCACTTTCCTGGGGGTGGGGAGCCCATATGGAACCAAGTTATACAGCACCCAAAGTGCAAATGTTTGCTTTTGCCACGAGTCCAAATTACCCATAAAACTTCCTAAAGTCAAAAGAACTGGGTAAACAGGGATACCCTTAGTAAAATATAAAAATGAACACAGGCTTTTAAAAAAACATCATTTTCCCAGAGATAAGGTGCTATCTGCTCTAGGAACCTAGAAAGGAAGTGATGCTCTGCGAGACCAAGGAAGACAGCAGCAGAAGACCTAGGGACCTTCTGAGATGAAGCGGTCTGGTTTCCTCTACGCCAAAGGAAGACGGGAAGATACTTCACCTTGGTGCATTCTTTTCTGTGTTTTCCTTAGGCTTGTTTCTTACGGGGTACAATGCTGACCTTAATTCACAGTAATAAGAATGACATCATAATTGTGATAGTGTTCAAGAGTGCAAATATTCATCCCACCATATTCCTTAAGCCAGCATTTTATGGTGGTGGTGATGTCACCCTGCTGCAGGGTCTTCATTGGAAAATCACAGAGACGCTCAAGACTCCCAAGGCTGAGCCAACCAATGAGTCACAAGAAAGTCTGAGGCCCCAGAATGGGCAGGTGAGGAGAGAGACTAGGTGAAGGCCATGAGGTGAAAGTAGGGCCAGCTCACACACAGAGGCCGGCCGGGGGATGAACTATGGCTCCTGCCATGCGCTGAATTTACCACGTCAAACCATGTGGCATAAAGTGAACACAACATTCTATGGGTGATTTAAGTCAATAACAAAGACCAGGAACATTTCGTATAGTGACTGACCCATCAAAATGAAAGCTCTAATAATTGTCTAAAAATGTTCACCCCTTATAAAGACAGGGAACGTGGCACATAATTACTGTACTGTGTGTATTTTAATCATATGCCAACAGGGCAATCTATTTAGAGTTTTATTGCCTTTCCGGTCAAACTCTGCTTCTCTCATCTTTATTAGACAATTAATGAATTTTCAAAAATTTATTTCAGTCAGTAACAGAAAGTATTTCAGACTCCTTGACACATTTCAAATGCAAATTCTATAAATCTAAAAAAAAAAAAGAATTTAGGGTAGGAAAAATAATAATCTGAAGTCGTTTCTCATAGTTGTTGCATCATTTAGAAGCGGCCCTAATATCAGTCCCATCTACTAGGGATAGCAATAGAAGAACTTTGTTAAAAAATAACCATAGAAATCATCTCAGTCAATTTACAGGTAAACCATGTCCACCCAAGAGATTGGCATCATGTAGGCTCCATTTCTAAGGGAACCTCTCTCTCTCTCTTTTTTTTTTTAAACATTGAGGACCGTATTTACTCTAAACATCTATTATAAAACAAGCATTGTTCATTCATTTTTCAGAGAGGGTCAAGCTGTGTCTGTGCTGTTGGGCTGAAGCGAATTTAAGTAAGCCCTTTGGTTTGTGCTGCACACAAGACGGCTTTGGGAGATTTAATCTTTTCTAAACCTGTTACGCTCCCTGGCTCAGCAGAGCTTCCTAATTGTAGCTATTAGCTCCCCTTTTTTTGTGGTCTGTTCTGTCAATAGACTATTGAGTGTTCAGTAAATTAAGCCCAGGCAGCAGCCAACACATTGAGACAGAAGTGAAATCATAGCTTGGCCGCCCTAACTCGTCATTAGGATATGGGAAATAGCTTTTAAACGCGGGGACAGTACTTAACACGATGCGCATGTGTGTCACTCTCAGGTTTCCACACTGTACAATCAGGTATGTGAGGTTTTCTTTTTTTTTTTTTTTCTCTAGGCAACAGGTGGGTTCTTGGAACAATGTTCAAGCGGCATTCTGGCTCCTGTGAGAGGCGGCAGCTGCAGGCTTAATGCCGCTGACACATGGTTCTGTGAGAGGGAAAAAATAAACTACTTGTTCAAAGTATGAAAGCCACAGGCAGATGGACGAGAGCGGCCTGTGCTAGTCTTTGTACTCTGAAGCCAGGGCTTAAATTTTCAGCTGACAAATGTTTCTCTCTCCCTTTCTTTTCTTCCTTCCCCTCTATCTTCCTCTTTTCTCTTTCCTTTCTTCTGTTTTTTTTTTTTTAAAGACCTAGTGGAAAACATGAAATGTCTGTAAGCACGACATACTCATTATTGACAATATTCCTTCTACGGAGTCACACTGTTCACAGGCTTATGAGGGGGAAGACAAAAAAAAAAGAGAGAGAGAAAGTAATGGAAATCCAGTTCTGCTTTACAGCTTCCTTTGTTCTAAAAAGAATTTAAAGGGAACTGTTTACTATGCGACTTGAATCATTAGTATGCAAATCCCACCTTTGTTAAAATGCAAAGTTAAGTATTTATTTATAGGTCTCATTATTATCTAGTTAAAAGCTTCTCTCTAAATTTTGTGAGGCACTGTTACGAGTGATAATGTATTGCCTACCCCAGGAGCGTAATGTCAACACTAATTAGCGGTAACAATACCCACAAGGTAATAACTGAGGGAGGGTTTGAGGGAGCAAATGTTTATCGACCACCAGAAGAGGTCTTCTTTCTTGCCTACTGGGGATGGTATTTTTTGCATGTGTGTTTGCATTTAGGTGTGGTCATTTCTCAGAACAGAAGGAGCCCAGCCACTCTCCCCAAAAACTGAAACAATGAGGTGACAAAGCAGACCAGGCCAGAGACAGAGATTTCTCTGGAACTCAACTATCACAAAGCATCCTTTTACCAGTGGGGAATGTGACAGAAATAGGAAAGTGACCCGAACATACAGTGAATCTCTAAATTAGAAACATTTATTATTGGAAAAGACATGTTGCCATGAATCAACTTCAAAATATTCACTTTGGTTTTTAATACACAGGTTTAGGAGTGTGTTTGTGCGGTGTGATGCAGTGAATGCCTGGTTGCCTGGTGTCATTTGATGAATGGGCTTGTGACAACAGGACAGTGTGTCCTCATCTACTTTCTTCACCAGATGGGACACTGAGTGACTTTTGGCTCTCTCCTAGTCAAAATGACCACGAAATGTGAATGTTGTGATGTGACTCAGGAGATGTTGGGAGCCATGACAGTGCAGCTAGAGACACTCATGAAAGAGGACTTCCAGAACTGCTTCAAAAGTGGCAACACTGGTGGGACGAGTGTGTTCAAAGTGAAGGGAAATATTGTGAGGGGGCTTCATGGCAATGTGTCTTACTTTAATGATTTTTTAAAAAATTAAACATTCACCATAATTTATGATCACATTTCATATTTAATTAAAACAATGACCCATTCTCTTCTCTAAGATCAGACAAACAAACACACTACAATGTGATGGGATGAACAAACATTTAATTTCTATCTTGGAACCTCTACTAGACCCAAAGTCTCTGGTTCCTTGAGAACTTGGGTGGGTTGTCGCATGGGACATCAGGTAGGCGGAGAGCAAAACAAGGGTCTGTTTTTTTTTTTTCCTTGCTCCTTTTCCAGAATGAGCTTTTTTGTGTGTGTGAATCTATACCAGAAATGGTTTTGCTGTGATTGTCCCTTTGTTGAGAGTTCTATAAGGAAATGGACTTGGGATTCAATTCCATGCCACCAACAAAGGCCAAGGAAAAAGCACATAAGTATAAAGTACTTTTTATTTGGTTTGGCCTACTAAATGCATGGAAATTATGACTAACCTCAAGGTGACATTAACATAGACAGAAAGACTCCACCAATGGGAGGTAGGCCCAGCTGGACAACGTGGAAGGTCTCTTCCAATCCAGGGATTCTCAACTTCTACAATTTTGCTTTTCCTAAGTTGGTACATACATATTTTTAAAAACTGGAGTAAAATACACATGACAAAATTAAAATTTATCATCTTAACTTTCTTTTTCTTTCTCGTTTCTTCCTCTTTCTTTTTTTTCTTTCCTTATCTTTCTTTCTTTCTTTGACACTGGGGATTGAGTTCAGGGCCTTTGTGTACTGAGCTACATCCCTAAACTCTTTTGTAAAATTGTTCATTTTGAGACAATGTCTCACTTATTTGCACAGACTGGGCTTAAATTTGCAATCCCTCTGCCTTAACTCACAGACTGCTGGGATTACAGATGTGTGCTATCATTTTAAATGCATAACTTGTAGTGTTAAGTATATTCACATTATTGTACAATCTCAAGAACTTTTTTCATCTTGCAAAAGTGAAAATGTACAAATTAAGCAAGAATTTTCCATTTGTCCCTCTCTTAGCCTCTGCCAACATCATTTTGCTTTGTGTCTCTAAATTTGACTACTCAACGTACTTCTTATGAGTGGAATAATACAGTATTTATCTTTTGACGCCCACCTTATTTCCCTTAGATTACTGACCTTAAAGCTCATCTATTTTACTGCATGTAAAAGCACTCTGTCATTTTTTAAGGCTGAATGAGATTCCATTGTGTAAACATACCACACTTCTCTATCCTTTCATCAGTAGACACTTGGGTTGCGTCTACCCCTTGGCTACTGTGAATAATCCTACTATGAACACAGGTGTACAAATATCTCCTTGCAACCCGATTGCTGTGCTTTTGGATAGAGGCCCAGAGGTGAGATCACTAGAGCACACGGTAGTTTTGTTTTTAGTTTTTGAGGAACTGCCATACCTTTTCCTGTAACAGTGGCATGGTTTTGCATTCCCACCAACAGTGTACAAAGGTTCCTGTGTCTCTACATCCTCACCAAACCTCTGACTTCTTGTTTTTTCTGATTGTAGCCATCCTATTGACCGTGAATGAGGTGTCATCCCTCGGCTGCACTTTAAGGAAAGAAGAGGGGTGGCTAGTGACTGAGTCAGCTCAGCCAGTGGATCTTTTCAAAGCACAGGACAAGCTGCTCTCAGTCCTCTGTCCAGTACCCTCCATGGCTTTCTGTCACACTGGATTAAGAGCCAGGCCCCTGGCAGTGACTCACAAGATCCCTCTGCCTACTCTCCTTTCCCCATCTTGCTGGCCTCGTGCTTCACTTGGGACATGGCACCCTGTTCTATCTAGGGATTGTGGCCCTGTTGCCACCTCCACTTGAACCTTCCTCTACTCACTCCCCAGTTCTGTCCCCATCCCTCCTCAGATCTCCACTCAATGGCACCTCCTCAGACACAACTTCCAATAACAACATCCAGCTCCTGGAACTTTCTGGGTCATTACCCTGCTGTCTTAATTACTAATTTGTTGTTGGGATTCATTATCCAACACCTACAACTTAAGGAAGGAACAATTTACTTCAGCTCACGGTTTCAGAGGCTCTCAGTCCCTTCATGGGTGGGCCGGCAATGGCAAGAAGGGTCTGGAGGAGGACAGTTGCTCACAGCATTGCAAGGAGAAGAATTAGAAGCCAGAGTAGCAGTTTATATCCCTCCAGGCTACATGCTTGCAATCTAAACTGCCACATGCCTGTCCTCTACCACACACCTGCAATCCACCCTTCCCAACCAGTCCCCATCTTCCAACAGCAAAGGAAATCCGTAACATTCAAGTACATGAGGCTTTTGGGAGACATTCTAGACCCAAACTATAGCAGCCTGACCTCTACCTTTGAGAATAGTGTCCAGCAATGATCCATCAGTAGGAGCAGCAGGCAGGATGTTTTCCCCTAAGTATTACTGTCATTAGTACATATTTGTCATACATAATTATATCCATCTTGGAGACCTGATGCGTACACTTTCCCTTTCTCTCCCCACTCTCCCCCTCCCTCATCACCTAATTTATGGTCCCATCTCCACCAACTCTATCTCCCAGTTTTCTTTCATTTCTCTTTTATTTTGCAGTCCTGATTAAATTAACAGTGCATAAATAAGTGTTTTAGCTACAGTTTAGCCAGCATAAAAACAAACAAACAAAAACGTGATCTCATCAAGGCACTTGGGTGCTGGAGGCAGGGTTGGCTACTCTGAGGTCCTCATGAGGACAGGAGGAAAGGTACTCACATGAGTCTCCACATCACCCGCAAGGATCCTGCTGTTCTTTAAAAAGTCGGCCACCATACTGTTCATCAGCTTATCAAAGGCTTCCACGGAGGGTGCCACTCCTTGGGAAGAGGGACAGTTTGTTATTCCTAGTAGGTTACTGAAAAGCTAGAACTGTTTATAGATAATACTGAAGGTTAATGCCATCCATTTCCTTCTCACTAATCATTCATACTCATTCTTTCATTCAATCAGAAAGTGTCCCAAAGATTACCATACATATAAAACATTCTAAAAATGTTTTAAATGGTGCAGGCCTGTAATTCCAGCACTGTGGGAGGCTGAGACAGGGGGATTGCAAGTTTAAGCCCAGCCTGGCAACTTAGCAAGATGCTGACTGAAATTAATAAAATGGACTGCAGATATAGTATAGCACTAAGGCCCTGGGCTCAATGCCCAGCATCACACAAATACATATTTATATATTTGTTTATATACTGATTTATATATATATATATATATATATATATATATATATATATATATATATATATAACTTATTCAGAGTTATTCTGTCATAGTATCTAATGTCAAGTGAATGTGACTGCCCACCTACTCAGCTTGTAAATAGTATCAAGAGTCCCCAGGATAATGAAAAATGTATAATAAACTCTGGATGAGGGGGAAAATTATGCAGGCACTAAATTAAATGTACAAGGTGGCTCAAAAGTCACCACACTTTTGGGACACTCTTATTTACTTAGCACTTGTCAAGGACTCAGGATAACTAGCTTTCCTAGTTTTCATCCTCCTGGGTCAAAACCTTCACCCCTATCAGAGCGTTCCACACCCCCCCTCGCCAATGAGGGAAGCCTCACAGTTAGAGTGACAGGTGGGGGAACAAAGGTACCAACACAGCAGGTGTTAGGCCAAAGATACAGACCAAATAAAATGCAGATCCATTCACACAAAGCCACTGCACTTTCCTTCTGCGGCCACCTACCCAGGTGTGCAGGGTCACCCTTGCAAATGACACCAAGGGTTCCCTGACAAAGGTACAGTGAACTCTGAATGAGGAGAAAAAAACCCACTGATTTCACTCATTTTCTTCCTTCTTCACTTCCAAGGGGAAGACGGGCAACCCTGCTGGGAAGGAGATCACAGTGGAGCCAAACCGTCTGGGGTTCAGATCTGTGGATTTACCATAAACGCTACACTCAACAGCTCAATCTTAGTATGTGGTTCCTTCCCTGTGTTTTAACTACCTGAAAGGAAAAGACTGAAATTCTTGGCTTCATGTCCCTAACATTGAAAAGCATAACACTGAGAAACTCAGTAGTATGAGCTATAAAAATTCAGCCCTAAACTAGCTTTCCTTTCCTTCTGCTGTACAAGTGAACAGGGCCTGAACAAAAATTGCAGTGAATGCATCTATTAAAACAGTATTACAGCAAAACATACATTGTCATTCAAAACATGTCCCTCTACTATGAATGCACTTATCCCAATGTTCTTGCCACTTTTTGAAGCAGATCTGAAAGTCCTCTCCTGAGAGTATCTAGTTGTGCAGTCCTAAACCCATTCAAAATGTCTAGCTTTTATGGTCATTTTGATTTTGGGGATGTGGTGGTTTGGATCTGAGCATGCACCAAAAGCCTCATGTCCCTATGGATACTGTGTAGGGTTGGGAGGTGGGGCCCGGCTGGAAGGGGCAAGTGCTTGGGCTTAACATGGAGGGGCGAGTTCTGGTTCTGCTCTTAGTTCCAGTCTTTCTCTCTTCCACCATGCTGTAAGGATCTCTGCCCAGGAACTCCAGTTTGAGCTCTAGCTGCATCCCCACAATGTGATTCCACCATTTTCCAGCCACCCGCCCATGAGCAAAATTAGATATTCTGAAACTGTAGGGCACAATAAATCTTTCCTTCCTTAATTGTGGATGTTGGGTGTTGAGTCACAGTGATGACAAAGGAACTAAGACAGAAATTGGTATCAGAAGTTGGCTCGCTGCTGTGTTTTACCTGACCACGTGGTTTGGAAGCCTTTTGAAATGGTTTGTAGGAGGAATTTGGAAAGTTTTGAGGCTGGAGAAGCCTTGGAGTGCTCTAAACTGAGCTTAAAGGGTGATTCTAGTCAGACTTCAGAAGACCAGAATGCTTATAAAAGTGTGGATTGAAAAGGCCAGGCTCAAAAAGTTTTAGATGGGAAGGAGGATTGTATTGGCAAATGGCCTTAAAATGACATGTGATAAGCTCTGGCAAAGTCTGTCAGCATTTTGTCCTTGTCCAGAGACTTTGCCTGAAACTAAGACTAAGGGCAATAATCTGCTAACTTTGGTGGAGGAAATCTCCAGGTAGACTGATGTTCAAATGATTACATGGCTGCTGTTTGTGGCTTTTAGCCAGCTCTATGGCTAAAGGCAAGACAAAATGGCAGAGAAAAATTCTACCAAAGGTTTGTAGTGCCAGGCCAAAATGGTATGCAGTTCTGGAGCCAAAGAGTACAGGGAAGTTAAAGAAATTAGCATTAAAATGAAGAACCATCAGGGCCATAGAAAAGATGTCTGGAGGGCACGTACAAAGCCAACAGGACCCCTTCCTTCACCAGCTCAAGGGTGGAGAGGCAAAAGACTTTGCTCTGAGAAGAGTAGTACCACAGAACCAAGAGAAAAAAATGTCTTTTTGAGTTCAGTGGTCTGGAGTCCAACCATCTAAGAACTAGGAGACTTACAGCATTTGTCCAAGGGGGCTATGTTTCTGCTCAAGTCAGTGGCAGACCTTGGCGATGTCTATGTGGTCCTGGCTTTACAGGCTCACAGAGTGCTGGAGTTGTGGGTTCACTTACCCCCAGATTTCAGAGGAAGGCCTTCGAGGTCAGGCAGTGTGCCCTGAGAGGGCAATATGTGAAGCTGTAAAGGAGAAGTCAAAGGTGCAGCGGAGAACCCAGAAATTTGGAGAAGCCAGGAGCATGGATCATCTGCTGAGGGAAGCTGCCTGAGGTGAGCGGATGAGAAGATGGAAACTGCAGCCTGCTGTGACTATGTAGGGACAGGATCACCCAGGCCCTTTGGAATGTGTATCTTGCCCTGTGCTCTACCTGGGACCACAGGAGTTAACCCTTCCCCTGCTGGGTTTAGGAACTGTTGTGGTCTTACTGTCGTATATCCTCATATTCCTCCTTTTTGGAATGGAAATATTTACCCTGTGACATTTTATGTTGGAAATGCTTAACTCTGGTTTTAACAGGAACTCACAGCTGAGTTTGCCTGGAGTCTCAGAGGAGACTGTGGACTTGGACTTTTTAGTAGTGCTGGAACTCTTGAGACTTTAGCAACTGTCAGAAATTATATTTTGCTTAATGAGGTGGCCGTGAGCTTTTGAGGGGTGAGGGATGACATGTGGTGGTTTGGATCTAGAGTGTCCTCCAAAAACTTCATGTTCCTATGATACTGTGTAGGGTTGGGGGGTGGGGCCTGGCTGGAAGGGGCAGGTGCTTGGGTTCAGTGTGGAGGGCATGTGCTGGTCCTGCCTTTACTCCCAGTCTCTCTCTCTTCCATCATGCTGTAAGGATCTCTGCCCTAGGAACTCAAGTTTGAGCTCTAGGTGAATCCCCACCATTTGACTGCACCATTTTCCAGCTGCCTGCCCACCCATGAAGGGACTGAGACGTTCTGAAACTGTAAGCTACAATAAATCTTTCCTCTCTAAGTTGTGGATACTAGGGATTGAGTCACAGTAATGAGAAAGTAACTGCGACATTGTAAGAGCTAGAAGTCATGTGCTGTCAGATCCAGTCAATAAGGCAGATGACGGCACCACTGTTATGTTTTTATAAACCTCCTTTTCTGTTGGAAGGTACGCAATAGTAGCAGCATTCACTGGTTTTCTTGATCAGAACTTCTAAAGACACTCATGAAAGAGTACTTCCAGAATTGCTTCAGAAAGTGGCAAGAACAATGGGGTACATGTGAGGGAGAGGATTTTAAGGGGATTCACAGCAATGTGTATTTTGATTACCATTGTATCATCCAGGCTCACAAAATGATAGGACAATCTTCCTTCTCTCTCTTTTTTCATTTGCCTATTTCCACAGGCTCAAAAAGTGAGAGAAATAGTAATTTCCAGCCTCTGCACTTCCTGCCAAACTTCTAAGGAGATGACTGAAGCTAAGTTACCCCGAGGTTCAAAACACAATGTGCTCCAATTTATGCAAACAGGAAGGGCATAGCCCAAAGTCTCTCTACGGAGCCATTTAGAAATAGGCAAGCCTGTTTGTTGCTCTGGGAAAGGCCAGAGAAATTTCTGCTGAGTACTTCAAGTGGAAGAAACTTTCAAAATGTGACGGAGTCCTTTACCTGGCAGAGGCATAATAACAAAAGGGTCATTTCTCTATTTCTTTTCACCTCTGGACTCAGCTCACACTTCCTCTGGGCAGCCTTTAATAATCTGTCCTTTCCCCAGAGTATGAGCACTTCTTAATGAAAGTGCTTGTGGTTCTGAAGAGTAACACAGAGACCAGAGGTCTTGGAGGATTGGGGCTGTGTATAATTCATCTGAGGTTTCCTTAACACCTAATATAGCACTTGGCAGGAATGAAAAACATTTTCTTCAACTCTGAGGCTGAGTTCACCTGACTGCAAGGCCATGTGGGGGATCCCTCTTGTCATATGGCGCAGTGTAATGCCAGTATCCGAGTATGGCAGAGCGCTTTGGTCTATGCATCTTGTGCATTTTTATGAAGTGTGTTCCTTCTGAAAGTTTCCATAAACTTTAACACGAAGATAAATAAATTTGAGTTATAACATCATAGTTATGATGGTTGTTATGTAGGGTGAGATGGTGTTCTTAAGAATTTGCTAAAAATGGAATTTAGGAAGCTACTAAAACTTACTAATTAAGAAAAAATAAAGAAAATAATGTTGCTTAGGACTAGAAAAGTGTTAAGAATGAATACCATTCTGACATTTTAGTAATTATCCTACTTACCAATTATTCTACTTCATTTAAAGCAGGAAAATATGTTGCCAACTAAGTTATTATAAGATTTTTGCTTTAATAATTGGTTTGAAGTGATTTGTTATATTTGAAAATACTTGTATAAACATCAAATAATTTAATTATATGCCTTCCAACTTTACTTAGCCTGTTAACTTTCCCAGCAAAATTTTTCTTTAATAATGAAAATACAGAGTTCAACCTTTCAGCTCACTGAATGGGTGAGGTTCAAACTTATATTAATGCGTTCTTTTTATATTCTTTTTTTTTTTTTGAGACAGGGTCTCACTCTGTAGTCCAGCTAGTCCTGAACTCACTATGTAGCCCAGGCTAGCCTTGGACTCACAGCAATTCTCCTGGCTCAGCCTCCTGAGTTCTGGAATTACAGGCATGTGCTACCACGCCTTGCTTATGTGGTGCTGGGGAATTGTACCTGAGGCCTTACACTTGCTAGGCAAGTTCTCTAACTGTTCTACTATTCCTCCAGCCCCTATTGGGTTTTTCTTTACTGAACAATATGACACAATCTTTATGAAGGCTGATTTTGATTTTTTTGTGTGTATTCACAGGTTTTATGCTTATGGTCAGCGATCTTACAGAAATGCCTGCAATCAGCCAGAGGTGGTGGCACACACCTGTAATACCACCATCTGAGAGGCTGAGTTAGGAGGATCACAAGTTCAAGTCTCACTTTGTCAATCTGATGAGACTCTGTCTCAAAGTAAAAAATTAAAAAGAGGTTGAGGATGAAGCTCAGTGCAAAGGTCCTGGGTTCATTTACTAGTAATGCCAAAAAAAGAAAAGACAAGAAAAAAGAAATGTCTGTAATCACTGGGTTCCAACAGCATAACAGAACACAATTACCAAACAGACCCTAACAATGTTTTCTTACAAATATGGTTTATGACTTGCATACAATTGGTGTGCAGTTATTGAAGAGGCTTAAAATGAAATTATAGGGATGTCTGAATAAGTGCAAAAAAGCAAACCAAACCAAACAAAAACCTTAAAAGCCCTGTCTTTCTAACCCACACCCATTTTCAATTCATTCAGAACATTTTAATTTTGATTATGTTCAGGGGGAGCAGACACAGGCAGCACATCTGTGCTCACATGGTAATTTCTGTCCATGGCATTCAGCACAAGGCAGAGCTTCAAACAGGCTCGAGACTCTGGAGGCTCCAGTGAAGGTCTTTCCTGGGAAAAGTGATTCTGAGGCATCCTCTCCCCCAGGCTGTCAGAGCACCCCACTATCTCCCTCTCCTCCACGTCTCATGTGGTTCTAAACAGGTCAGATAAGGAGGAGGCCAGCACCAGACAAGAATAGAATTGCCATATTAAATACACACTGCCTCGTTAAATTTGAATTTCAGATAAGCAATGAATATATTTTTAGTACAAGTGTATACCACACAGGATAGTTGACTCATGCAGTATTTGGGACATATTTAGAGAAAAAAAACCCCACAAAAACAAAACACCAGCTCATTCTTTATCTGAAATTCAAATTTAACTGGAGTTCTGTATTTGTACTTGTTAAACTGCAACCTTAGATAAAGAATTGGAAACATTATCGTACTTAATGTGGGGAGTCTGTCATCAAGGGTTCCCTTTAAGAGAGCTTTTATTTGAGATCCTACAATTAAAAAAAAAATTTTTAAGTCCGGTATTAGCCTGCGGGAGTGTCTAACCTGCGGCCCACCATTTTTTTCCCCTTTGGCATTTAAAAAATGTTCTCATGAAAAAATTTAAAAAGAAAGTTTTATTACCTAGATAGCACATTAAGTGTATTTTATCCTATCACCCATAAAAATTACTGGCATCTGTGCCTCTTAAGAGCATAATCTACATGCCAAAGGTCACTGTTCCAACACTCCATGCCAAAAAGGATTATCTAAGTAATTATTTGTTAAAAAGAAGGAAACAAATGTTTTCAATTAGAATGTAAATGGAAAGGAATTCTCATTTTGCAGATTTTAATTTTCAGAACAACAAATCACTATATTCAGGAGATGCGGCTTTGAAGAGAGCTAGTCTGGTAGGAAGCTGGCCACAGGGAGGCTGCTGGCCACCTCCAACAGTCCGCCTCCACCTGTTCCTCTCAACCACGCCTACCAGGCGTGCCAGTCCCCAGCCTCTGGGTGTTAGCCCCTTTTCTTTCAGTAAAGTGGAACCATGTGGGGTGTCATACAGCCCAGAGGCACAGATGCCAGTAATTTTTATGGGTGATAGGATGAAATTTTAAAAACGCGTTTATTTTCTAACTGGTGCATAAAAATTGCCCATATTTACGGAGAAAGAAAGCTTATTGTTTTTTTTTTTTTTCAGGGACTGTTTGCTTTTGCTTAGTGCTTACTCTCTTGCTCACGTGGAAGGGAAGGGATAGGAAAGTTGGAAAATATTCTGGAGATTAACATGCACGATGGGGACAAAGTTAAGGAACACCCGTAAAGACAACTGTGTGTGGCCCTACCTCCGTTGACACCGTTGACTTCCCCACAGTCTCCAGGCGGCCTGTGGGCCTCTGCAGACAGCTGCTCCAGCCGGGTGACAGCGCGTTCCAATCTCTCCACGAGCCCCTGCAGCTCCGCCATTCTAAAGGGACACAGTGACAATCAGAGGAGGCCACGTGAGCACCAGAGAGGATCAGTGACACCAGCGCAAATGGCAGCAGGAAGGAAAACAAAAACCACGCTGAGTGGCTGAGTGGCCCCAGCCACCCAAAGAAGGGAGTATCTCCCCACGTCAGGAAAACCCGAGACGATCAAAAGAAGATGAGCCTAGAGAAAGAAAGCAAAGTAGGTTGGGCTAATTTTCCTTAGTTTGTTTTAGCATTTCTGTTATTATAATTATGCTGAAAGGGGAGGGGATTTTACCTTAAAATAATATGAAAATGATTACTTTCTTTTTGTAAGGTTGTTGGTTGTTATATTTGCAGGCAAAATTATGTACTGAGTGCCATAGTTGCTACATGCTAAATTCAATTTTTTAATAGAATATAAAAATGAGTATGTCAGACACAAATATGTATTCCTGTACAGTACTCCCCAGCACCTGCCCGGATGTCATTGTTACAATGCCATTTATACACAGCACTTACGCGTGAGCCTGCAATACGCATCTCACAATTAACGTTGTCAACTCTTACTAAGCCAAATGGTGGGATTGTTTTTTCATTTAAACTATTCTCAATAAACCTTTTTCTTAAAGTATAAATTCTCCAGGAGACTTTAAACCAGGGGTCTCCAATCCCAGGCTGCCGGGCCAGATGAGCGGAGAGCAGCAGGTGCACATCCAGTGAGGCTCTGCCTCTAGCCAGCGTGCTCCTATCAGGTCCTGCTGCGGCTGCTGACTCACAGGAGGAGGGGCTTCATTGCTCGCTCACCTCCTCCAGCTGCCGCCATTCTAAGCTCTCCTCCAACAGCCTACCACATAACAAGTGCCATCCCGTCCCAGTCCTTGGGAGAATGGTCTTCAACCCAACTGGGCCCTGGTGTCAAAAGGTCGGTGACCACAGTTATAAAGCCACTAATAGCCCTCATTTACCCAGCTGAGTGAAACCACACAGCTCAGTTGAGGGGAGCAACAAATTTATAAAATCACATCATTTAGCCCAAGGAGGGGCTGTTGCTTCCCACTGTGAGTTATGATCAGTTTGTTTTGGTGTTTCTGTTGCTCAATTAATTAAAATTATTCAGGGTGGTGGGGATTTTCAGTTGGAATACTAAAAATGGTTATTTTCCTTTGTAAGGTGGCTGATTATAGGCAAAATTCAGTGTTACGTAGAAGGCATGGTAGATAGCGGATCTTTGGTTACCCAGATTCTGGATGGAACACAGAGCTGAAAGCCCACTACGGGACTGGGGATAAAAGCAGGGCTGACTCCCCATCCTTGGTGAGGGTGTGGAAGGCAAGCACCTTAACCCTTCTGCAGCCCCTCTATTTTGGCCAAGTTTGTGGGATCCAGTTTACAGCTGCCACAATCCTGACTACACCTATTTGATGAGGAGTGATCAAAATTCATGCTACTCAAACATTGTAACAACACATTCCAGTAAAAGTTAAATTACCACAAATCCCCCTCACTTTCAATACACTTATCCTATCGTTCTCTGAAGTAGTTCTGGAAGTTTTCTTTCATGAGGGTCTTTAAGAGATGTTACCAAAAATTGGGTGAATGCCTCTGCCAAGAGCCATCCAATGGAAAGGTGAATGCCTCTGCCAAGAGCCATCCAACAGAAAGTCTTACAAAAACACCATGATGTACCTTCATCCATCTTATTCACCATATCTGGGATCGTGAGACTTCCGGCTCTTCCCCAAAGTGAAAATGACCATGAAAGGTAAACACCTTGTGTGGATAAAGGACATCGAGGCAGCCATGACAGCAACTAAAAACTCTCACAATACAAGACTTTCAGAACTCCTTTGTAAGGTGGCAAGAATGATAGTAGAAGTGGGCTTAGAAGGGGATGAAGGGGATGTATCCTCTACAACCTAACCATTTCTGAAAAATCTAAATATTCACCATATTTTTTGACTACACACCATGTTGTGGTTTGCATCTAGAATATCCCTAACAGTCTCATGTATGTGGATGGTATGGAATACCTACAGAACCATGTGATTAAGAGGCGGGCCTAGCCAGGAGGGGTAGATTATAGGTATGTGGTAGATTGGGGGTATATATTAGATTACAGATTACAGGTGTGTGACAGATCATTATATCAGGATCTGGAAGGGTACATGCTAGCTCTGCCCCTCCTCCTTTACTTGGCTTCCTGTCTGCCACCCTATGAACAGCTTTCCATTGGCTGTACCTTTGCCATGTGTTTCTAACATTGCTGGCCATCCATTAATGGAAGGAGACCTTCTGAAACTATGAGCTAAAATAAATCTTTCCTCCCTTAATCTGTGAATGTGTGATATCCTCTCCCAGCAATGAGGAAGTAACTGAGACACTGCATGGAACTGCCTGTCTTGGTTATTTTATCACTGCTATCACAAAATACCTAACATCCACAATGTAAGGGAAGAAAGATTTATTTAGATCACAGGCAAAATTCAGAAGCTTTCATAGAGTCCAGTCACCTGGCTATTGGCTACTGTGGAGGTACATGGCAGAGACAGAGTAAGGAGCTGCTTACTCCGCTGTGAACACACTGCCAAGTGAGGTGGAGAGCAGACTGGCTTTCCCAGGAAGAGCCTGCAACAATGTTTCTTCTTCCTTCCTTTACTTAAAACCTAATAGCACTGCCCTGAATCCCCCAGTGGCAACAGACTGATAGAATGCCCCCACCAGCTTACACCCCAAACATCTTCCTTTTCCAGCCAAGTTCTGCATCCCAATAACACACAGTTCCAAATACATGAGGCTTTTGGGGGAAACTCAATATCCAGATGTCTTACTTTTTCGTTGCTGTGACCCAATACCCGACACCCACAAACTTAGGAAAGGAAAGATTTATTTTAGCTCACAGTCTCGAAGGTCACAGTCCATTCAGGGGTGGCCGGCAACAATCCAAGTACATGGCAGAGAGAAAGGTGGAGGCAGCTTCCACAGACAAACAGGAAGACAAGCTGAGGCCGGTTGAGTCTAGTCCCAGTCCTCCAGGAAGGCAGGTGCAGCTTATGTATCCTTTCAGGTCTCCGCCCAGTAACCAGTCCCTCCTGCATCCAGGTGTGGCCACTACACACCATTAATCCTAACTTAACTGCAATCCACCCCTCCACGCCAGACCCCAATCCACCAACATTACATGGTTCCATCAAAATACACTGAGACTTTTGGGGGACACTCCAGATCCTAACCACAACATTCCACCCCGGGCCCCCAAAAGACTCATGTCCCTCTCCCCATGCAAAATGCAGTTAGTCCTTCTCCAAGAGTCACTAGAGTCTTAACAATTTCAGCACTGCTAAAGAAACTCCAAGCCCATAGTCTCCTCTGAGATGTAAGACAAACTTTTAGCTGTGAGCTCCTGTTCAAACCAAAGAGTTAAGCACTTCCAACATACAATGGCACAGGGTAAATAATTCCATTCCAAAAGGGGTGAATAAGTTAACAAAAGGCAATAGGAGCAGAACAATTCCCAAATCCCACAGGGAAAGTGTTAAATCCTGTAGCTCCATGTCCAGCAACTGAGGTAAACGCTGGTGAGGCATGAACTCCAACGGGCTTGGGTGGTCCCACCCCTGTAGCATTGCTGCCGACTGCAACCTCGATCCTGTCTCCTTTGGGCTGGATCCACTCACGGCCTGCTGCATTTCTCGGCTGACAATCCATACTCCAGGCTTCTCCAAATTTTTGGGCTCTCCACTGGACCCTAGGCTTCTCCTTCACAGCTTCACTCACTGCCCTCCCAGGGGCACACTGCTTGGCCTCCAAGGCCTTCCTCTGAAACCTGGGTGGAAGCCTCCATGAACCCACAACTCTTGGGCTCTGCCAGCTTGTAAAGCCGGGACCACGTGGACGTCTCCAAGATCCACCACTGGTTTGAGCAGTAATCTGGCTCCTCTGTGCCACGGTTGCAGCAGCTTCTGAGTGCCTGGATTGCTGAACTCTAGGAAGCTGAACTCCAGCAAACACTTCTCTCTTTGGCCCTACAGGGAGTCCTGGGGAACTCTTCACAGGACAAGATCTTTTGCCTTTGCATCTTTTGATTGGTAAAGGGTAGAATCTTGTTGATTCCTGAGTCACTGTGAAGGCCTCTTTTTTACAGACCTGCTTCCAACTTCTTGGCTTTTGTTTAATGTTAGTCTCGTGAACAACCACATGCTTTTCTACTCCA
Source organism: Ctenodactylus gundi (assembly GCA_004027205.1). NCBI lineage: Eukaryota > Metazoa > Chordata > Mammalia > Rodentia > Ctenodactylidae > Ctenodactylus > Ctenodactylus gundi. The sequence goes on along the minus strand of PVKB01001352.1, from coordinate 137,811 downwards.
GACTGTGGGCTTTTTACATCTGTTCTCTCTGCCATTGTCTCCTGTCCTTCATTGTAAAGCTGGCTAAAAGCCACAAACAGTAGCCATGTAACAGTTTTAACATCAGTCTGTCTTGAGATTTCCTCCACCAGAGTAAGCAGTCCACCAGCCTTAAGTTCAGCTTCAGGCAAAGTCTCTGGACAAGGGCAAAATGCTGACAAACTCTTTGCCAGAGCATAGCACATGGTCTTTAGGTCACTTGCTGATACAGTCCTCCTTCCCATCTGAAACTTCTGGAGCCTGGCCTTTCCAATCCACACTTCTATCAGCATTCTGGTCTTCTGAGCTACGACTAGAATCTCCCCTCAAGCTCGGCTCAGAGCACTCAAAGGCTTCTCCAGCTTGCATCCCCAAACTTTTCCAAATTCCTTCTGCAAAGCAGTTCCAAAGACTTCTGGGCCACATCTTCAGGTAAAGTACAGCAATGACCCCACTCCTCTCTGGTACCAATTTCTGTCTTACTTTTTTGTTGCTGTGATTCAATACCCAACGCCCACAAACTTAGGAAAGAAAAGATTTATTTTAGCTCACAGTCTCGAAGGTCACAGTCCATTCAGGGGTGGCAGGCAATAATCCAAGTACACGGCAGAGAGAGAGGTGGAGGCAGCTTCCCCGGCCAAACAGAAAGACAAGCTGAGGCCGGTTGAGTCTAGTCCCAGTCCTCCAGGAAGGCAGGTGCAGCTTATGTATCCTTTCAGGTCTCCACCCAGTAACTAGTCCCTCTGCATCCAGGTGTGGCCACTACACACCGTTAATCCTAACTTAACTGCAATCCACCCCTCCACACCAGACCCCAATCCACCAACATCACATGGTTCCATCAAAATACATGAGACTTTTGGGGGACACTCCAGACCCTAACCACAACACCAGATGATAGCATTGCCTTTGACAAAGCAGGCTGCCACCCCAACCTGCCTTGTCTTGGGCAGTGCCTCTGTTTTCTCTTGCTCTGAAGAACTTTGCAGCCATCATTCTAAACAGCAGAGGAGCGGCATGGCTGCCCTAGAGCCAAGCAAGTTTCATTGCTCTGATATGTGTCAACATTTTATTTCTCACTTGGGGACCAGGGTAAAGTATTTCTCTTCTGCAGTCTGTATTGTTTGGTATTTAAATGCAATGACCACGTGCCTCTGCATTCCTCGAATGCCAGGCCACACTTCCTAGCATCTGTGGGCCTCCCAGTACCTCTGCATCCAGTGTCCATCACCAGATATGGAGGCAGGGCTAACTGTTCATTTCAGAAAGGCAGTGTTCCCGAAACTGCCAGCTGCGACTCTTGCGATATATGGAGCAGCGTTCTCTGCGCAGCTGAAGTCAGCATCTAATCCTGAGGGAACTCAAAATTAGAAGTGTCTCATCTACTCGCTCCCTCTTCACGTCAGAGCTGTTTGATTCCATTGCAATGGAAGGAAGAGGGAAAAAAAGGAAGGAGGAATTTAACTGAATCTTTTACATAATCTTTTTGCAAGGGACTTGAGTGTCTTGTAGGTGGGTGAAGGCCATTTGAGAAGTAACGAGAGGCCCCTCCAATCTTTTAATAGTTGCCCATCTGTCTGCAGTTATCTCTGTTCCCTGTTACCCAACCTGCCAAATGTTACCACCATGGACCTAGTCTGTGAGAGAAAAAAAGATGTGTTTGCGTTGTTAGCCCCTGCCAGGAAGCACCAGCCACCTCCAGCAGCCACCAGCCACCAGCCACCGACTTGTTTCGTGAAGGCCTGTTCCATTTTACACTTAGGACTGCCATCTCTGATAGTGGCTTAATCAGATTCCGTGACAAGAACCAAACTCATGCTATCTCAAAAGGCCCCATGTCGAAAAACACCAGGAGCTAGCCCCTGCAGTAGAGCTGGCAGACTGTGATGGAATGCAGTCTAAAAGCCACTCAGATGTCACACCATGGCAAATCATTATCAGCAAGACTGGGGTCTCTCCACACCCTCTAAGAATGCTCAAAAAGTAAGCTTGAAAGAGCCTCTGGGTTTAAAGTTTTACAATAGATTCTAAGTGAAACTGGAAAATAACCATAAGAGTGGACCAGAATACATGTTATCATTCCCAAGGAGACTGAGGGGGTCTGAAATAGCCATATCCTCTCTTCCAAAACTCTATTCTCTCTCTCTCTCTCTCTCTCCATATGCCTTCATCTGCTATCCTGACCCTCAACAATGAGGAAAAAACAGAGCTGCAGATTCTCCAAATTCTTCTCGAGCATTCCCATTCACCTTGGCTTTTCAAAGTGGATTTAGTTCACTTTTGACAGGAGTTAGGAAGCAAGCATTAGGCCAAGAAGATACATAGGGTAGTCAAAGCAAATGCAGATGCCAGGGGGAAGGTCAAAGTCAGGAGTAAGTCAGAGCCAGGTGGACAGACAGGGTGGTCTGGGTCAGGAAGCCAGCAGAGCAAGGGGATGGGGCAAGAAGGCAGAGATGAGATTTTCTGAGAGTCAGAGGAGGAGCCGGAGGGAAGCCAGATTCATAGCTCAGGGAGCACGAGAGCAGGTCAGGATGGCACAGTGCAAACTCAGCTCTCCAGAGTCTAGTCATCCTAGTCAAGTGGGAGCCAACCCTAAGATGAGGTCCTCTATCACCTACGGTTCATGGAGGACACACACAAATACTAGGCCAAAGCACCAGGGTTCATGGAAGAAAAACAGAAGGAACCCAACAGTCTTGACTTTCTCCTTTGAAGACTCGTTTTAAGAGACTATGCTTAAATCATTGTTTCACTTTAAATTTTTAAGTATTCCTTTTTGAGTTCCATTATAATAAGAAGTACACCCATCTTTCTCATTTTTACTTGAATTTTCCCTCATTTATCCTTTTTTATTCTATTCTTTCTTTTGACATATAGTAATTGTGCATATTTATAGGATACAGTAGTGACTAGACGTGTACAATGTAAGGATTGAATTAGGGTAATTTGCATTTTCACCTCCTCATATATCCATCAGTGATTTGTGTTGAGAGGATCTGGGCTCCTTCCCTCCAGTTCTTTATAAAATAGGTGTTGAATGCTAGTATTTTAAGTTTCCATGTGTTCTTCTGGCCACAGTGGAAAGATCAGATCATAGAAAGAATGACCACTTAGGGGGCTGCCAGTGGTCCAGAAAGGCAGCAAGGGTGGCTCATGTTAGTCTGGTGAAGAAAGATGGTGGTGAGATGGACTTAGGAGGTACAGTGGATGGACCTGAATGTGGGTTAGGGAGAGCAAAGAAGATGCCAAAAACAATGTATCAAAAAGAAAAAAAAAAAGTAAGAAAGAAAGAAAAAAGGCTCTGGGTATGTAGCTCAGTGCTAAGGCCCATGTTCAATTCCCAGTCTGAAAACAATGATAACAGGGTGTACTGGCAGATACGTCAAGACCGAGTAAGTCGAAGTTGGGTTGTTGAGTTGAATTTTGGGCATGCTAAGTTTGAAGTGTCTTCAAGACACCCCGACAGATGTGGACAAAAGGCAGTTGGCTGTAGGGAGATGGTTCTTTTGGCTCAGGATCTGCTCACATATGTGCTCCTGAGGCATCTGTGATATCTCTGATTAGGAGTTAATTAGTGCCAACTGTATGGATAAGATCTCTCAGGGAGAAAATGTCACATGAAGAGTAGAACCAAGCCCTTGGGGAGCCATGGGCTTAATACCAAGGATGAGGAAGAACGATCAGCAACGTAGAAAAAGAACCAGAACTGCCAGGCGTACAGAAGCAACAACCCCAAACAGCGTGCCGAGCTGGAAACAAGAAGAGAGAAGGAATGTGCTGACAGTGTGCAGGGCTGAAACCTAATTATCTTTTTCTAAATAAGAGAGACTTGTAGGATGTAAGTCAATTTAGTACTGCGTGAGTCCAATTATAGGCCATCGGTGCAATGACAATATTGTAAGGGCAGATGACAAAGCAGCAATCGCCAGATGTTGGGAACAGTGGGGTTGTTACTACGAAGGATGGTCCTTGGGAGTCCCTTGATTATTGTATCTTGACAGTAGTGGTAGCTACACAAATCACATGTAACAATTCAAGTGAGGTATACACATGCATGTGCATACACACATGAACACACACACATACACACTGATAATGTCTCTCTAAATAATACACGTTTGTCTCTGTGTATTGTTCATTTTTCTTCAGTTTTAGGCATTTTCCATTGAGTTCCCATCAAAACATAAGGATTTTCTTCCTCTTCTCTCCTTCTTTTGAGACAGGGTCTCACTCTATAGCCCAGGCTGGCCTTGGACTCACAACAATCCTCCTGTCTCAGCCTCCCAAGTGCTGGGATTACAGGCATGTACCTCCACACCCAGCTTATGTGGTGCTGGGAACTGAACTCGGGTACTCAGTGCTTACCCTGCGGAGCCACTCCTCCAGCCTGATTTCCTGTTTTCTTGCCCGTCCTCACCCTCACAGGTAGGCCTAGTTCTTTTAGGCCCATCCTTCCAGTAGCATTCTACCAGAATTTTTACATGGCTGGTATTCAGAATTCACACAATTATGATCATTCACATCTGAGGCATGAGGTGTGCCAGTTGTTTCCCACCTCGTGGGACGCCTATTTTCCTAAAGCTCTTATTTTCAGCTTCTCAATTTTCTGTGTGCTTATACTTTACTCATCCCCAAAGTCCTTTCCAGTTGTGTCAGTCTCTCTTCAATAGAGTTGACTACACTGAAATGCTACCAGTTTTCCTTCTCCAGTGCATTCCGTCAGGAGATTTCCTTCAACGTACACGCCTTCCCCATGGATGGGCTGTGCATCCACCCTCCCTCCCTCCCTCTTCCGCTGTATCCCCTGCTTCCTGGATTCTGAGCAGTCTGATTTTCTGATACATTTTCTTAGCTAGGAAGAGCATCTTCTGACAAAAAAAAAAAGTGCAGGAAAGATCAATGTTTGCTCTGTAAATCTCCATGTTTGTCTCTGAAAGATTTATAAAACAAGTATTTAAAAAAGTACTTCATATACTTCAAAAAGAAAGCAGCTTGTCAGTAGTCTCTAAAATAACTCTCTTGGAACAAAAAGGCATCCTGAAACCCAAAAGGACTTTTCTAGAAGGAAAAAAATGGCTCTCCTTGCCTACATTGTTTAGCTCACTGATTATGTTATTCATCCACTTGCAAAGTCCAGATACTTAGCTCCAAACAGTGGTGCCCAGTGTTCAGTGTTAGGGCCATACCCCAGGGGCTGTCTATAAAGCACTAAAAGAAGCAATGTTTCTATCCTTTTTGTTTGTTTGTTTTCATAATGATTCGCAGAAAAGGAGAATTCTGTGCCCTTTCAAATATTTTACAAGGTCTCAACGGTTCTGCTCGTCTTTAACTGGGATAACATGAAGAGGCTATGACTTCAGAATCAGACACACTCAGGTCCCTGCTCATGTTAACTGAAGGAATGTAAAACCTCAGTTTTGCTTAGCTTTAATTACTACCTACACAAAGGTTTGTTGTGAAGTAGAAATACAAAGTCTGACGCACGGTTAGTGATGAGCACATTAACTGCCACGAGGGACACCACCTCGTTTTGTACTATGGAAATACAGTATTGGAAGTGCTCTGCACTTATTTAGAAAATTTGGTCACGGAAAATATTTTTTTCAATGTTTGATTTTTTTCTCAGTTCCTTCATTTATTCCTTCAACATTTCTAACAAAGATTTTCCCAAGTCTAGGGGGAATAATTACCATAAACTGAAAGCTTTGGTCTGCCATTAGTTTTACTCATGTATTTTCCTCCTAAACACTTTTAGACTGGCCCTTCTGCTCTGAAATAGTCCTCCGAAGAGCACATGAGCACAATCTATGCGGAACTATTTTTGGAAAAGAGCACTCCTTCATCCCTCCTACCTCGCCCAAACCATCTTGTGCTCAGTGAGGAGGGACTGCGAAGACCTTACTCGGTCTGATCAGTTATGAAAGCAGTTTTCATAGCTGCTTTGAACACTGACAAATTGTGTCATAATACAAGCATTGAAAAGCCCTGACAACCAGCCTATTACCAGTCCACTGTTCGGGCGCGGAAGGCATACTGTCCCTGTCCAAAAGAAATCCTCCTGTCTTTTCTGTGAACACACACGCACACCTTGGCTCCCAAGGAGCCTGGCTGCACGTTCTCCATGAGCTGAGGTCGGAGCTCACTCTTCGCTGAATTTCCCACGGAGCCCAGCATGGTGCCATCTACCTAGAGAATTCTATAAATAATTTTTGATTGACTAATTAATTGGCTGCCACTCACTGCTTTTTCCATGCTTGCCCACTCACTGGCACAATCCCAGATCAGGCTGAAAGCCAGACTTTCATAGGAGGCATTTCCACTTGAAAGTAGATGTTAAATTAACTTTTCTCACTTGGACTCACAATAGTGTCCTGGTATGACTAAAGAAGCAAATGCTTCTGCCAGATATAAGCTTTTCACTCTTCTGTGGCTCTATTTTCTTCAGAATTCCAAGTAAACACATACACACCCTCCATGTTGTCCAAAGTGTTTTGTAACTTTTTGTAACTTCCTCATGACAAGTTCATGAAAGGAAGGGAGAATGCTGCTTTAATACCATCTCCAGGTGACTATATGAACGAGGTCTGTTGTGCTTCCTGGCTGTTATTCGAAGCTCTCCTCACTACGTTGGGGACACAGAGACGACAGAGTCTCTCCTGTGATTCTGTAAAGGAGGCTCCCAACCACAAGCCTGGGAAGATCCTGAGACCTAAGATTAAACAGCAAGTAGATGTGAAGTGACAGTAAACTAAAGACTTTCAAACTTTTTCTCACGCTGAGGTTGAGTAACTGACATTTAAGAGACCTCTCTGCAAAGAAAAGAGAATAAAGTCACAATGAACTAATTTCTCTACCAGTGCACCAAACATCAAGAATTTCTGTTCAATTACCATAAAGCCAGACTGTCCTAGATTGTTAAATTTTCTTTAGCATAAGAATATGAATGACTTTTTTTTGGTATTTTCCCAGAAAACGTGTATATGGGAGAAAACACTCATCACGGGATTCATTCATTCACTGACTATAAATGTTTTGTTCATTCGTTCAGACCCCACTCTCTGCTAGACACACTGCTCATATCTAGAAAATTAAATCTGATTTAAATACAATTCCCACCCAGTGGGAGGGAGTAGAAGCAGACCCTGCTCACTCAAGGGGCGGCGGGGGGAGGGGGGTGTTCTTTAACCATGAGACATATGCATGTTGCCAAGGAGCCTACCTTCCTATTTGTATTTGTGGAGTCAAACAGCAAACATAAGCCACTGTGTTCGTGTAAACCTAAAATGTCCCCCAACAGCCCATGTATTAAAGCAGGCGTGTTAACCTGCAACTTGTCATTTTGTGCCCTAATGTTTTTTGAGTGAAGAAGAACCGGCTTGGGTCATATATAAATTATATAATGTACAGTACTTAAAACTTCTTTTTGAAATTTTTAATTAAACAAAAAATCAAGGGCAAAGAAATGGGTGGGCTGTAGGTTGGACCTGCCTGGGTTAGGGACATGCCACAGCCTATGCCACTATGGGAGGTGGTGGAACTCTGGAGGCAAGGCCTAGCTGGTGAAAATTATGTCACTGAGGGTGTCTTAGTTACGTTGCTGGGACACATTACCTGACATCCACAATTTAAGGGAGGAAGGGTTTATTTTGGTTCACAGTTTCTGAAGGTCTCACTCCATTCATGGGAAGCTGGAAAATGGTAGAAGCACATGAAGGAGGCCTAGTCAGAGTAAAGCTGGTTACAGCGTGGCAAACAGAAAGTAAAGTGAGGGAGAAGGGAACACTAGTGTGTACCTGTCCCAGGTCATATCCCAGTGATTCACCCCTTCCAGGTTGAGCCTCAGTGATCTCTCCTCCAACTAGGCCCCACCTCTTAAAGGCACATTTATATAATCCACAACAGCCAAATGCATGAGGCTTTGGGGGGACATTTCAGATCCAAAATGTAACAAGAGATGCATTCTTGCAGGGATATTGCTGCTTCCCTTCCTGGCCTCCCCAAGGTAAGCGTGCCTTCTTCTCCACACACTCCTGTAGCCATTATGTACAGCACCACCACGGTGTAGCTACCATTTTCTTTCTATTGCAAAGAAGTTTAAGGGTCTGATTTTTAAGAAAGTGCAATCAAAATAAAAGAGACCATATACGTGAGTCACAAACCATTTAATTTTTTTCAGAAAACAAGAAAAAACATGTACGAGATCCTGGTTAGACAACTGATTTCTCTAACATGATCCACCTCAGAGTTAAAGAGCAAACTCTTTAGTTTGACTTTCCAAATATCTCAGCCAGTTCTCCTGACAAACTCACCAGGCTACCAACGTAATTCCAACACCACAGAACAGCTCACCATACCCAAATCCATCCCAATCCTTTGTTTAGGCTCTGGTTTTGCTGTTTCTGCTTCTCAGAGATTTCCCCTCCCACCCCATCTACTACTTCCTTTCCTCCTAAGCCCCAACTTCTCCAAAAGGTCTTCCAGAGTATTACAAACTAGAGGGAATCTCTTTGAAGCTACTGATTTTCTGTCGCCTCCATCAACTCACAGTAGAATGCAAAATGCAAAAGCTGCCTTTCTACATAGGAATGACTTCACTAACCCACAATGTTCTCTCTGCTCTCGTGTAATCACCCCCACAACAATCCCCAGCTGGCCTTGTAGTACAGGTATAATTATGCTCTGAAGATAAGAGGCAAGGGTTGGTAACTTGATACAGTAGAAAAAGCATATTAGAAAGAGAGAACTTTAATTTGAGATATAGTCTCTTTAATGACAACTCATATATCCCTGGGAACCCCAGATAAATTATTTAATTTGTGATAGATATTTAATTATTTTAACTTTTTCTATTTCCATTAGATTAATTAATTCCTTTTTTATTTACTAACAGAGAAAGCTTAAGCTGTGTTCTTCACTGGCTGCTGGGTTTACACAAATGGTTGGGACATGGACTCCATCTTCAGGGCAATGTAATGTCCTTGAAGAGCAGAGATTTTAGGCATTGGGCCAGGCCAGCTTCTAGGACACCAGGGTACAGAGAATTGCACAAAAAGAGTCCAGTGCGAACTGTGGACATGGATGAAACCCACGAGGGCTTACTTGAGGTTGTGGCGATGAGTAAAAATGGCACCAGAAAGTCATAGACATTAAATATTCAGTGGGACCAGGGAAAATCCCTGTCCTGTTCCCTCATCAGTTTCTTGGCTACATGGAGGGAGTAGAACCTTGACTGAAAAGGAGCCATCGCCCTACCCTCCCAATGGCCCTTCCTAAGCACCATAATGTCGAGGATGATCTTCCCATTCCTGCATCCTCATTCTGCCTTTTTGCTCTTGCTGAGGCCAAGGAGGTGCTTCTAGGGGTCCCCCAGGGGCCATCTCGACACTAAGAAAAGCAAAGCCATGGGGATCCTGCTGTTGGCCGGGCTACTACAGCCAGAATAGGGCTCTCCTGAAACTTTGTGCCTCAATCAAGTAAATATGTCATCTTTTTATCCATAATCTATAAAAAACCCTTACAACCCTACAATAAGACAAATAAACCAATTTTTAAATGGGTGGTATCTAACTAGACTATCCCAAAGAAAATTTTTAAAAGGCCAAAAAAAAAATTCACATAAATACAGAGAATAGCTATTAGGGAAACACAAATAAAGGCACCAACAGGGCACTGCTTTTTACCCATTAGTGTGGTTACAATCAAAAAAGAAAAAAGAAAAAGTGCTAGTGAAAAATATGAAGTGCTTCTAGCTGGGTCCAATGGCACAGCCCTGCAATCTTAGCTTTCTGGGAGGCTGAGGCAGGAGGATTATGAGTTCATGCTCAGCCTGGACAACTTAGTGAGAACTTGTCTCAAAGTCAAAATAAAAATGGGCTGGGGATGTAGCTCAGAGTGAAGTCCCAGGGCTCCACCCTAAGTACCACTAAATAAATAAATAAATAAACAAATGATAGTTTCTTTAATAGCTAAGCAGATATTTGGCATGTGAGTTAGCCTCAGTATCCACTCAAGAGAAATGAAACCATACGTCCACACAAAGACTTACACACAAAAGTCATAGCTGCATTTCTCATAAAAGCCAAAAACCTGAATTAATCCCCAGGCCTATCCATAAATAAGTACATAAACAAAATGCAATATGTCAGTACACTGGAATATCACTCAGCCATAAAAAGGAATGAGGTACTGGCATAGTCCACAACATACAAGAACTTCAAAAAAACATTATGTCAGGCTAGAGGAATAGCACAGTGGTCAGAGTGCTTCCTTGCTTGCCTAGAGATAGCAAAGCTCTGGGTTTGGTTCTCCAGTACCATCTAAACCCATGGATTTGACTTCCTTGTACCACGTAAGCCAAGCATGGTGATGCACACCTGTAATCCCAGCACACAGAAAACTGAGGCATTACTGTGAGTTCAAGTCCAGCCTGGCTATGTAGTGAGTTCAGGGGCTACAGAGCAAGACCCTGTCCAAAAAGTCCCATTATGCTAAGCGAAGGGCAAAGCACAGAAGGCCACATTTGCTTCCATTTTTGTAAAATATCTAGTAAAACTTTATTTAGGGAGAGAAAGTAAATTACCACTTCTTAGGGGTGGGGACAGCAAGGGAAATGGCTACAAATGGGCACGAAGCTTCTGTGTGAAGTGACAGAAGTAGTTTTAAAATGGGACCATAATGGTAGTTACATAATGCTGTAAACATACAGGCCATCATCAAGGTATGTACTTAAAAATGGGAGAATTTTATGTTCTATAAAAATATTCCCCAAAGGCTCTTAAAAACAAGCAAAAAGAATTGTTTCTTTTTACAAAGATAGAGTTGAGATGTTGCTGTTTTCACCTTCCAGCAGGGGTAGGGGATGGCTGCCCTCCCTTCCCCAGACTTCTCCCAGTGGCCATGCTTTGGAAACTGGGAGTTGTAGGGGTCAAGGTGAGGACAGAAGACAGCCTCCGTTTTCACTGCTTCTCCTCCTCTGAGTACCAGAATTCTGGGAGTGAGTGGAGGTATGAGATGATGCAGATTCCTGAGCAATTCTGAGTCAAATGTTCTGGGCTTGCACAGGAATCTGTATTTTTTTTTTTTTTTTTGTGAGCATGCTTCAGAGTACAAGGACCCACGTTTTGAGACTCAAACTGAGGTAAACAGAAATGCTGTGAGAATTGGGAGACTCTGTGGGGCCGAGGAAGTGGCTATGCAACTCGAGCCTGGGACACAGGGAAGCTATGAAAGCCAAGTCAGGAGCCAAACAGCACTTGGAAGGACAGGAAGGTACCAGGCAGAAGAACAGAGGTACGTGAAGACACTTCTGAGGCTACAGGGGCCATGTGTGTTGGGCCAAGGACAAGCTAACAGCACGGGAGAAACAAGGACAGGAAGGACATTTGGGACTGACTTTGCAACAGAGGTGACACTGAGTTGACAAAGATCGGAGGGAAGCTGAGACAAGGCAGAGTCTTGAGAAAGGGGTAAGTGGACAGGGTGTGGAAGAAAACAGAGAGGCTGGGTGCCTTCACCTAGCAAGGCTGCGCCAACCAAAACAGACATGAAGGTCAGCGCCAGGGACTCTGGGTTATGAGGGCCTTCTGTTTAGATGAGAGTCAGAGATTTAGGAAGAATTGCAAAAAAATAAATCTTGTTGGCTACCAAAACTTGTTTCCAGTATGAGTTTTGAAAGATATAAAAAGGAATATTGTTCTTGCCAGGTAGAGACTAATCCTAGAACTCCTGAAGCTGAGGCAAAGGGAGCGCAAGTTTGAGGCCAACCAGGCTTACAGAGTAAGACTTGGACTCAAAGAAAAATTTTTTGAAAGGAATATTATGATATCTAAGACAGTTTAAAATGATAATGATGTATCACTAACCATGAGAGCTAGTTCCAAGACTGAAGAATTTAGGAAGCACTGGTGTTACAGTTTGGATCTGGAGTGCCCCCCAAAAGCCGTGTGTTTGGAAGGTGATTCAATCGTGGGGTTAATCCGCTGAGTTCCTGTGCCAGAAGAGGTGGGGCTGGCCAGAACAGGCGGGCTCCGGAGGCTTGGCCCTGAAGGGGATACGCTAGCTCCTCACTTCTCTCGCTCTCGCTTGCCGCTGCCATGCTATGAACAGCTTTTCTCTGTCTCGGCCTCTGCCATGCCCTTCCACCATGGCAGGCCATCCACAGATGGACTGACACCTTATGAAATGAACTAAAGTAAACCTTCCCTCCCCTGTGGTGTGGTTGTCGGGTGCTGAGTCCCAGGCGATAGGACGTGAGCAAAATCCCAGACATATGGATTCAGTGTTCCCATTTCCGTGTTACAACACATGAAGGCAACTACTCCTACTCCTTTTCTTAAAGGCGTCGCTCCAGAGAACATGAGGTCTGGAGTTAAAGGTATGCCTTAAGTGATCATTTCGTTTCAATGTAGTAAGCAGTACATTCGCAGGTAAATCTGTACAGGTTTCATTTTAATGAAAGACGTACATAACTGTCTTTAGAAAAGAAAAAGACAACTTCCAGTCACGATGGCGGCTGAGTAGCAGCGCTGCACAGTGTCTCCCCATCGACCCACTTAAAAAGTCAAGAATTTAGTTAGAAAAAGCATGTTCGGTGTAGCTAGGAAAGAGAGGACCATCCCCAACAACTGAAAGGAGGCCAGGGGGAGGCTAGAAATTCCGAAGGATCATCCAAAGCGGAGAAAAAAAAAAAATCCCCGTGGCCCAGGAAGCTGCGGCAGGCTGGAAGCAAATGGCCGGAGCCGCAGGCAGCTGCAGATGGAGGAAAGGTCGCGGGGACCTGAACATCTGACAGAGCTGGGAGAGGACGGAGCACACAACAACGGAGAGGAGGCTGCGGGAGGGCCAGAAATCCCGAAGTCACATCACAAGAGGAGGAAAGAAGCAGCCGTCTTGGAGTGGCCCCGAGCTGCCGGCACCCACAGACCACAGACGGAGGCCAGAACCTCAGCCCGAGGTCAGCGCGGATCCATAGAAGTGGGAATTATCAGCAGCTGGCGGCCCCAGTCTCCGAAACACCGTCCCGCGGGTGTGTGTACTACAAACGCAGTGTGCGCTCCCCCCAGAAAAGGCCCCGGGGATTCCAGATCAGAAACAGGGCTCAGCAGCCATCACACGCAGTGATGTCAGCAGGAGCCATTTTAAATAGAAGAAAAAAAAAAGCCCAAGAATGAACCCTTTAGAGTAAAGAAAGCTCAGAAGAGCACACCAGGGCTTTGGGGGTCACCCTTAAACAGTGCCTAGGAACAAACTGGCACAAGCGGCAGAGAGGAGAAAAGAGTGGGAAAGGCTGCTGATCCCTGAACGGCTAAGGGGGCCTCTGCTCCGAGGGTGGAGAGCCCCGCCCTGGGGGAGGGAAGCCAGGACAGATGGAGAGCTGTGCTGAGTGGACTAGGGGAACAAGACACCTCAAAAAGGGGATCATCACCCCGTTCCTCTGGCATGCACCAGAGGCTTCCGGTTCATCACTGCCCTCCACGGCAGAGGCATCTAGGACCAGAAAGTCCATTGCCTGGCCATCCCGTGAGCCAGAGGCTTCCAGAGGCTTCCAGGGAATTACATCACCCTGCCAATCCTTTGCCCCAGAGGCTTCCAGAGGCATGTAGGACTGGAAATTCCATTGCCCTGTCTGTCCCTTGGGCCAGAGGATTCCAGAAGCATCTAAGACTGGGCCTTCACCAAACCCTTCTTTCCTGCACACCAGAGACAGCCAAAGGTAGCAGAACCATGGGGAAACGTGGTAACAAATCTCCTACAAAAAGGCCTGACACCCCAGAAGATGGTACAAGGGATACTGAAATTGCAGAATCCAAAAATGAAAAGGGCAAAAATGATGGTAACTTCTGGGCCCAGATATTCAGTGAATTAAAGCAGGAATTAAAGCAGGAATCAAAGCAGGAAATAAAACAGACAGTGCAAGAGCTACACCAACACATAGCTAAGCAAAAAGTAAGCCTTGAAAAGCAACTAGAGGAGACCAAAGAAGAAATGGGAAACGTGGTAACAAATTTCCTACAAAAAGACCTGATACCCCAGAAGATGAAACCAGGGATGCTGAAATTGCAGAATCCAAAGAAGAAAAGGGCAAAAATGATGGTAACCTCTGAGTACAGAAATTCAGTGAATTAAAGTAGCAATTAAAGCAGGAAATAAAACAGACAGCACAAGAGCTATACCAACACATAGCTAAGCAAAAAGTAAGCCTTGAAAAGCAACTAGAGGAGACCAGAGAAGACATATACCAGAAGATAATGAAGACAGTACAAGAAATTAGAGAAGAAAACAACAAAGATACAGATACAGATATTCAGGAAATGAAAAACATGCAGGAAAAAATCAGCAACCCCTTTAAACAACTTCAGAATAGAATGTCAGACCTAGAAAACAAAGTGACTGAGCTGCAACATACAGGCCATGAAGAACACAAAGTAAATAAAGCAAATCATTACAAGGCTGATAGATGATTCAAGGAGAAACAACCTCAGAATAATGGGAATCGAGGAGAATACTGAGGACAAAACAAAAGACTTAAAGGACATGTTTAATGAAATAATGGAAGAAAATTTCCCAAATCTAAGAAAAGAAATGAACATGGAACTATCGGAGGCATATAGAACACCAAACAACTTTGATCAGAAGAGATCCTCATCACGACACATCATAACTAAAATTCTAGAAACCCAATATAAAGAGAAAATACTAAGAGCAGTAAAAGAAAAACAGAAGGTGACCTACAAAGATAAGCCCATCAGGATAACTGCAGCTTCTCAACCCAGACTCTAAAAGCCAGGAGATCATGGAGCAATGTTATCCAAGCACTAAAAGAACATAAATGCCAATTAAGACTGCTATATCCAGTAAAATTATCTTTTAATTTAAAGGGAGAACTTAAAACTTTCCATGATATAGACAGTTTAAAGGAATTTTCAGCCACTCGACTGGTATTGCAGAGAATACTTAAAGTAAACTTAGAAAGTGAAAGGGAGGCCAGCGACACCAATGACCCCAGAGGAAAAGCCACAAGAGCTAGAGGAGAAGGAGCTGAGAAAAAAGTATTTTAGTAATCAGTGAAATATGAGTAAATGAGTTATGAAAGTTAAAAAATTCTGGAATAACTAAATTTGCCTTCATATCTGTCACTTTAAGTATTTTTATGTGGTATAGATTTAAGTTCATTGGATGTACCAATGTGATACAGTTTTAATTTTGTTTTATTGTAGCAATTCACTTATTAGGTCACTGATGAAAATTTATCCTAAGAAAACTGACTGATGTAAAGATAACCCTGTGAATGTACAAGTATGCACCTTCCAGTATTCAGCTAAGGCATTTGAAATTTAACTTTTTTTTCTTCTTTCCCAAATTTACTAGTCTTTTGAACTACATGAGTGTAGTTATTTTCTAATGTGAACTGGTGGGTAAGGCCAGGTTTAATAATAACAACAAAGATATAGCAAAATATAGAAAAAAAAACTTTTGGTAAATATCCCATTAAAGGGATTGGTTGGATTCAGAGAAGAGGCATCCAGATTTAACTACTGCGACCCATTCGAGGAATAGGAAGCTGAGTTAGAGTAGTGACCTAAGTGAAATGACTTAGGTGTGCAAGATTAATATGTTAAACACTGTATGGTTTCTCTGACTTGGAAAATCCAGAACACAGACATTCTTTGGAACCATACGAAGTGATAGCCAGAGGTGGGGGAAAGGATAGGGAGGGGGTGGGAGGGTAGAAAATGGGAAGGGATTGTAAAGTCGATATGATACATATGTGTACGAAACACCCAAATTCATTGTAAATACTATGTATTACATTTGCATATTAATAAAAATAGCGGCAAAAAAAAAGAAAAGAAAAAGATGAGAGAGGGCCACTGAAATAAAGGACTGAAGTCCAGGAGTTGTGGCCAGCTTTCCCTTCAGCTACAACTTAAAAGCTGAGAGGTTTATTAGGCTCATGGATTTGGAGGTTTCAGTCTGTGGTCAGGGGCTCCAAGGCCGTGGCGTCACAGCATGAAGGCACAACAGAGCAGCTAGGGCAGACTGGGAAGAAGAGCTCCAGCAGGAGGCGCACCCTCCAAAGGTGTATCTTTCGTGACCCACCTCCCCCTGGACCCCAGCTCCTAACAACACATCTGGCTAAAAATATCATGGATTCATTCACTGATGTGTATGAAGCCATTCACCCCCACAATTTTCTTCAGGATTGGAGTTATACAGGTTATTTATCTAGTAATAATATCCATCTCAGGATCCTTCAGAAGATTAAAGGAGACAAGACAGTGAACTTTATGAATTATACAAAGACTGATGCTTAAGTTATGTTGTTGCAATTTCGCCACTAAAGCTCCACAGCACTCATCCCTGCTATGTGGTTCCAGTGAGTGCTCAACCAAGGAAGAAAAACTGCAAGTGTCATTGTCTCTGTATCCTCCAGACACAATGACAACGACACCCCACACACCACACTGCTAAGACCACAGCATGGGTCATATCAACTGCTGAAACACTGTCGACTGGAAGTGTTCCAGGACTTATCATCTCATACCTTCAGGTGTCTCTCACAGCATAACTAGAAATATCGCCCTTTATAAGATGATGTTAAGAATGCCATGCCTCTCCGGAATTATGAGCAGGAAGTTTGTTAAATTCCTTTAATCCCCAAATCCACTGGTAGTCCTTGTAAGATTTATGTATGAAGGAAAAGCAGAGACAAGATGGCAGCAGAGTAGGAGCCCTGGTAAAGCAGCTCCAAGTGAACTTAGTCTAGGAGGCTGATAGGTAGCAGAGAGGCCCCCTTGGTGGCTTGATAAGGGATGCTGCTAGAATCCGAGGACCTGACTTAAGGCTTGAGGTGGACTCTCAGGGCTGTGCCTACAAGAGGAACTCCTCAGTGAATGCATGCACCGGACCACAAGTCTGGCAACCTCTGTTCCCCCACCAACTACTTGGAACTAAGACTGTGATAAGGCACAGACCTTTGGGACACAGGCAGAGTGCTGCCACCCAAAACAAGTAGTTCTGTGCCAGTACTAGAGACTTGATCCTGGGCCTGCAGTGCCCTGGCTGGGGACCCCATGGCTGGTGGGTGTTGGAACAACACAGCAGTCTGTGTAGTTTTGTAACCAGCAGGAGTAGTGCAGAAGCTGTAAGGTGGGGCTGCTGGCAGTGGGCACAGAAAAGAACATTGCAGCCTTGGGTGACTGATCACCAGTAGAATCTCAGGCTGGGCCACACAGGGATGTCAGAATCTATCTCCTGTTGAGTGCCAGCCTACTGGGCTTACTAGATAACGCCTACAGCTGCGAACTGGTGGTGTAGGGCAGGAAAGTCAATGACACCACAGCTCAGGGAAGTTGGAATCTCATAAAAATGTGGAGTGGCACATAGGAAGTAGGGCTAGGCTTTATGGTCATGACCTTAGGGCTCCCATGCAGGGCTCCACCTGGCATGGGGGACAGAAAGAGTTGGACCATTGCTCCTGCCATGCCTACCTACTGTCTTATTGCTGCCTTTTGGGGCAACACCATCCTCAACTTGGAGGTGCCTGGTGGTGGGTTGTACCTGGCCTGATGTGGCCAGCTACTGGATACTTTCAATGTAAATGCTAATCCACTCGTGCCACTACTACCATCCTATCAGCTGGCTGTGGGTGGGCACCAGAGCATTAAACTGAATCTCTGTTGATGCTGGAATAGCAAGGCATGACCCACAGCAGGCAGAGGGCATGGCTGCTGAGGCTGAAAGATTGCATGTGGACTCTCAGGCTGGTGCCAGCTAGGATGGCTGGCATCCTGCCCTGCTAAGTGCCTGCTTGTTGGTACCAAGGAGTTAAATCCGCAGCTGTGGGCTGGTAGCACACGGCAAGAAATCTGACAGTGCCACAACCCAGGGACCAGTACACAGTGCACAAGAGGCAGGGCTCGACTTTGGGACTGTGGCCCCAGGGCTCCCATGTGCAAGCTATCTGATGCCTGGTGCAGAGGGAATGGATACAGGTGTGCTGCTGCTCCCTGGGGCAATAGCATTCTTATTTCTGAGGCACCAGGGCAGCAGTATGCCACTGGGTTGAAATGGAGGCTTCCCGGTGCATTCACCACGTGTGCAAAGCTGTTCAGGTTACCACCACCGCAGCTGCTACTGCCGTTTCTCCTCAGCTGCCTGGAAGCAGTCCAGCACCAGTGAGAAGATTGGGTGGACAGCTGGACAAGTAGGGAAGGGAAGCAAGCACAGGACGGCCGTGAGAGCTGCAAAGACTTAGGCTACTGCCACCAGCGCCACCAGCGCCACCAGCCCCACTAGACATCTAGCGGCTGCTGAAAAGAGAGAGAAGAGGGGAAGAGGAGAGAAGACGGAGCTGCCGGCAGTGGTTGCTGTGGTGGAAAAGCCTTCCCAGGGCATCCCTAGAGGCAACTTGTGGAGAAGGGGGCTCTGGTGGGGAGCTTTCCAGGTTCTGCATGGGACACCCCAAAGGGTGGTTCACCGGCTGCAACTGTGTAGTCATGCACTCCTCCCACAGAATGCTGACTGTGAAGACAAACACTGCTGCAAGCCAGAGAAACATGCAGTAACGGGATGAAAAAACACAGCAACAGGATGTCCCCCCGAAGTCTCTTGCTCATCAATGGAGGACCACATAGGAATAGAAAAGGAGTCAAGCCTCCAAAACTCTGATAACAGAATAATCAATCTTCCTGAAGAATATAAGACAAAAATCAAACAACAACCTCCTCAATCTGTGTAATGAGTTTAAAAGAGATATCACTAAAGAGCCCAAGACAGAAATAAGAAGACATCTTGTTAGGTGAGTGAGGAAACAAGTGTGAGGCTAGTGGAACCACGGAAGTCAACCCAAGAAGGGAAGGACACAGTCACTAAAGAGTTCAAAATCATGAAAAGATGCTGGCAGAGCACCAGGAGATGAAAACCTTGTTGCAAAGTTTGGGGAATAGAATGGATAGATGGATAGTGACATAAGGACAAAAAACTCAAAGAAGTGTATGACACTTAAACCAGCACTACTAAAAAATTCTTAAGAGACTGCCAGCCAGGGAGGATAAGCACAGCAAACAAATCAGAGGCAGGTTTCCATTTAACAGAGGGACGATCTAAACAACAGGAAAACAGAAACAAATCAACATTCAAAGGTTATGACAATTATAACCCTTGGGTTCCCTTGGTCCTCCTCCTGCTTGCAGAGAGTTCCTACTTTCAACATCATCACTTTCCCCCTTATTGTCCCAATAAAGTTACCTTGTACTTCACTGTCTAAAAAAAATTCTTAGTATTAATGGTCTAAATTTGCCAACCAAAAGGCAAAGATTGGCAAGCTGGATTTAAATAAACAATCCAACCATATGTTGCTTTCGAGAGACTCACATTATTTGTAAAGATAAACACAGACTGAAGACAAAAGGGTGGAGTTCCATGTTCTACTGAACAGGGGGACAAAGAGAAGCAAGGGTAGTGGCACTCTCTACTGACAAAGTGGACTTGAAGCCAAAGCTAGTTAAAACAGACGAAGAAGGTCACTTCATCCTCTCAAGAGAACAATTCAACAGAGAGAGCTAACACTAGGAAGTATTTATACACCAAACAATGGCAAACCAACTGTATAAAACTACCAGAATTAAAAGAACAGACAGATCACAACATAGTTACAGTGGGGAACTTTACACGCCTTTCTCCCAGAAAGACTGGTCAACTAGACCAAAAAAAAAAAAAAACCATCAAAAGCAGATCTAAACAACATCATGGAAAAAAAATGGACTCAACAGACTTCTACAGTTTTTCATCCAACAACAACAGAACACGCATTCTTCTTGGCTGCTCATGGAACATTCTCTGAAACAGCACATATTCTAGGCCACAAAACATGCTTAAACAAATAAAAAAAGTTGAAACAAGCCCATGTATGCTGTTAGATCACAAAGGAATGAAATTAGAAATAACACAAATAACAGGAACCATGCAAACAAATGAAGACTGAATAGTATACTATTGAATAAACCTTAGGTCGTAGAAGAAACTAGGGAAGAAATTAAAAAGTTCCTGAAGACAAATGGTAACGAAGCACATCATACAACCTTTGGGACACAGTAAAGACAGTGTTAAAATGGAAATTCATTGCCAAAAAATGCACACATAAGAAGAACCAAGGAATCCCAACTAAATAATCTAACAATGCAGCTCAGGGCATGAGAAAAGCAAGAACAATAAAACCCAAAACTAATAGAAGGAAAGAAATCATGAAGATCAGCACAGAAACTAATGAAATTGAAACAAAAAAATCCAAAAGACCAATGAAACAAAAAGTTGGTTTTTTTGAAAGTATAAATAAGATCAATAAATCCTAGCTAAGCTCACAAAAATCAGAAAAGAAAGACACAATATCAGTGCAATTAGAAATGAAACAGATGAAATTACAACAGAAAGCACTGAAATCCAAAGGATTACAAGAAGCTACTTTGATAATTTACATTCTAGTAAATTTATGAACCTAAAAGAAATGAGTTTTTAAATGCATACCAACTTCCTCCAAAACTGAAGCAAGAAGAAATGAAACTCCTGAATAGATCAGTAACCAGCTATGGAATAGAGAAAGCAACAAAACACTTCCAATTAAGAAGAGAGATTCACAGCAGGATTCTACCAGAAATTCAGGGAAGATTCATGCTAATACTCAGCAAACTCTTTGAAGAAACCAAAAAGGAAGGAAAGTTGCTCAAGTCATTCCTCCAAGTCAGCATGACTTTAATACCAAAACCAGACAAAGGTCCAATGGGAAAGAATAAAAGTAAAAGAAAAAAAACCTCTCTACTTGCCAATTTCCCTAATGAATACAGATGTAAAAAAATACTCAACAAGACAGAAACAAAATACAACAAATGATAAAAAAGACCATGCATCACATCCAAGTGGGCTTCATCCCAGAGATGCAGGGATGATTCAACATGTGCAAATCAACAAATGCAATACACCACATTAACAGATTAAAATCACTGATCATTTCAATAGTATCAACAGATGCAGAAAAGGCCTTTGACAAATTTAGCATTCATTCATGATTTTAAAAATCTCTGAAGAAAGGAATAGAAGGACCTTACCTCAATCTGATCCAGCCACCTACAACAATTTCTCTGTCAAGATCATTCTAAATGGGGAAAGACTGAAAGCAGTTACTCTAAAATTGAGAACAAGACAAGGATGTTTGCTGTCATTTCCACTGTTTAACACAGTGCTCAAAATTTTGGCCAGAACAGACAGACAAGTGAAAAACACAAATGGAAGGGAAGAAGTAAAGATGTCCTTATTTGCAGATGACCTGATACTCTACATTGGAGACCCAAAAATGCCACCAGAGGGATCTTTAAAAAATAATAAGCAAATTCAGCAAAGTAACAGGCTATAAAATCAACACTCACATATCAGTAGTTCTCCTATATATTAATGACGAACCTAAAGGAAAGAAATCAACTCCATTCACAACAGCAGCAACAACAACAAAAACAGGAATAAACCTTACCAAATAAGTGAAAGATTTATACAGAGAAAACTAAATAACCAGGAAGAAAGAGATTGGAGAGGATTTTAGAAAATGGAAAGGCATCCATGTTCCTAGACAAGGAAGGACTACTATTGTCAAAATGGTCACATATCCAAAATTGCTATACAGATACAACACAATATCGATCAAACTACCAAAAGCATTCTCCACAGAGCTAGAAAAAAATTTGTATGGAGCCAGCAGAGACTCAGAATTTCTAAAGCAACCCTAAGTAACAATGGCAAAGCTGGAGGAATCACAATTCCAGACTTCAACATATACTACAAAGCAACAGTCATTAAATCTACGCAGTACTGGCAGCAGGTCAGGACGATCAATGGAACAG
Organism: Ctenodactylus gundi; assembly: GCA_004027205.1. NCBI lineage: Eukaryota > Metazoa > Chordata > Mammalia > Rodentia > Ctenodactylidae > Ctenodactylus > Ctenodactylus gundi. The sequence goes on along the minus strand of PVKB01001352.1, from coordinate 115,906 downwards.
AATCGAGGACACAGAGAAAAACCCAAGCACCTTCAGCCAGCTGCTTTATGATAAAGGCGCCAAAACCATCCACTGGAGAAAAGGCAGCTTCAACAAAACTGTACTGGAAAACTCAATCGTCACATGTAGGAGAATGAAACTGGACTCCTGTCTTTCACCGTATATACCAAAATCAAATCAAAGAGCTGGATGTAAAAATAAAAATTCTGAGTCTTCTACAGGACAAACAGGCAAAACCGTGGAAGACACAGTGACACAGGGATAGGAAAGGATTTCATGAATAGGCATAGAGACATGAATTACCCAGGATACGCCAAACCACAAATTAGCTGCAGGCTCACACAGCTCCCTTGGGGCTCATAGATGCACAACCATTCTTATTTCACTTTTATCTATTATCTATTATGTTTTCTCAAAGAAGCTTCATGGCCCCCCTTTTTTTTTTGCCTACATTGTGTTTTTAATCCTATATTCAGAATTTGCTGAGCAGTGGGTGCATTTACAAAGCTGAAAGTATTTGGGATTGTGTACATGAGTATCAACGTCAGCTCTTTCGTCCTCTTCCTAGGGCACACTCAGAGGTCAGTAGACACAGACTACAGGCTCTAGATGAGTTAAAGGTAAAATAATTTTTATTAAAAATTGTTGAGTTAAGTAAGACTGGACAGCATGAGATATTTTACTGGCTGCTTGAATGTGTAATATATACACATATAATATATATGCACTATTACATATACTTTGTATGTAATATATACAATAATATATTTAAAAGCAGAAACCCACAAATATTGTTTGAACCTGAAGTCAGTATATTCTGATCAACTGAAAATGAAACAATTTATTTAAAAAATAAAGAAGGTTATGTGTGACTGAATATAGGAGCTCTCTTTTAAGAACAGGATAAAAGAAAAACCCTAGGGATCATTTCTTCAGTGCTGGGCCATTTTTATGCTTGGAGATTTTCAAACAGTGCACATGTGATCACTCGATGAAAAGCAGGCAGGTGATTCAAGCTTCCTCCCGCCTCCGACTCTTTTTTGCCTCTTCATGTGTCTCCAGCCCCCGGGTCTATTTTTAATGTGATTTCAAATTTTCCTTTAGCACAGAACTTTAAAACAGTGCTGTGGGTGACCAAATGATTACAGGTCCTTCTTTTTCTCCTCTTTGGCCCAAAGTTAAAGGGTAAAGAAAAAGGTTAAAAGGAAAAAAAAGATGGACCGGGAGAACTGAAGGAAGAAATGACGATGAAGGAAGGCATGGGAAAAGGAGGCAATCTGGCCGTGGTGGCACACAGCAGCGACCCCGACGCCGGGACGCTGAGGAACGGGGGCTGCAAGTTCAGGTTCAGCATGGCTAACTGAGGAGCTCAGCAAGTCCCTGCCTCAAAAATAAAATAAAAAGGGATGGAGGATATAGCTCAGTGCAAAGGCCCTAGGTTCAAACCCAGGAATAATAACAATAATACAATAATAATAATAAAAGGAGCTCAAACGCGAGTCTAGAAGGAGCAGATCACCACCTCTTTATCTCTAAGCTGCAAGCACAACATGGCGGAAGTGCAGGGTGGAGGGCGCCTGTTCGTCCATGGCTACTACTACGGAAGACACAGAAAGAGGAGGGGGTTGGGGCCCAAGCATCTCTCCGAAAGCACACCCCCAACAACATTCTCCCACTAGGTTCCTCCCACTAAAGGCTCCACCACCTCCCAGCTGGACTAAGGTGAGTGGAGTCTTTAGCATTTGGGACCTGGGGGAGCATTTAAGAGCCAAGTTCTAATGGGTGGCTGGGTAGGTTGGCATGTGCCTGTCATTCTGGCTACCTGGGAGACCAAGGCAAGGGGATCCCTGGAGCCCAGGAGTTTGATGCCAGCCTGGGCAACATTACTAGACTTGGTCTTAAAAAGTGAAACAAAACAAACTATAGCAAACTGTATTTGGGAAGTGGAGCCTTGAAGAGTGACCAGGTTATTAAGAGGGATTCCTACCTTTCTTGTAGGCTTTGGTGATGCTCCCCAAAGTGAGTTATCACAAGAGGAGGTTGCTATAAAGTGGGTGATCAAAAAGCAAGTCTGCCCTTACACTCTCTCTGTCACATGTTTGTTTGACTTGTCACCTCTTGGCTATGTTATGCTGAAGCAATAGGCCCGGGGCAGACCCTGCCCGTGTGCCCGTGGACTTCCCAGCTACAAGGACCATCCGTTTCTATTTCCTCATTACTTTCTAGTGCTAACTGGAGGGTGGACAGTGCAAGGGGTGCAGGCAGCAAAGACCCTGGGAAACCCTGTCTTTTTGCCCAGAGGACAGGGAAATAGGGTCCCTGTATATTGTGCAGGAGTCCCCAGGGTCTCCTGGGGAAAGGTAGACGATCTTAGGAGAGAGATGGAAACTGTAAGGAAGAAACAGGGAAAATGCAACTGAAAAATGCCATAACTGGTATCGAGAGTACATTGGATGGACTCAATGGCCAAACAGAGATGGCAGAGGAAAGTGTCTGCGACTTGATGTCATGATATTATCTAATCTGAAGAAGAGAGAGAAACAATTTTAAAAGTGAATGGAAAGTTAAAGGCACTTCGGGCTGTACTAAAAGTCTCACTTTAATGTTACTGACATTCCACAAAGAGAGAGAAATATGGAGGCAGAAAGCATATTTGAAGAAACAATAGCCAAAAAACTTCTTCAACCTGGCAAAATCCGGACACATCCAGGTCCAGGTAGTGCTATCTGGTTACCACACACACAGTCACATACACACTGCCTCACAGCAGTGTGTTCATCCAATGGGGACAGAAACAAACATGGTACAGACATAACTGTCAGTAAGAAACAAAAGGATGTCTGTTGCTTCCTTTCAAGAGGTATTCAAAGTACCCAGATTTTGAGCTTTAAACCTCCTCCCTTAATCCAGCAGAACAGTCCCAGAACTATGCCAATGAATTGGTTCATTTGCCAGTTCTAAGCAACCTAGAGTTTGCCCCGTTATTAACCCTTGTATTTTGGTCAGAAACAGTGGCAGGAGAAGCTACAGAAATTTTCTAATTTTTACTTGTATATAGCCTGAAAGGAGGTTGTAAGACTCTTGCACATTTTTAGATTGACATAAAAATTTCTGCCAAAATATGAGTAGTTTTAAAGAATGTAGCAGCCAGCACTGTCAATATTGACATGTAAAAGACGATATTATCACTCACCAAGTATGTCCGATGAAATCATCACTACTCCTTTAAAAAGAATACACAAATGAGCTGCTCCTTAACAGCCACAAATGTTGCATACTTACATTTTCTCTCTGGGTTTATATTCGTTCTTCTTGACCTATAAACATTTATTCTGACTTGACATACCTTAATGTCCTTTACTCATGACTCCATGATGTTCATATCAAAAATCATCTACTTAATTTTAACTTGGTGGTCAAATACTTTTAAAAGATCTCTGATACCATTCCCACTATTATTAGAAGGCAGCTTACCATAACGAGACAAATTACAAAATTTGACAAATACTTACTAAACACAAATGAAAATAATATGAATTTTTATTGGAAGTCGCTTTCTTTTGAGCACTTCTACTTTTTAATCATTTAATGCACCTGTGGGGAAGTACACGTATTAACTGAGCCCAAGGTTGAGCACCCACTGACTTACACACTTTTTAAGCTATGTAAAGCTGGGAAGCAAAATGAGGACATGAAAATGATGAACATTCTGTTACAGAAACATCAGGTGGTGGCACACACCTGGAATTCCAGCACTCAGGAGGCTGAGGCAAGAGGACTGCTATGAGTCCAAGGCCAGCCTGAGCTACAGAGCGAATTCAGGACCAGCCTGGACTACAGAATGAAAGTCTGCCCCCACCCTCCAAAAAAGAAAAAAAGAAAGAAGAAAAGAAAATGTCACTCCATTCTCTGAAGTCTGCCTGAACTACATGCTAAGTATTACATGGTGATGAAATATTAAATATTGTGTATCACTGTAAGAATAAATTGAGAAATACGTAAGTACTTTCCTGAGTTATCTTAGCCATTCCTTGTCTTTTGACTACGTTGTTGTACAACTCTGTAGAGATAGACATTAATTTGTAAGAAGCTGATAATAAGGCAAGTAATTACTGTCTATAGACATGCAAACAAAACACAATGAATTAAATCAAAACAACTTTTTCCTGTAAAAGTTCAGTTGACATCTCTCTCGAATAATGGAAGAAGCCAGTTTTATATCTATGGAACAAATTCATCCCAATATTGTCAAAAATCTCCTTTAATGTAATTAATTGTAAGATCTTTCTGGTTCTTTCCTAAAATATGTTTTTAAAATGTTCATTTTCATTTGTATGACAGCCATAGTTTTATTCTCTGTGAAAGCCTATCCTTTAACATTAGTTTACAATTTGATTGGATTGGCCATCAATTTTGCTTCTTTTCTTAAAGAAAGATTCAGAAAAAATTTACAAAAGAACTCTGACTCAGCATTAGAATCATTCACTTCCTCAAGCCTAACTAATATAATATTCCCCAATGTCCCCCACTCCATTTTTGCACTTCTGATTTCTTACATTATTCACATCTTTGGATGCAATACTTACTAAAATGGGTTAGAGACAAACTTTTAGGAAGATGGCTTAGACATTGGTTTTCATTCATTAACTGAGAAAGAAATATGGGAAAAGAGGTAAAAAGGGAAAGGGTACTTCTGTTAAAGGACCCTCCAAGGAAGACCAAAGGAAAAAGTATGGATGGGAGATGAAGATTCAGACATTTATTTTCTCAAAACATAAGTGCATGTACACCTTGGGAAGTCTTTGCAGATGGTAACTGAACATATTTTGAGGACTGTAAGAAGAACAAGATTGAGTTCCACCCTCTTGAGGTTCTGATGTGATTTGTCCTTGTCATAATGCATGCTGAGGCCTCACTGCTCAGAGCAACTGTGTCAGGAGGCAGGGCCTTTGGGAAGTGATTAGGTTATGGGATCGCCACCTTCAAGAATGGATTAATACCTTTTATGAGAGATCAGTCTGAACTCCACAGAGTTGGTTAGATTAACAGGGTGTAGGTCTCCAGGTTGATATAAAACAGTGGTACCCACGGTACCCTTTGTGCACATGTGCATTTCTCTTCCCACTTCTCCACCCACGCACCATGCCAGCACAAGGCCTCCCTAGATGCGGCCACCTGACTCTGAGCTTCTCTGCCTCCAGAACTGTGACCCAAAATAAATGTCTTTTTTATATAACTTACCCAGCTCTAGGTATTTTATTATAGCAACATAATGCACACTAAGAAACATCTCTAATTCCATACCACCCAAGAATTATTTCCATTAGTAGTCTGATTTTTGAAGTTTTTAACTACTGGAAAATTTTAATAAATCACCTGCCTTGTCTTTGGAAGGACACTGGAGGAAGAAGAGCACTAGTGGAGGAAGAGGCCATTCTGAAGCAAGATGGAAGAAGGGCCACAGAGGGCTGTCATGAGCATGAACCTGGGAAAGCCAGCAGGTACGCAGTCATCCCGTACAGCCCCTACCTCCTAATTCAGGCACCTTTGAGGCGAACAGTTCAACACATGACGTAGAGACAACATACTCATTGTGAATGTAGCAGTTTCCAATCTAGCCACCACATAAAGTGATCACCTCCAATGACATAGCATCCTACAAATGTCCACCACTTGGAACCCATTTCACCTGATTCTGGAAAATCTGACTGGCCAGTTTTCTTGATGTGGCCAAGTATTACTGCTTCTTGTTGCCCGAAAGTAAAATTTATCTCATAAGATCCTTAGAAATCTTTCGTGAGCAGAGAAACAAGACAGGACACGGTGATGACTCTCACTGGGGCAGATCCTTTCGAAGTTAGGTTCATGGCTCACTTGTTGCCTTCTGTTCATTCCTTCTTCCTCACTTTTGCATCCATAGGCACAGGTGCTGGGCATACAGTGGTCACTCAACACATAGGGAATGAATAAATAATCAGCCAATCCCAGGACTTTGCAGGATTTCTACATGGAAGGATGCAAAGCAACCGAGATTATTTTCTCACTTAATTGCACCCAAGTAAAGAACAAGGCAACCACCACTGTCTGTAAATTACTAGGTCTGCTTTGGTGTCTCAAGCATCTAAATTTGCCAGCCATCCTCCTGTTCATTAGCAGTGGTATTCAGATGACCCGATTTCTATTTTCAGTCTCCCAATCTCTTCCTAATCAATAATATTACCACTATTAAAAGAAGAGAGATAGTAAGACTTTTACTTGGCAGAATGACCTTTAAAGCCTGAGAATCTGGGGGCCAACAGGAAACTCAAAGATCCCTAACTCAGCCATTTATCTAGGTAGGTGTGAAAGTTTAAGAAGTGGGAACTATTGCACCTTTTCCACTTGGCAAAGCAGTCAATAAGAAGCCAGCATTGTTAGATGTATGCCCAGGTGCTGGACAGGGCAACTGAGGACCCCATTCCTGTTAAATGCTCTCCTCTGGCTTTAGACAGTTTACTACGTCTCCTCCTAGGTGGGGATAGGCACTGAAAGGGGGAAGACCACTAAGTAATTTCTCAGTTATATAAGCCATTTTTTCCTACGGCAGAATAAGATCTACAAAGAAAACCAAAACAAGATAGGATTCCCCTGGACATAATAACTCACATGACAGATTTCACCAATACAAGGCAGTCAGAACAGGCAAACTCAGACAGGCAGGAAGTGGTTACCACGGGCTGGGAGATGAGTATAGGGAGTTATCATCTAATGGGTATAGAGTTTCAGCTTGGGATGATGAAAAGTTCTGGGGATGGAAAGTACCAATCAATGGTTATACAATGACACGAGTATACTTAATATCACCGAACTGTACACTTACAATGATTAAGATGGTAAATCTCATAGTATGTACATCTAACCACAATCAGAATTCCTTCTAATAGACCGTGTGACCTTACGGTATGCTCCCTCTTCAGAGGTATAAGTAGAAACTCCAGGAATGAACTGCCATGCTCATAGCCTGAACTGGGGACCCATATAGAATCTGCCCAAGGTTAAAACACCAGTTTTCCAGTTGGCTCATCATTTCCAAAATAACCAAACTAAGTCATGTTAAAAATATTGGGCCACCCAGCAGGATACACGACACAAGGAGAACTTAGCAAGTTCAGTGGCTGCTAAGTCCCTTGCCTGACGCCATGGCCCTTTGATTTAATAAAGCTATTCTCTGTTCCTGATAAACCCAGGTGATCTAAGGGGACAAAGATGCTCCAAGTGATGGTTTATAATATGAAATTTAGTAGAGGATTTGATATTAGTGTCCACCCACACTACCTAAGATATCAAAAATAGATATTATAATCAGAATTTAAGGAGATAAGAAGTTGGGAATCTCAAATCCAGTTACTTTATCTGAAGTTGAGAAAATGACTACATACCATGAATGTGCAAGGCAGTAAGAAAAATTATTTTTTCTATTAAAATACATGGCACGTTCATATTCATACTGAAGAGCTCTTGCCAAGACACATGGAAAAATGTCTTTAAAATAGCATTTTTTGTAATCACATAACAGGGAACCAATCCAAATGCCTGTCAACAAGAAAATGGCTAAATAAATTGTAGAATATTTGCTAAAAATATTATATAATTTTATGTCCCATTAGGAGTGATTCTTAAAAAGTTAATGTTGAGTTTCAAGGAAGTGAGATTACAGATGCCTTTCTTAGAAACCAAAAAAATGTACAAATCTAAATACCTTGTTTAGGAATTCATACGTACGTCAAAAAATTGCTTTGCAATTAAATCAAAGAATTATTAACCCAAAAACTGGAGCTGAGAAGGACACAGGGAAAGAAACAAGGCAAGGACACAAAGCTGTACCAGAAGACGTAACAACCTCCAGGCTTCTGTTTGTTTTCCTTAACAGCTTCATAGAAGCATAATTCACACACCCCACAACACATCCATTTAAAGTACGCATTTCAATTTGTTTAAATGCTCACCAATAAGTGCCACCATCCTCAAAGTCAATCTTAGGACATTTTCATCAGTTCACAAGCAGACTATAATTTTTTCTATCACTTTCGTACCAAATCCTGCCTCCAACTTTCATCCTTAGACAAAACTTAATCTAACCAACAGAAAATTGTCTCTGTTGATTTCTTTGTTCTGGATATTTTCATATGAATATAATCATAAAGTCTTTGATGACTGGCTTTTTAAAAATTAGCATAACGTTTTCAAGGTCCCACCATACAGTAGCACGAAACAGCACTTCATTTTTCATGGCCAAATAATATCCCACTTTATGAACATGACCCATCTTCTCTATCCACTCATCAGTTAATTGATGAGTGCTTGAATTGTTTCCACTTTTTGATGACTATGAGCAGTCCTATATAAACATCTGGGTACAGGCTCTTGTGTAGACATATGCTGTCCTTTCTTTTGAATATAAACGTACAGTAGAATTTCTGGGTCACATGGTAACTGTTTAACTTGAAGAACTGCCCAACTGTTTTCCCAACTGGATGCAGCATTTTTTATTCCCACCAGCAATGTCTGAGGCTTCCATTTCCTGCGCATCCCCACCAGCACTTACTGTCTTGCCTTTTGATTACAGCCCTGTTAGTGCGTAGCAGCATCTCACTGTGGTTTTGGTATGAGCATCTCTCATGAGCTTATGACCCAGTGGTGTATCTTCTTTGGAGCAGCATCTATTAACATCTTTTGACCATTTTAAACACAGCTCTTTACTTATTATTGAGTTATATGAACTCTTTCTATATTGTGGATACAAGACTCGACGTGATTTTAAAATACTTTTTCAACTCTGTGAGTAATCTTTGTGCAACTACCCAGTTATTGCACTCTACTTTTAAACCTGGGGATGGGTTCATAGATGCTCATTCAAATTATAATGTTCAGCACTTACATAGACCATGTTGTTTTTATATATAAAATATTACATGAATAATTAAAAACAAAACTTCATGCATGAAGATGTTTAAGAGAATTCAAAACAAAACATCCTAATGACTAAAATAAGTTAATGCTGTTCTTGAGGCTTATTAGCTTAATTCCCTAGAGTATAGTTTAGGGACTTAGAGAATCTAGTCTTTCCAAGAAGTCCCCATCAACTCCTGCACAGGGTGGACAGGAGCGGCGACCTACTGCTAGCAAGACTAATTCACCCCCCTCTGCTCTCTTGTGTATTTCTGCCTCCTCCTCCAAGCTAAGAAATTATATGTAATGCACATTATATATTAGCTAAAATGAATGGTTGGTCTTATTTTTTATGTGTGAGAATTTTATGAAGCTCAAATTTTAACATATACCCATAAAGTGCAGCATGGCCATATCATTCTATATACTGACTTTGGCTGCTTTCCAACCTACAATAGCAAAACTGAATAGTTACTGAAGTATCCACGCAGCACGCCAAAACCTACATATTTGCGGTCGGCTTCCCATTCAGAAAGCTATCAAATCCTACCTGCCTATCAATGAATGATCTCCTGTTCCAACATCGGCTATGCCTTACTTCTCATGCGCAATGGCCACCTCAGGAATCTCCTTTGTGAGTCCTGGCCACCAGCAACTTCTCTTTCCTTCGTCCTTAATACACAGCTATATGATGCCCTGATTCTAATTTTATGAAGCATTTTAGATTTGGGGGCACATAGAAAAATAATCTTTCCATGTAAATGTGCAGTCTCTTCAAGATTCCACGCTCTTACCACACTCAAACTAAATTTTTTTTTTTCACAAACTTTTACTGCTTATTTGACGAGTCAGGGTCATACAGAGGGAGCTGCCCGTAGCCCCGCCCACGAGCTTATTATCCAATGAGGCCCCAGGAGCTATACTTTCTCCCAGAGGTCAGCTTCCGCTACCGTTGTCATTTTCCATTGGGTAGCCTTGGCCACTTCCCAAGAACCCTAAGGCACGTTCCTTAAAAGAAAATTAAGATTAGCAGTAGGGTGTCCTCTGCAAAGCACTCTGGTAAACTCTGCTGCCTTCAGTGCCAGGGGGTTCTGCGTCCACCGGCCCTTGACCTTTTTTAGTAAGGGTTTCAGTGATCCACCCCTACCTACCCTGGCTGTTTGCGCCTAAATCCTAGCTCGGTACCCCAGCCGCGGTCACCCACGTTTACTCGCTTTGAAGACTGCATCAATTTAAACCTTGGTAAAACTCGCAGCCTCTCCGTGGTGCTGACGAAACTATGGACAGTCACTTTCCCTCGGGTGCCGAGCCCTCAAAGCGGCGAGGAGGCGGCCGCGGGCAGAGCCACCCGGCCCGGCGCGCCCAGGGCCAGCCGCCGGGGCACCGTCTCCGGAGCCACCCCGCCAAGCCTCTGCATATTTTTTAGAAGTGACTCACAGCCCAGGTCAGGCTCGGCGGGGAAGCCAGGTCGCTTTCTTTCCGGCTGCCTGGACCCGGGTGGCTCTGGGCAGGTGCACCTCGGCGGCAGCCACCTCTGCGTCCGAGTGACGATCTGAGGCGAGCAGGGTGAGACCCCTGGCCGTTGGCGCGGCCTGGGGCGCGGCCTGGGGCGCGGGGCCAGCTCGGGGTCGGGCGGAGTCCGGCACCCACGCTCGCAGCGCCGGGGCGCGCCGCGCTGACCCAGATGGGGCCGCCCGCGCCCGCCTCCCCCGTGTCCTCGCCTCCCGTCGCTCCCGACCCCGCGCCGGGGCTGCAGGTGGTACCTGCGCCGCGTCCGTCCCCGCGCCCGGATTACCTTCTCGGCGCCCGGTCCGGTCCTCCGCAGTGCGAGTCCGCGCTCGTCCCGGCGCCCTCCTCCCCCTCCGGAACGGGAGCCGGTGGCAGTCAGTCACGCTGCGCGCGGGGAGAGTCGCCGGCGGCTTCCGGGAGCGCCGGGCGCAGCCGCGCTGAGGGGGCGCGGGGCGGGGAGGGAAGCGGCGCCCGCGGGGAGCCGGGGCCGGGGGCGGAGGGCCGCGAGGTGCGGGGCCCGGGGCGCGGGGAGCGGAGGCGCCGGCCGCGCGCGGGTTAGGAACGAGCGAATTCACAGCGTCCGGCGGCGTTGCAAAAAAGTCTGGAAAGATCTGGAGGCTGCTGGCTGACTCGAGGGGAGACATGCGTACCGGGACTGGCCTGTGCGCCCCTACCCCCAGGGCAAGGACAGCGGCTGGAGGTGGAGGGCGCTTAGCCGGGCAGTGAGATTGATATCAACTGGGTTTGTATCTTGCGACCATACTTTTTTGTTTTGTTTTAAAAGTATTTTAGGTACAGTAACTTTATGTATTTATTTGGACACGAGTCTCCCAGTGTAGTCCAGGCTGGCCCTGAACTATGTAGCGCAGGCTACTCTTGAGCTCTCCGCGATCCTCCTGCCTCAGCCTGCTGAGTGTTGGCCTATGACGCCACGCCTGGCATAGGTGGTGCTGGGGAATTGATTTTAGGACTTTGCGCTGCTGTAGGCAAGAGCTCTAACCGCCATGTTGTTCCTCCGGCCCTGTGCAGCAACTTTAAAACGTTGCCAGATTATTTAGAAATAAATGTGACCCGTCCAGTTTAATTCTCAAAATGTATATTGGTAGTCATTTAGCCTTACATATGAATTATAATTACACATTTGGACGCCTTTCCCTTTTGAGTTCCTGGGATTAAATTGAACACTATGGATTTTCAATTTTTATTGGAGTTTATTTCACTCTGAGAAAATGAACGTGAAGCACTTTATTGAATGAGCGCTCAGAAGCTAACCGTAGACAAGAAAGTCAAACCACAAAAGGGGGAAAGGGAAAAGTTATTGGTATTTTCTTGAAGCAAAATTTCCAAACAACGAACATCAAGAAGCTCTGAAGAGCCAACGTTCTGTGTTGATGTGGATGTTAAAATCACATATGGGGCAGGGTCTGGTGGCTCAGGCCTGTAATTCTAGTGCTTCAGGAGGTTGAGGCAGGAGGACCACAAGTTTGAGCCTAACCTGGGCACCTTAACCGGTCTCTGTCTCAACAATTAACAAATAGAAAATGGGTCGGGAATGTAGTTTCATGTGATGACTCTTGTGTTCAATCCCTGGTACCAGAAAGCAACCAGCCGATCAACCAGACCTGCGCCCGATTCAGTTCTGAGCATCCCATGGCTTGTTCTGACCCGCTGGATCGCAGCTTAGAGGAAGGTCATTCCTGTTGCTCTGGCTTTCACCAGCAGGAGTACTGCGTGGTGACTCTGGTCTTCCTTTTGGAGAAAAGGAAAATGCGGTGACAGCAATGGCGTTAATCAGTGGATGCGTGCACAGCCTAAAGTCAGAGCCAGCACTGCTCCTGTCAAGCATGTGCCTTGCACACAGTAGGTGCTCAATAAACATGTACTGAATAATGTGTGGATGGGAGAATAATGAACATAGGTAGAACATTGATGCTCCAGGAATGCAGAAAAGTGAAATATCCACTAGAACCACATTGTTCAGGACTGTGGGACACTCCCAAGCCTCCACTCTAACGGGGATACCTTTTTTTAAAAAACATTACTTCAAAAAGTATCAATAGAGTTCTTCCTTTAACTGAATCCTGCTGTGCTTATTGGGGAGGGGGGGTTGGTCCCCGGAGCCACTGCAGGTTACCAAAACCAGGGGAAGTTTCTTACATAAAATGATATAGTATTTAGTATAGCCTGTGTAATTCTTTAAATCACCTGTAGATTGCACATGACACCTAGTGCGATGCAAATGCTCTGTAGGTAGTTCTAATGCTGCGTTGTTGAGGGAATAATGACTAAAGAAAAAAATCTGTACCTGTTTAATACAGACGTTTCCCCCATGTATTTTCAGTCCACAGTTTGAAAGTGCAGTTGTAAAACCCATGGATACAGAGGGCTTGACTGCAGTTTGGTTAGGTGTGTACAGCACAGAATGAGGGTCAACGGGGAAAAATTCTATCTTTAGATTTACAGTAATAACAGGAAGATTGGAGAGTCTAACAATAACCAGAGTGCAAGGAAGACTGTGCAAGAGGTGTCCCCAGTGGGAGCCGAGTTCCGTGGGCATCCGGAGAGGGGGTTGGCTGTAGTCCTGGCGATCAGAGGCACTTCCTGCTGCCAGGGAGAGCGGAGTCTTCAAGCAGAAATGAGACTCTGAGAGTGAGCAGTGGGGGAAGAAGGGTGAAGATGAAGAGAGCGGTGGGGACAAAGAAGAGCTGACAAAGAACAGGACATATGTAAAGGCTGGTCTGTAAGTGGGGCTCAATTAGAGAGCTGTGGGCACCGGGCAGGAAGAAAGGTCAGTCCTGCTGGCAGAGGCCACTGTCTTACTCTAAGATATTTGAGAGTCCCAAATGGTGGGCACTGGGGACCAGTGACAGCTTTTGAGAAGAATCATGATAATGATGGTTGACCTGCCAGTGTGTGTAGCTTGGTCCCTGCATTCTACCCTTTGCTAGTCTCATCTGACATCGCACCCACCAGCGGTCACATCTCCCCCAAGGGAATAACCCCCAGTGAACTTGCCACAGTGCTCAGATGGGACTCGAACTTGTGATTCTCCTGTCCCATTTAGTGCTGGAATCAGAGGTGCGTGCCACTGAGCCAGGCTGAATTTGTGCTTTTAAAGCTATGTTGTACAGAAAGAAACAGAAATGGACAGAAAACTATCGGTTGGTAATATGGTTGATGTCAGTGTGCCACCTAGAATCAATGTAGACCTAAAATAGATATCCCACTTGCAGTGAGCCGATGTGCCAGCTGTGAGTAAGCTTACAGCAAGCTATGGTACTTCACAGTTGTCCCTTCTCACATGCAGAGTCCTGGGTGCAGACTCTGGCAGCTACACAATCCCTGGATGCTGAAGGCCTTCCATAGCATGGCATGGAAACTCCTCCTAAGTACTGTAAACCAACTCCAGATAACATCTACTATGATAAATGCTATGTTAATTATTGTTACACCACACCGTATCATTTAGAGGGAAACACAGACCCAGTTTAAAAATTGTGTGCTCAATTCAGGCACAATTACATTTTTTTCTTGATCTACTGTTGGTTGAATACCTGGATATCTAACCCAAAGATTCAGAGAGCTGACCCCAGGCCTCTGGTCAGGCGTGTAGAAGACGGAGACAGGGCAGAGGAGGAGGACTCTCTTGAGTTCATGACTCATGGACAGACTCGAGGTGTGTAAGAGCTGCCGTGTCACATTCACACTGCAGAAGCGATAATGGGTTTCTGAATGTTTGAGGCAAATGAATTCTTTAAATTCTTCTCAAAGAAGAAACCCAGGCCTGGATTACAGACCTTGTCTCAAAACCAAAACCCTGGGTACTTCAACTCTGCCAGTTTGACCCTCGTCCTCGCTGTTGAAGGAAGAGCATTGGAAGTTCATGCCAGGGAAGTGAAAGGCCTTGAAACAAACTTAAAATGGTCTAGACATTTGCTGTGGTGTATTAGCTGAATTCCTGTCTCTAGGATAAAATAACTGACACCCAGACATTAAAGGAAGAGAGATTTGTCTTGGCTCACTGATGGTAGAGGGCCTCATCTGTGCTGGTCCGGCACCGAGGCAGGAAGGCGGTGGCAAAGCCTGTTGGAGCACAGCTGCTTATCCAGTGGCACCCAGGAAGTGGAGAGAGAAGGGAGGAGCCAGGAGCAGGAAGGCAACCTTCCAGGTCGCACCTGCAGCGACCCACCTCTTACCAGCCTTCACGCCCAACAGCACGTTCAGCTCCTGACCTCATGGAAGGATAAATCTGCCGATGAGTGCTGTGACCTTGTGATCCAGTTGCCTTCCAAACACAAGAGACTTTGGGAAACATTATAGATTAAAACCAAAACACCATGTGAAGAATTTTTCCTCCCCTCCCAAGGGCTGGGATTCTGGGTGTCCAGATTATGTGATGCTGGAGAATCAAACCCAGGGCCTTGTGCTGGCTAGGCAAGTGTGCTAACCACTGAGCTATGCCACCAGCCTTTTTTCTTTGAGAGATGAGGCCTGGCCTTGGACTCCTGAGCTCAAGTGATCCTCCAGCCTTAGCCTCCTGGGGATCTGGGGCAGTGGGCTTCTGCTACTCCACCTGGCTCAAGAGAGAGCAGTGGCTTCAGTGGTTAAGGCACATGATTTTTATTTCCCTTGGTCTTGAGGATGTGTGCTGAGCTTTCAGTTCAGGGAGCAGCTATGAAACACGGGGAGCTGGCTGTAGTCCCGGCACCCCCTCACCATCCTCTCCCTTCTCTGCTGCCCGTAGAACCAGCCTCTTTTGGCTACAGCTCAGTCCTAGTCTCATAGCTCCAGCATACAGAAACAATCAGTCGGCAGAAGCACATAGCCCTTCTTTTCCCAGTGTGACAATTCTTCATCATCCCTTAGATGGTTCTGCTCACCCACAAATGGTGGGGGTGGGGACAAGGGATGGGTGCAGAACTTGAGTGGATGGACTGTAAGTAGGTGATCAATAGCTCTCCTAGTGCTTTAGCTCGGTCACAATAAACATTGAAAATGACACTTTTTATTTGTCCAGTGAATTCTTAATCTCTCTCTCTCTCTCTCTCTCTCTGTCTCTCTCTCTCTCTCTATATATATATATACACACACATACATATATATATGTAATAAATATATATTCATGGTACATATTGCCAATAAGCAATTGTATATATAAGATTGTGCTTGCATAAAATTTTTCTGTAATTAAAATTGATAAGACAATTGATCTTGGGCTGGTGGAAGAGCTCAGCAATTAAAGCGCTTACTTAGCAAACTCAAAGCCTTGGGTTTGATTCTCCAGCACCGCATATGCAGGGCATGTTGGTGCATGCCTCTAATCCCAGTACTCTGGAGGCTGAGCCAGGAAGATTGCCTTGTGTGTGAGGCCAGCCTGGGTTACATAGTGAGTTCAGGACCAGCCTGGACTACAGAGCAAGATCCTACCTCAAAAAAAGACAGTTGATCTTTATAAAGTTAAAATCTTTAACATTTTTATTTATGTATAATCAATATGTAAATTTTATTCATATTTTAAATGCATATTTTATATAAATTAAAAATATTACCTGAGAGAACTCACTCATTAAATATTTTTGTCATTTTTGTGGTCTTTTATTTTGTTTTGGAACCAGGGATTGCACCCAGGGCCTTGCGCCTTCCAGGCAAGCGCTGTACCACTAAGCTATATCTTCGGCCCTCACTCATTAAATTTTATGTATGTAAAAATATATACATATTTTAACATGTTTGTGTCATATTTTGAACACATCTGTGGGTACAGTGTGACATTTCAATACATGTGCATAATGATCAGACCAGGGCAATTAGCATATCCATCTCCTCAGACACATGTGATTCCGTGTCCTCCCCATTAGCTGTTTTGAAATATGCAACCATTATCCACCATGGTTGTGCCGCAGCACACGAGAAGAACATCTTCATTTTACAAAGGATATCTTGAGACAGCCATACCCCACCTAGGAGGTAACTTGCTCATTCCAGGCACTGAAGAGAGTCAGAAGATTAAGTCCAACACCACAAAGCCAGTGTGAATATTACCAGTGATCAGGGGTAAGAGTGTTCCTGCATAAAAATTGCCTGTAACTAGAAATAGATGAGACAGCTGGTACTCACCAACCCAAGGCTCTTTTAAAAATTTTCCTGACTTGTTGGAGCTCTACCTAGATAGTCCACATTCATCTCCTCCTTTTTGGAATACCTTTGAATTTTATAGTTTATTCATTCAACCAGCAAGAAATTTCTCCACTTTTTTTTTTCTATTTTCTGTTTTAAGGCCAACCCTTTCCATATTTAAGTGCTTCAACACAAGGCAATACATATCTCAAATTTATTTTATTTCATTCCTCAGTGCTAAGGAAAAAGCTTCAACAGGCCCACACAGCGCTCCTTCCTCTGGTCACAGATTAGCAGGTCACATCCTTCCCTTATACCCATTAGCCACAACCCCAGATGTTGTGGCCACCTGCTGGGGTATGCATTGTGGACCTGACAAAGGACAGTGTGTGCAATCGGTGCTCAGGATACACTATCACGGGCTTGCTTAACAAAACAAATCCAGATTGGAAGTCAGGATGCAGAGAAAGAGACAAGTATATAATAGATGTTTAAAATTTTTTAATTATTAGAAAGAAATAAACTAATAGCTTTGAAACAGAGTTAAAGAAAATCCAGACTCAAAAGTTCAGAGACAATGTAAAGGGAGAGAGAGAATCCAAGAAAATTTCAGGCGCCTGTAGGCCAATTTAAATTTAAACTAAGTACTAAAAAGTGACCAGTGACAATATTTTAACCCTGTACTCTTAGTATAAAGAAGCTCAAGAGGGTGAAATTACCTGAGGGCAAAG
This sequence comes from Ctenodactylus gundi, assembly GCA_004027205.1. NCBI lineage: Eukaryota > Metazoa > Chordata > Mammalia > Rodentia > Ctenodactylidae > Ctenodactylus > Ctenodactylus gundi. The sequence goes on along the minus strand of PVKB01001352.1, from coordinate 98,621 downwards.
ATTAAAGAAAGGTTTATTAGTAAAAAGGCAAGCTTATTTTATTTTCCACATAATTATCAGATCTTAAATATAACAAAATATAGAATAATTAAAAGGATATCAGTCTAGCACCACCTGTATTTGTGTGTTCTTCCATTTCTCTCTGTTTTATAGTTGCAAACTAAAAGTGGAACCATAGGCAGAGTTGATGTAGGGAATTAGATTTCAATTGAAAAATAAAATTATGTTTATAGAATGGAATTCTCCTCCTCCTCTTATTTCATCATGGCAAAAGAAAGTACTTGCACTGTTGCTCCTCATGGAGCCTCTAGTGATGCTTAAAAAACCGGGGAGGCACGGAGAAGTCTACCCAGGACTTTGTCAAAATGAACAACTCTCTTTCAAGTAAAGTGAAAACCAAAATATCTGCCCATATGGCACATGAAAGGTTCTCAGTAGATATTGGTTGAACTGACTATTGTGACATGCAGCAGGGAACAATCTAGAAAACGTGCATTGTGTAGAAGGAAATTTGATTGCCACCAAACAACTTTAAACAATAGATACATAAGTGGTTTGTTATGGTTTGGATCTGGAATGTCTCCCAAGAGCCACGTGTATAGAGGGTGATTCAGTCGTGGGGGTTAATTCCTTGATTTCCTGTGCTGGTAAGAGGTAAGGCCTGGTTGGAAGGGGTGGGTTGTTAGGACTCGACCCTGGAGGGGCAGATCACTGGGATGTGTCCTAGGACATACGCTAGCTCCACCATTCCCAGAACTTGGCTTCCTGTCGGCCACACTGTGAACAGTTTTCCTCCAGGTAGGCTTCTGCCATGTACTCCATTGCTGGCTGTCCACTCATGGACAGAGACCTTCCGGAACAGTGAACTAAAATAAACCTTTCCTCTTTTAAGTTGTCGATGTTGGGTATCGTGTCTCAGCAACTAAAAAATACTAAGACGTGGTCTGTCATAAATTTAATCATATATGTGTACACGTGGTATATTTAATATTGAGTCTATGAAGAATAAGTAAGCTTCAACTTATGGAATCTCAAAGATAGCAAGTGGAAAATTTCATAACAACAATTCTCCTGCCTTCCAGCTACACTCCCAGTCACAACACTTACAAACTTGTTCTAAAGAACAATTCTAAACATTCCAAGTTTTTGCCTAGTTCAGTTCAACAATCATCAACAAAAAGGGGGAATTAAATTGAAATAATTTTCTTGATTAGACTTACAGAGTAGTAATCTATTGAGTTTTATGAATTCCAAGTTTTGTACTTGTACTGTTGCTACTGATGGTGCTTGCAGTGATGCTTAGAGAATATTTGGTGAATGTTCAATTTGAAAAAAATTATTAAAGTAAAAGACACATTTCCATCAATCCCCCCCCCCCCCTCCAAGTACTGCTCCTCTTCTGAGCCCAGATATCCCATCATTCGTGCAGTCCTGGAAGTTCTCTTAATGTGTGTCTTTCTCAGGTGTGACCAAAAATATGGTGAATGCTGTGGCTGAGAGCCACCTTACAGAAAGGTAGGCTTATAAAAACATGATGGTGTGTCCACATTCACCTTATTCACTAGATCTGGTACCCTGTGATACCCGGCTTTTCCCCAAAGTCAAAGTGACCATGAAAGGTACATGTTTTGAATTGATTCAGGATGTGGAGGTATCCAAGATACTGAGACTGAGTATACTCCCCAAAGACTTCCGTAACTACTTCAGAAAATGTCAAGAAGATTGCGGTACGTGTGTCCAAAACAAAGGGGAGTATTTTGAGGGAAATCAATGGCAAGGTGTCTTTTTCTGTAATAAAATGTTTAAAAATTTAAACCTTCACCCATTTTCGATCCCACCTTTGTATTTTGTAATGATTCTTTAAAATAATAATAATAATGATTTAAAAGCTGATTCTCCTTTTTGACACTCCCCCTCCCCCCCCCCCCCGCCCCGAGTTTAGTTGAGAATATCTGCCCATTTCTTGTCAACCATAAGGGATGCAATCATGAGTTATTTGGGTGTTTGACGTACATGAAAGGAAGCTATGAGCCACGTTGGCCGATTCTGGTTGGAGGCGAGTAGTTGCCCCTCCTTTCATCCTCCACACTTCCCTTCCAGATTAGTGTCATCATCTTGTGACTAAAGGGGAAAAATCACTCTCCAGCTGTTTGTGGCATACTTAGCTACTAAACAAGTGCTTGATCATGCAGGGAGACATTTCTCAGTTAAGGAAAGAGTCAGCACATACATGTTGGATGACACCATGTGAGTTTCTGGGTAGTAGCAGTAGTGGGGTACCTCTGGTCTCACCGGGAACCCCAAAGGATATCCAAAGCTAAGTAAAGAGTTGGCTTGGAATCTATAAAAAAATCAAAGTTATAGAAGAAGAGAGGAGGAGGATGGTTTCAGGGGTGTGGAGGAGGTTTGAGGGTTAGGACAGAGCTAAGTCAGTCACAGGGTATAAAGTTTCAGCTATGAGGGATAAGTTTGGAACGTCTATTGCACAATGTGGTGAGTGCATACTTGAAAATTGCTAAGACAATAGATTTTATTTTTTCAAAACAATTATAAATATATGAGGTTATGTATGGATATATTAATTAGCTTGATTTAACCATTTCAGAATAGATAGATAAATCAAAATATCATATCATACAATTTTGATTGGTCAATTAGAACTTAGTGTAATGAAAAGAGAGTTGACGTTTTCATTGTTGTTATTCACTGGCTTTTGAACTCCTGTTCTTTTGAAAGAGATTTTAGGTGGATTAGACCGTCAGCAGCTGCTGGGGTTTATGCACGGGAGAGGGAGTGTGGCTCATTCATGTTATATGGTTTTAGAAGCTCTGGAAGTGGTGGAATGGTGACAGGAGATTCTAATGATAGTGGGATGGTAGTGGAAAATGGGAACAGACTTTCCCTGGGGAACTGGGGCCTTGCTTAGAGTGACTTTCTTCCTATAGTTTTATTTTTGAGGGATTAGTAAGAGCTGAAGAAATTGAACATACTATGACTGAGAGAGGAAAGGTGAGGATGTCGTGGGACCCACATGGCTGTGTGTAAATGAGGGAGGCCATGGTGAAGGCAGCTGAAAAGATGCTATAGTCTAAACACCAATGTGTTGAAGGCTTGGTCCTCAGCCTGTGGTGCTATTGGGAAGTGGTAGAACTTTCAGGAGGAGGGGCTAGTGGGAGGAAGAGAGGTCATGGTGGAGGAAGGGCCCTGACAAGAATACAGGTCCCAGCTTTTTCTTCTCTCTCTCTCTCTGCTTTCCAGGTAACACGAGGTGAGCAGGTCTCCTCTGCTAGGATGTACTGTACCATCAAAGGCCTAAAGTAGCAGAGCCAAGCAAACATAGACTGAAACCACTGAAACTGTGAGCCAAAATAAACCCTTTCTTCTTATAAGTTGATTTCCTTGGTTATTTTTCCACAGTGGCAGATAGCTGACTAACAGAAGTGTGCAGCACTGTGCAGTCAGAGTACAGAGCTAGGGCAGGCCAGGGTGTAGGGAGCGGTGAGAACACAGCTGGCCAGAGTGCAGGTGTCACCAAGAGGTGGAACCAGGATTTGCTGGAATAAAACTTGCAGCACTACAAGCCATGATGACTAAAAGTAATCCTAAATCTAAATTAAAAGAGCTTAGAGAGGCTGTTTTCACTGCATGTTTTAAGAATAATAAATGTATGAAGGAGTGAAATTATGTATGTTTAGAACTTTAGGAGCACCTAATTATAATTTTATGGATTTGCCTTGGTATAGATTAAATGACTCTTCTCAGAAATGCTTGGCAATAGAAGTATTTTAGAGTATTAAAAATATTTATTTATTTATTTTTATTTTTGCTGAGTTAGGGATATAGATAGATATAAATGTATTATATTTTGAGGATCATCCCTAAATGTGAAAATAAAATTCATCACCATTTCGTACTTCCACCCACACGCATATCTTGAAGGTAATTGTATATACTATTTTTAGTGCACCTAAGTTTTGACTATGACCTGTCACAAGACCTCAGGTATGGGACTTTTTCACTTGGGATGCAGACTTTTGGAACTTTTTGGATCCTTAATTTTCAAATTCTTGAATAGGAGATGGAATAAAATCAATGTAACTTCATAACATAGCTACAGGAAGATAGTAGTAAATGATATTCTATAGCACAGAATAGAATAAAGTTTATATTTCTGATATGATGAAGAAGAATTCTGAGAGCTTAAATCTAGGCTGACTCTAAAAAGAAAGAGTAATTGTCTTATTTTTCACAGATGCAGCAGTGGCAAACTCACTCTCGATGCATCAAGTCTCAATCTTCAGAAGTCTTGAATGATTTACTACAGTCTCATAAAAAGTGCCGAAGCATTCTATAAAGTAATGCCAGTCTGTTCTACATTTTAAAAAGTAACCACAGCAAGTCTGAAGAACTATGTTGTGCCAATCACACATGCTTGATGCTGGGTAAGTCTTCTAAAACCACAGGTAGACTCTTGACTTTTGCTTGTATTCTGTGCATTTACTTGGAGGATGAGTCTACTATGAATGAAACTCTTTTAGTGCCACGAAAACCTATATTTTAACATCTAATAACTGTATTTTTCTTAATTGTGACTCCCATAATTCAAAAAAATTTCCAGTGTCTGGTGTTTTGTTCAGGTAGTTTTCATGGAGTCTGATGCGACTCTTCATAAAGACATCCATGAACAGGAACTATAATTACAAGCCTCTTCCAATCTAAAAACAATTGATGTAGGGAGGTGGCTGTCTTGCTGAAATGTTTCATCGTCATCCCTCTTTGGTCTTTTTCAACAAGAATCGGAATCAAACTTCCTAAGAATAGCAGCATCATAAGCCTTTCATTTATTTTGATCCTATTCCAAATACCCATTGAGAGATTTTTGCCCCCTCCCACTCACTCACGCAAAGACAAAGAGCGGGCCGCAAGTGGCAGCGAATGCTGACACAGATTTGCATTTTCCAGTGCTCTTCAAAACAAGCGAGGGCTCCATGGCCTCCCACAGAGTGGCCAAAAATAGACAATTTTCCACGGTCCACTGGAAAACTGGCATTTATCAGTGGTGGAGGCTTATCTATTATGTAAGAGGACATTTTGCAGATAGTTTTTCAACTCTTTACACGACACCCAGCCCCAGTGTCCAAGTTCCAGATCTCATCTTCGCCTGATGTTTGTAGCAATGAAGTCCAGGCCATGTTCAGGAGCTGGCTTGATTGTGGCTGATCCGTTGCATCATTTGCTCTGTGTATTTTAAGGCAGACGGGCAGACAGCACAGTTCAGTCACTCTTCCAGGTCCTGTCTTTATAATCAAGCAAATGGCAAATTTCCTTTCACACATTAAGTCTGTCACTCTCAAATACCTTCAGTCACTCTCTGTACAGCACCAGTGTCTGAAAGAGCTTTGAAATGGTGGAAGTGTTGGTATCTGAGTTGACTGGAAATGTTTGGGAATTATTCCCCCAACACCTGGGTTAGCCTCCAGAGTGTGTAGCACTTCTCAGCGAGGACAGAAGTATGAAATAGCAATTGGCTAGGGAAAGAATGACAGTGAGGCAGACTTCTAGCAGCAATGTGCTACGGTCATCCTGACCAATATGGCAGCCACTGGACATGTGGCGTCCGATGAGTTAACTCATATGACACGTCCAGAGGAGGCACATTGATACGGGAGCAAGCTGGTGGTTGTCAGGAGCAAGAACATGTCAAATGACTGTTAACAGACATGGCATTTCTTTGGAGGCTGAAAATATTCTAAAATCAGTGGTGATGCTTCCACAACCTTATAAATAGAATGAAGAAAACGGAATTGGCTACTTAAAAGCTAAATCTCATTTGAAAGCATTTATCAGAAGAGAAAAACAATGCTGTATGAAAAAAGATCCTAAGTCTTTTGAATCCCTAAAACTTCCCACCCCCCATTTTATTGATATGTATAAGTGCAAAATTTAAGGTTTACAGTGAAGTTTAGCATGTTGTGCACATATGTATCTTGTCAAGGTGACAAGGACTTTCCCTCTCTCCTTTTGTCCCTTCCCCTTGACTCTCTAAAACTTTAACCATCTATTTTGTGTCTCTGACTTCCCAGTCTCCATAGATGCATCTCGTTGGAGCTTCTGAGAGTCTAAAGTTGGTATTGGGGATCTTTAACAGGGAACTGTATTATTTTCAGGCAGGCTTTGTGACAAGTGAGTGATCGTGCATGTATGCCCAAGTTATATGACCTCTCTGCATGTCCCATACAGTAATGTCAGAGTGCATTCCACAGAGTATTCACATGGTCTCTTCAATTTTCCTAGTCAGGACTCCAAACTGATAAAAGGGTCTTCTAAATGAGTCATCCTCAGAAAAGAAGCAATTGTTAATATTGCCAGTGCTTGAAATATATTTTCAAACAATAAATTAAAACCAGTGATTCAATTCCACTGCAAAGGAAATGGTTCAAAATGCTTTATAATTAAAGGTGATTGAATTTTTTAAAGCCTACACTTTCCTTCATACACATTTTCTACTGTGCTGACATAAAATGTGTCAGTTTTGTAATTTAAAGTGCACAGCTAAGTATGTTCATGTTGTTGTGAATCATCACCACCGTCCATGGCTAAATCATTTCAACTTTTCCAGCTGAAACTCTGTTACCCACTAAACACTGAAGTCCCCACTCTCTCCTCCCTCCAGCTGCTGTCAGTCACCATTCTACTTTCTGTTTTTTTAAATTTTATTTTATGAATTTGACTACACTAGGCATTCACATAAGTGGAATCTTACAGTACTTGTCATTTTGTTATTAACTTCTTTCACAATGTCTTCAAGATTCCCCTATGTTGTAGTATGTGTCTGTATTTCGTTCCTTTTTAAAGCTGAATAATACCCCGTTGTGCAGCTATACCATGCTTTGTTGACCCTTTTATTCTCTGATGGAAGCTGGGTTGCTTCTTCCTTTGACTACTGTGAATAGTGCTGCTATAAATACGGGTGAATAGGCATCTGTCTGACTCTTAGATTTCATTTTTTCCCCCTTGGTATATAATCAGAAGTGGAATTGCTGGCCTGTATGATAATTCTAGGTCAATTATTTTTGAGACAGGGTCTCACTCTATAGCCCAGGCTGGTCCTTAACTCACTATGGAGACCACAAGCTAGCCTTGGGCTCATAGCAATCCTCCTGTCTCAGCCTCCCAAGTGCTGGGATTACAGGGTTGTGTCACCATACCCAGCTTATGTGGTGCTGGGGAATCAACACCGATACTCAGCACTTTCCTAAGCATTTGCTAGGTAAGCGTTTTAACCACGGAGCCATTCTTCCAGCCCCATCTAGGTCTAATTCTTTTAAAGAGTTGCCATATCTTTTTCTTTGCAGGCTGCCTTATTTATGCTCCTATGAAGTGTTTCAATTTTCCTATACACTTACTGATCCTTGTTAGTTTTTGTTTGTTGGTTCCCCCCAATTTATTGACATGTATGTATGTTTACGTTGAGCTTGAGTATTTTGTGTGCATATGTATTGCGGCCAAATTACAAATTCTTTTCCTCTCCCTTTTGACCCTCTCACACCCTCTTCCTCCCCAGCAGTTCCCATTATTCCCCCATTTAGTTCTATGAAATGGCTGTGATCTGGGTTTCTCGTAGTGGAGAAACCATTCCATATTTAGCCTTCTGCATCTGACTCACTTCACTGAGCATGATGGTCTCAAGTTGCCTCCATTTACCTACAAAAGCCTCAAGCCTACCTGTCTTTACAGATGAGTAGTACTCCAGTGTGTACATGTACCCCAACTTATGTATCCATTGCTCTGTTGATGGGTATTTTTGTGTCTTCCACATTTTAGCTATTGTTAGTTGTGCTGCTATAAACATGGGTACACATGTATCTCTGTTATACGTTGCTCTTAACTCTTGGAAAAATTCCCAGAATAAGTATTGCTGGATTGAAGGGGATATTTATTTCCAATCTTTTGAGAAACTAGTTTACATTCCCATCAGCACTGTAACTGGGTTCTCTTTTTCTCCATAGCTTCACCAGCAGTGATTGCTGCTTGAGTTCTTGAACGTTTGCTGGTTTTATGGTCCCCAGTGATTTGGATCTGGAATGTTCCCCAAAAATCTCATGTATTTGGATGGTATGGATTACCAGTGGAACCCTGCGCTATTAGAAGATGGGAGTCTGGTCTGGATGGGTGGATTATGGGTTTATAGTTGATTATAGATATGTGCTAGAAGACAGGCACGTGGTGGATTATGGATTACAGGCACATGGTGAGGGCCTTAACCTGGAGGTCATGAAATACTGAAGGCGGATGCAGAAGGGGCAGATCACTGGGACAGGACCTGGAAGAGTATATGCTACTTTTTCTATTCCTTCTGGGACTTGGCTACCTGTTTGCAATGTGGTGAGGAGCTGCCTCCACCATGTGCTTCCAGTGTTGCCAGCTGCTCCTGATAGACTTTGACCTTCTGAAACCGTGAGCTAAAATACATTTTTACTCCCCCAATTTATGCGTGTCTGGCATTTAGTCACAGCAACAAAAAAGTTACTAAGACAGAAATTGGTACCAGAGAAGTGGGGTTGTTGCTATGATTTTACCTGACCTTTGGAACTGGTTTGTGGAAAAAGTTTGGAAATGTTTGAGGATACCAGCTAGAGAAGTCAGAAGACCAGAATTCTGATAGAATCATATATGCCAAACCTATTGCAAATATTATAGTAAATGTGTAGAAATGAAAGCATTTCTCCTTAAATTAGGAACATGACAAGGCTGTCCACTTTCACCAATCCTGTTCAACACAGTCCTTGAAACCTTAGTCAGAGCAATCAGTCAAGAAAGTGAAATAAAGGGAATACATATCAAAAAGAAGGAAGTCAAAATATCCTTATTTGCAGATGACACAATTATCTACATAGAAGACCCAAAAACCCCACCATGAAACTTTTAGAAATAATAAACAAATTCAGCCAAATTGCAGGATACAAAATCAATACTAAAAAAATCCATGTCATCTCTCTACACTAACAATGAACTCACTGAGAAAAGAGCTTAGAAGAATATTCCATTCATAATATCCCACCAAGCAATTAAATATCTAGGAGTAAACCTAACCAAGGAAGTGAAAGAGTTCTACAAAGAAAATTGTATTATACCAAAGAAAGAAATTGAAGAAGACATTAGAAAATGGAAAGACATCTTCTGCTCTTGGACAGGCAGAATCAATATAGTTAAAATGATATACTGCCAAAATTGATATACAGATGCAATACAATTCCTATCAAAATTCACAGAACTTGTACTTTGTGAAGTTTTTCGCAGAACTTGAAAGAACAATCTCTAAGTTCATATGGAACCAAAAGAGAACTAGAATAGCCAGTGCAATCCTGGGTAACAAGACAAAAGCAGGTGGCATTATGATTCCGGACATCAAGTTATATTACAGCGTAACAGTTATAAAAATCTATATGGTATGGCACAAAAACAGACAGCTTGACCAGTGGAACAGAACTGGGGATGCAGAGACAAACTCAAGGATCCTTACCTACCTGATCTTTGATATAGGAACCAAAAGCATACATTGTAAAAAGGACAGCCTCTTCAACAAATGGTACTGGGAGAATTAGTCATCCTCATGCAGATAAATCTAGACACACACCTGTCACTATGCACCAAAATCTACTCAAAGTGGATCGAAGACCTAGATATTAAAACTGAAACATGGAACCTCCTGGTAGACAAATTAGACAAAAATCTGAAAGCTATAGGTGTAGGCAAAGACTTTCTTAATTAGACACCCAATGCAAAAGACATAGCTCCCAGAATCAACAAATGGGATTATATCACATTAAAAAGCTTCTGCACAGCAAAGAAAATTATAGATAAAGTTAAGAGAGAACCAACAGAATAGGAAAACTTTTCCTCACGTGTACCTAAGATAGGAGGCTAATAACTGCAATAGACAAAGAATTGGAGAAAAACAGATCACTCAAATTCAAAGACCTGATGAAAAAATGGAAAATGGAAATGAATAGGCAGTTCTTAGATGAAAAAGTTCAAATGACCAGCAAATACATGAAAAGATATTCAACACTCTTTGCCATTAGAGAAATGCAAATCAAAACATCACTAAGTATCACCGAACCCCAGACAGAATGGCATATATCAAGAAGTTAAGCAGCAATCAAAGCTAGGTTGTGGGGGAAAAGAACCCTTTTACACTGCTGGTGGAATTGTAAACTGGGACAACCACTAGGGAGGGAAGTATGGAGATTCCTCAAAAAGCTGAATATAAATATTCCATTCGATTCAGCAATGCCTCTTCTTGGTATCTTTCCAAAAGAGTTAAAAGTAATATATAATGAGATACATGTATGCCCATGTTCATAGCAGCATAATTAACAATAGCCAAAACAGGGAAGTCACCAAAATATCCATCAACAGAGCAAAAATTGTGACTTATATACACAATGGAGTACTACTCTTCTATACAGCCAGATAGTTTTGAGATTTTTGTGGGTAAATGGATCAAACTTGAGACATCATGCTCAGTGAAGGTGCAGAAGGTTAAATATCGAATGGCTAAATATTGAATACTAATATCCTGCGTATTCTAGGTTAAATAAAATATATTAATATCATTTAAAAAGAAGATCAGAAAGCTAATAGAAGTGTGAATTGGAAAAGTCAGGGTTAAGAAGTTTCAGATGGGAAGGAGAACTGTATTGGCAAATGGTCTAAGTACCATGCATAATACTCTCTGGCACAAAGTTTGTTGGGATTTTGTGGTTGTACAGAGACTTTGCCTGAAACTGAGATTGAGAGCTGTGTACCACTTAATCTGGTGGAGGAAATCTCAAGGCAGCAGCATATTCAGGCTGTCACTTGGCTGCTGTTTGTGGCTTTTAGCCAACTCTATGGCAAAAGGCAGGAAAATATGGCAGAGAAAATGATATAAAACATTTTTAGAGCCAGAATAAAATGGCTTGCAATGTTGGGGCCCAAGAACACAGGGAAGTTAGAGAAACTAGCATTCAAAAGGAGCCAAGAACTTGTGATCAGGACTATAAAAGAGAGGCCTTGAAAATGTCTCAGGAATCAGAAAGATCCCATCCTTTACCAATTAAGAGATGCAAAAGCAAAAGATCTTGTTCTGGGAAGAGTACTCCAGGGATTCCTATAGGACCAAAGAAGGAAGTATTTGCCAGAGTTCAGCTCCCTGGAGCTCAGCCATCCAGGCACTTAGAAGCTGAGGCAGGCATAGCACAAGGGAACCAGACTACTGCTCAAACCAGTGGCAGACCTTGGTGATGTCCATGTGGTCCTAGTTTTACAGGCATGCAGAATGCAACAGTTGTGGGGTCATGGAGGTTTCCACCAAGATTTTAGAGGAATGCCTTGTGGAGAGGCAGAGTACCTCTGGAAGGGCAGTGTGTGATGTTGTGAAGGAGAAGTTTAAGGTGCAATGGAGACCCTGAAAATTTGGAGAATCCAAGAGCATGGATTGTCAGCTGAGAAAAGCTGCAGGCGGTGGGTGGATTCAGCCCAAAGGAGAGAAGATGAAGGTTGCAGCCTGAAGCAATGCTGTAGGGGTGGGGCCACCCAAGGCCTCCGGAGTTCACATCTCACTGCAGCCACAGTTTACCCCAGGTGCTAGGCAGGGAGCTACAGGAGTTAATCCTTGCCCTGCTGGATTTAGAATTTGTGTTGTCCCAGTTACTTTCTATCCTTTTTATTCCTTCCTTTTGGAATGGGAATGGTTGCCCTGTGCCATCGTATGTTGGAGGCATTTAATTCTTCTTTGATTTCCATAGGATCCCACAGCTGAAAGTCTGCCTTGTGACTCAAACAAGACTTCGGATGTGGATTTTTTTTTTTCAGCAATGCAGGAACTGTTAAGACTTTGGAAGCTCTTAGTGAGGGACTAAATGAACTTTGTGTGAGGAGATGGACACGAGTCTTTTAGGGGCCAGGGGTAGAATATTGTAGTTTGGATCTGGAATGTCCCCCCAAAATCTCATGTATTTGAAAGTTACAAATTATCTATGGAGCCATGGCTTTGAGGAGATGGGGCTTGGTCTCGAGGAGTGGGGGGATTATGGGTGTGTGGTGGACTATAGATGTGTGGCAGATTATAGATTACAGGTGTGTGGTGGATTATAGATTACAGGTATTTGGTGGGTACTTAAACCTGGAAGGGGAGGAGCACTGAGGCTGGATCCACAAGGGGTGCACCATTAGGACAGGTCCTGGAAGGAAATGTGCTACTTCCTTCCTTCCTTCTGGGACTTGACTCGGCTTCCTGTTTGCAGTGCTGTGAGGGCCAGCCTCCGCATTTTTCTCTACCACATACTTCCACTGTTGCTGGCCACCTATGGATGGACTGTGATCTTGTGAGCTAAAATAAACCTTTCCTCCCCTAATTTGTGGATTTCAGGTAATTGAGTCACAGTAATGAAAACGTAACCAAGAAACCGATCTACTGCCTGTGAAGTGATACCTCATTGTGGCTTTGATTTGTACTTCCCTCATGATCGGTGACACTGTGCGTATTCTCATATGCTGATTGGCTCTTTGTACATCTCCATTGGAGACATGGCTACTCACATCCTTCTGCCTATTTTTTAAACCGGATTGTTGCTATTGTTGAGATCAGTTCTAATTTATGTAGTCTGGATATCAGTTTCTTACCAGATAAATAATTTCCAAATATTTTCTCCTATTCTGTGGTCTGCCTTTTCATTCTCTTTCATAAAAAACTTTTTCTCTTGTTGTTTGTGCTTTTTGTGTCGTATCTAAGAAATTATTATTAAATATGATGTCACAAAGGTTTTCATGTACATTTTATTCTAAGAGTTTTATAGTTTCTACTTGAGGTCTGGGGTCTATTTTGAGATCGGTCCATCTTTATATGTGGTATAATGTAGTGGCTCACTTTTATTTTCTTGTGCCTATCTTGTCTCCTCAGCGCCAGTTGTTGGGGGCATAATCCTTTCCTCATTAAGTGGTTTTGGCGCCCTTGCAGTAAAAATTCATTTGGTCATATGTGCAAGGGTATGATTTTAGGTTCTCCTATTTTGTTCTGTAGGGATATATATGATGTCTGTTCATATACTAGTGTCACATCATTCTGATTGTTGTAATTTATAGTAAGTTTTGAAATTAGAAAGTGTGAAAATTCCAACTTGTTTTTCAGGACTCTTTTGGGCATTCCGGATGTCTTGAGAGTTCAGATAAATTTTAGGATGCATATTTTTACTTGTGGAAACTGATCAGATTTTGATATGGATTACATTGAATCCATAGATCACTTTGGATAATATTAATATTCTAACAATGTTAAGGCTTCCAGCTCATGAACATGCGTTGTCTTTCTATTCCATGTCTTCTTTAGTTTTTCAAGAAATATATTGTGGTTTTCAGTGTTCAAGTCTTTCATTTCTTTACTTAAATTTGTACTTCATTGTTTTTCTGGGCACTATAAATTGAATTCTTTCCTCAATGTTCTTTTCAGATTATTTGTTGTTCTGTACAGAAATGCAATTGATTTTTCTTTTTGTTGAGGCAAGGTCTTGCTCGATAGCCCAGGCTCATCTTGAACTCATTACGTAACCCAGGCTTGTCTCAGACTCACAGCAGTCTGCCTGCTTTAGCATGCACCACCACACTCAACTATGTAGAGCTGGGGAATAGAACCAGGGCCTTGTGCTTGCTAGGCCAACACTTTCAGTGCTGAGCTACGCTCCCAGCCCCCAGAAATGCAATTGATTTTTGAATGTTCAATTTGTTTCTTCCCAGGCTGGTGCTGAACTCACTAGATAGTCCACACTAGGCTTGGACTCACAGCAGTCCTCTTGCCTCACCCTTCTGAGTGCTGGGATTACAAGTATGCGCCACCATGCCCGGCTTTATGTGGTGCTGGGGAATTGAACTCATGGCCTTGCTCTTGCTAGGCAAGCGCTTTAACCGCTATGACACTTGTCCAGCCCCTGAATGTTTCATTTGTATTTTGCAACTTCTATGACTTAATTTATTAGTTCTAAAAGGTGTGTATGTGGATGTGCTCTCTCTCTCTCTCTCTCTCTCTCTCTCTCTCTCTCTCTCTCTCTGTGTGTGTGTGTGTGTGTGTGTGTGTGTGTGTTTGGTGTCAACCCATGTAAACTCTTTAGAGTTTTATATACATAAGATCATATTTTCTGTGAACAGAGATCATTTGACTTCTTTATTATTTGGATGTTTAGTATTTCCTTTTCTTGTCTAACTGCTCCAGATAGGACTTCTAATCCTAAATGTAAGAGAAGTGGCAAAAGGGGGGATTAATTTTGCTCCTCATCTTAGAGGAAAAACTTTCAGCCCCTCTGCATTAGAAGCGATGCTGGCTGTAGGTTTTTTGTATACAGTCTTCCTCTATTTCTAGTGTGATTTTAAAATTTTAATCATGGAATGAATGCTGACTCTTGCTAAACATTTTTTTTTCATCAACTGAGCTGATCCCCCCTTCATTTTGTTAATGTAGTACATTAGCCTGACTGATTTTCAATTGTTAAAGCAACCAGGCCACAGTGGCACATGCTTGCAATTTCAGCTGCTTGGGAGCCTGAGGCAGATTGCAAGTTTGAGGCTAGCTTGGCCAATTTACAAGATCTGTTCCAAAGTTTTAAAAAATCAAAAGGATTAGAGATGCAGCTCAGGGCTAGAGAGCCCTGAGTTTGATCCCCAGTACTACAACAAACCCCCCTCCCAAAACATTGAACCACCCAATATAAGTTTTTAATTCATGAAGATCCTGATTCTGAAGAGTGAGCCAGAGTAATATTCATCTACTTAAATAAATTCGGATTTTCTGTGTATTATTTTTTGCTTTAATATTTTTCCCTTATAAGAGTGTTTAAAAATATTATGGAAGTCCATCATTCTAACTACATATACCTTAAGATATTTTAGAGACGCAAAAGTAATTTGGTAATAACAAAAGCAAGAACGAACTATTTGTGGAGAAACCACTTATTATTTTAAAGAGAATTCTTGAGATGATTTCAAGTCTGGGAAACAATGTAATTATCTAATATTTTAATAGGGCTATTCAAATGTAGTGATAGATATGTAATTTTCTCATTCGGGGAGGGATTTTTTCTTTTAGCTCTCAGTATTTTGAAATTTAGCTTTCTCTGTAGAGTGATAAAGCTGGCATATACGTGTCAAGTGATGTTCTCCGCAATTCTACAAACTGGAAAAACAAGTGTGTCTTGAGGGTGGCTATGTCCAGGAGAAGTCATAGGTGAACATATACATATTTTTAATTTTTATAGTAATCACATCTCAAATAAAGGAGGTGAATTAGCTTGGTATACTTTCTTTAACCCAGTATAATTTAAATATTATTTCAACAAATATTCTCAATACAACTTCAAGATTATTTAAAATAATATGATTTCTTTAGCCCAATATATTTTAGAGGTTATTTCTACTTTAATTTTTGTGACATTGATTTTTGAGATTATTTTTGTTCTAAACGTTTGGAATACCATGTGTATCTTATAGTTTATAACATATCAACTTGTACCAGCTTCGTTTCAAATGTCCAGGAGACACACGAAACAGGAGCAGTGACACTTTAAACTTCTTATACTAATAGTAGCAGATCTCTTACGTACATGAAATCACATTGTGAGATACTTGGGCGTATATGTCAGCATGATATTTGTGAAGCCCCTCCCAAGGGAAAGAGACTGAGAGCTGGTGACAAATGCACGGGTGATCTCACCGTTTGTCCAGTGTCTGGGATTCTGTGGATCATTCTTGGAGTTCTTGGATAGGCTGTTTATTCACGGTTGGTAGCAGCTCCCGAATCTTTCCTTTTAGGTTGATCACCTAGCAGTATCCACTTCGTATTCAAGGCAGTTGTCACTCACTTCCAAATTGTAATACGTGGCCTGAATTGAAACATTTTCATCTAATTTTAATAGGCTATGTAAATATCAAAATGACTTTAACAAGCATACAGTAGAGAGTTTGTGTCTTATTCCTGTACCCTCTTCTCAGTCCCCAAACCCCTAGTGCATATAAACAGTTGTTTCGTATTTATTCTTCTAGCTAAGGCAGCTTATGCTAAAGAACCTTCCACTGGCCTAGATCCCTTCCTGTGCTCTGGTTGGGGTTCAAGGCAACATATGCACGCGTGTGCGCACACACACACACACACACACACACACACACACACACACACACACACTTTTGTAAATTTGTCAAGAATAATGCTACGAAAGCACTCTACTATCAAGCCACACATCCATCCCAAGGTCTTCTTTACTTCAGTAAATTAAGATCATAGCTTATTTCTATTCCAACTTTTCTTTCCCTATAACCACCTTTGAGTGTGATAGAATGATTGTATTCAACTTTGGGATCTGACCAAAAAAGTTGACTTCAGGATGCATTTGATATAGGTTGAGAAGATATATTAATGTGGTGGATTACTGGTAGTAGGAACAGATTCCAGGGACATTCTTACTGTTCACTGTGGTGAATCACCCTTCTTCATGATACATCCGTGGAGGGTCAGAAGTTTTATCCCTACGAGGAGACATGTCATAGTTTATGTAACACTAGAGGAACTCATATGATAGAGGTCAAATAAAGTTCAAAGCACAGAGAATCAAAAACAGTCTGTGGAAATTTAGTTCAAACATCAAACATAATATTGTACATGAAAGATTTTATTCTTAATGACATCGGATCAAAACTAAAGTTCTTCCCTGTCATAAATATACTGATGACATAGGACATACAATTATGAATGTATCACAGATTTTTTTTCTGATGGAAACTGTATAAAATAGTGCTTAGTACGAATTTCCTGCTTTTGTGGAACATAAGCCAATCGCAGTGCCACAAAGAGTGAACACGTCTGACCACAGAGTCTAAGTGTTGCACATCCCAATGTACTGACTTATGGTTTTACATATTTCACATTTCTTGCCCTGACAAGGTCTGGTGATTTTTGAGGCATTGGCCCCCACAAGTGCTAATAGTCCAGAAAATGATCAACCATGTTGGGGCCAATAAACTATTATGTCCATAAGATACAACATTATAAGTCATTCTTGGGCAAAGAGGCAAAGGCATATGTGTTAAAAGCTTTGTCCTCAACCTACTGGTACCGAGAGGCAGGGGAATCTTCAAAGAGATGGAGCCTGGGCGGAGGTAATTAGGTCATGCTAGCAACACCCTGTGCAAGGGATTAAGGCTTAATGTCCCTGTTTTGAGGGTGAGTTGTATCTCATAGGAATGGATATTTAATCTTCCGAGTCTGACTCACTTCACTAAACATAATGGTCTCCAGTTGTATCCATTTTTTAAAAACAAATGACTCAAATCTATGTCTTTAAGGAGGAGAAGTAATCCATTGTGTGACTATGCCACATTTTCTTATTCAGTGGTGTGTTGAGGGATATTTTAGCATCCTCCATTATGAAGCTATTATTCGTTGTGCTGCTATAAACATAGATATGCAAGTACCTGTGTTATATGGTGCTTTTAACTCTTTAGGAAAGACACCCAGAAGAGGTATCAGTGCGTCAAACCCAATAGCAATTTTTACTTTTTTTTTTTTGAGGAATCTCCCTACTGCTTTCCATTATGGTTGTACTAGTTCACAGTCCCACCAGCAGTGCACAAGGGCTCCTTTCCCCTCCCCTCCCCATCCTTGCCAGCATTTATTGCTTTCCCAGTTCTTGGAGGAAGCTGTTCTCACTGGGGTAGGTTGTTATCTCAAGGTTTTTTCGATTTACATTTCTCCAGTGGCTAAAGATGTTAACTAGTCTTTTTTTCATGTATTTGCTGGCCATTTGTACCTCTGAGAACTGTCTATTTCAATTGCCCGTTTTTACTTGGGTCTTTCATTTTCATTTTCTTCAGTTCTTTGTATACTTTAGTTATTAGCGCCCTGTCCAAGGTGGTAAAATTTTTTCCCCGTTCTGTCATTTCTGTCTTCACATTTTTGGTTGTTTCCTTTGCTGCACAGAAGATTTTTAGTTTGATATAATGCCAGTTGTTATTTCCTTTGCATCAGGTGTCCTATTGAGAAAGTCTTTGCCCGCGCCTATATCTTCAAGTTTTACCTGCTTTGTTCTCCAGGAAGTTCAGTGTTGCTGTTGTAGTATCTAGGTCTTTGATCCACTTTGATTTGATTTTAGTACATTGTGATAGGTGTGGGTTTAGATTCATTCTTCTGCGGTGGACAACCTGTTCTCCCAGCACTGTTTATTGAAGAGATTCTCCTTTCTTATTTTTATAAGTCACTGTTGCTTTGTAGTATAACTTGATGTCCGGTGTCATAATGCACCTGCTTTTGTCTTCTTGTTCTGGATTGTTTGGCTATTCTGGGTCTATTTTGGTTCCATATAAATTTCAGGATTGTTTTTTCAAGTTCTATAAAAAAAGCTATTCGCATTTTGATAGGCGTTGCATTGATTCTGTGTATTAGTTTTCCCAGCATGGCCATTTTGACAGTATTATTTCTGTCTGACAGGGGATGTCTTTTCATTTTCTCAAGTCTTCTTCAAATTCTTTTTTAGCATAATATAATTTTCATTGTAGAGGACTCTCTTTTCCTTAGTTAGGTTTATTTCTAGCTATTTTATTTTTTGAGGGGCTGAGAACAGTATTTTTTCTCTCAGTTCTTTCTTACTGAGTTCATTGTTAGCGTAGAGGCATGCTATTAATTTTGTATCCTGCTACTTGCCTGAATTTGCTAGTTTTAAGAGTCTAATGGTGGAGTTTTTGGGTGTATCTCTGCAGAGAATCATGCCATCTGCAAATAAAGATAATTTAACTTCTCCCTTTCCAATATGTATTTCCTTCATTTCAGTCTCTTGCCCGATTGCTCTGGCTAGGGCTTTGAGTACTATATTGAATAGGAGTGGTGTAAGTGGGCAGCCTTGTGTTGCTGACTCGAGAAATGCCTTCAAATTTTTCCCCACTTAGTGTAACACTGGCAGTAAGCTTGGCATAAATGGCACACTGAGTTAAGTTCCTTCTAAATCTACGTTCATTAGTGTTTTTTTAAAATTACGAATAGATGTTGTCAAAGACTTTTTCTGCCTCTATTGAGATGATCATTTGATTTATGTCCTTGCTTTTATTTATGTGGTATATTACATTAGTTGATTTACATATGTTGAAGAATCCTCCATCCCTGGAATGAAGCCAACTTGATCATGGTGTGTGATCTTTTTAATGAGTTGTTTAATTCAGCTCACCAGTATCTTACTGAGGATTCTTGCGTCTATGTTCATTAAGGAGAATGGCCTATAGGTTTCTTTCCTTGTCAAGTCTTTGTCTGATTTTGTTATCAGGGTAATGCTGGTTTCCAGATAAGAGTTCGGCAATATTTCTTCCCTTTCAATTTCATGAAACATCTTGAGAAATAGTGGTGGTAGCTCTTCTTCAAAGTACTGGTAGAATTCTTTTCTTTCCACATAGAGACCTTATTACTGCCTCAATTTCCACACTTGTTATTTGTCTATTCAGGTTTTTGTATATTCTTGGTTCAATTTTCATATCTTGTATGTCTAGGATTTATCTATTTTCTCCAAATTCTCCAATTTGTTGGAGTGTAAGTTTTCAAAATAATTCCTTATAATCTTCTGAGGTTCAACAACGTCCACGGCTACTTCACCTTTTTGTTTTCTAATTTCATTGGTCAAGGCTTTCCCCCTTCTTTTTGCTAGTTTGCCTAGAGTTTTGTCCATTTTATTTACTCTTTTGAAGAATAATTCTTTGATTTGATTCTTTTGTTTTTAGCTTAGTTTCAATACCACTCTATGTTGCTTACCTAGGCTCAATCAAGCCACTAGAAGTTACCAACCCTTACTGGGCTCCAACCACTCTGCCTTGTTTAATTGTATGGCAGGTATCAATATCAATGGTAAAACTTACTATCTATTAATTATTGATATGTCATAGTAGGTTAGCAGCTCACATAACTTCCCACTCTTAACACTAGAAATGTGATCTATACTACTAATAGAAATATCTATACAGGTTGCCTAGCAATTTATTAGAAGAGTTTGTTAAGGTGACACTGTTTTATTGCTCATAATATAGGAAAAAACTACCTTAATGACCCACATTTAGCTAAATGCTATACAATTATTGATTCCTAACATGCCAAGCCATGTGGCTATGCGTTCTTAGTACTTACCAATACTATTGATAGGAGTGGTGGAATGGTATTGGGACAAAAACAGACAAATTGAGGATGCAGAACCAGGCTTGAGTATCTTCAGCACCTGTCTTTGACAAAGGGGTCAAAAATGTATGTGAGAATAAAGACAGCCTCTTTGAGAAATGATGCTTTAACAACTGGATAGCCACATGTAGAAGAAAGAAACTAGACCCACATATTTTACATGCACCAAAGTCAAATAAAAATGAATCAAAGACCTAGACATTAAAATGAAAACATTGAGCTTGTTGCAAGAAAAAATGAGCAAATCCCTTGAAGTCATAGATGTTGGAAAGTACTTTCTCAAAAAAATTCCCAAAGCACCTGAGATAACACCAAGAAAGAACAAATAGGGTTATACCAAGTTAAACATTTTTCTGCACAGCAAAGAAACTATCCACAGAGTAAGGAAGGAGCCTACATAATGGGGGGAAAGTCAGCTAGCTCCTCTTCAGAGAGAAGGTGACTATCAAGTATACAAAAAAAGACCCATCAAAATAGAAGACATAACCAAAAAATGGACATTGAAATGAATAAAGAGTTCTCAGAGGAAGTTCAAGTGGCCAATAAAATAGATGAAAAAATGTTCAGCATCTTCAGCCACCAGAGAAATGCAGATCAAAACAACATCGAGGCTCTATTTAACATCAGTATGAGTGGTATTGAGAATTTGCCAGCAAGGTTCTGGAGATAAAGGAACCTTCCTGCATGGCGGGTGGGATTGTAAGCCAGTGCAATTGCTATGGAAAACAGTATGGAGATTCCTCAAAAAACTGAAAATAGACATCGCATTTGACCCAGCTGTCTCTCTCCTGAGTATCTTCCCAAAAGGGTTAATGTCATCATGAAAGAGTAATATATGCATACCTGTGTTTACAGCAGCATAATTTATAATAACCAAATCTTGAAAAAAAAGCCACTGTTTCCAACAACAGAAGAATGGATAAAGAAGATGTACATATACACACGGGGCACTACTCTGACCTAAAAGAAAGACAAATTTGAGTCATTTGTAGGAAAATGGATGCACCTTGGGACCATTATGCTTAGTGAAATACTTCAGACAGTGAAAGTTAGATACCATGTGGTTCTCTGATATGAGAAAACCAAACCATGAAAAAGTAAAAGACAGATGGAAGAAAGTAAGAAGATGAGCTTTGGGAAGAGGGAAAGGGGATGTGAGTAGGCTGAGGAGGTGGGAAGGGGAAAGGGATGTGATATGCAAATTTAAAAAATTAAAAAACATATAAAGAGCTAATAAAAAAAGTGGTGAGAGTGGAGAGAGGGCAGACTGAGACTGAGGGATAGCTTTAGATCAGAAGAAAGTGGATACACTTTAGCAACAGAAACAAAAGAAGAAACAAGGAGATTTATGAGTGAAACAGAGAGTGCATCTCCAGAATAGAAAGGCTTTTAGTAAAGGGCATAAAGAACTACTTGAGAGAGAAAGAAATGCAAAAACTAACAAATAGCAAAAACAGAAAGGAAAAGGAAACACACAAGTCAATACCAGAAAAAAAATGCAGTTCCTACAGTGTCTGCAAAGAACCCTTAAAGTGAGACCAAAGTCCAAGAAAAAAAAATCCCTGTGCTGTTTGAATGGCTTGTCCCTATAACCAAGACCTTAGTCTTGCCACTGAGGGGAAGGGCATGGTGGTGGCGCGACACGCACCTTGACCAGACCAACATATTGTGGTAGCCCCTTCTGCCCCGCAACACTGCACGTAGGTTATATACCTGCCAAGATGAGAAGTCCTGGGCTGAGCTCCAGTTGCTAAGGAGAACAAATGGTGTGTACTAACTCGCTTTGTTTTCTGCTTCTGTAACTTGCTTTCTGCTGCCAACCAGGATGTGATTTTCTTGCTTAAAAGACTCTGTACTCATGGCCTGTAGGGCTGCACTTCTTGGGTTTATTCCCTGTGCAGTCGCAAATAAAGACTTTCATTTTGGCTTTCAGGTGTCCTGAGTGTGGCCTCTGACATCTTACCTGACAACAGTGGGACCACTTTCCTCTCTTTCTGCGGCTCAGTCTGCAAAAAATGTGCCACTCCAAAGTGTCTCTCGCAGCCCACTGGATTCTACCTTGGAAGCAGGCAAGATGGTCCTCTGTCCAGAAGTGCTTACGTTTCCCCTCCCTCGGGGGATCTGGCTCTCACCTGTGTGGGGGTGGGAGCACGAGCCCTCTGCTTTCTGAGACCTGTGCTCAGTCTTTTTTTTTTTTTTTTTTTAATTCTCTGCTGCTGGTGTTCTTCCCTCCCGGTCATTGGCAGGAAGGGTCCTTGAATTCCCTGGAGTGTGACTTGTTGATAGTTTATTTCCTGAGAAGGATCAGATTGTGCTTCCAAATTGCCTCTCTGGGCCTGCCTAGAAGTCCGTCTGGCTGTGACTCCTGCGCCTGCTTTCAGTCTGCAGTTGGAAGCTCTGAGGGCTTGCAGCCCCAGAGCTCTTCTTGTTTCCACGACAGAATGAGCGGGCTTTGGCTTGATGTGACTGAGCCCCTTTTCTCTGCTGGGCGCAGCTATAGATTGATTGGCACTTTCTAGGCTGCTGTCCTGGCTGAAGTTAGAGGCCCTACCTCTTAACAGCATGTGAAATTATCAATAAATTCATTCACAGACACAATTAAGCTGCAGAAACCAATCACTTCTCTACAGCATGAGATTCTGGGGGACATTTCAGATTCAAGCCATAACATAGCCTTAAAAGAACTTAAATGGCAAAAATTCTGTTAAATGCTGAAGACTTTATTTAAAAATTAGAATAAATCTTCATATTTAGGGGTTAGAAAAGAATTCTGACTTGACTTCAAGAGTATAAACCATAAAAGAGATAAACTAGACTTTATTAAAATTAAAAAACTGTGTGTTTCAGAAGACATTTAAGAAAACGAAAACATAAACTACAGACTCAGAGAAATATTTGCATATTACATATCTAGTTAAGGATATGTATCCAGAATTTATGAAGATTCTTGTAACTAAAAAGTAAGACAAACAATCAGATTAAAAGCGGGCCAAAGATATTTTACTGAAAAAGACATATAAATGTTTAATAAGCGTATAAAAATGCTCAGCATCATTAGTCACCAGGGAAATGAAAATTAGAGCCCTAGTCATATGCTATTATATGCCTACAAAAATAGTTATAATAAAAAGGCAAAAATATGAAGTGTTGGCAAAGATGTGAGACACTGGAACTCTGTTCGTGGTGGAACTTGACATGGTACAGCTACTTTGGAAAATAGCTTCACAACTTCTTTAAAATTTAGACATAAACATACCATGTGCTTCTTCTGTTTTATTCTTGGGAATCTAACCAAGAGAAATGAGACCATAACTCACCATCAAGACTTATATTGTCATGCTTATATCAGTATTGTTTATAGTCATTTCAAGTGGAAAACAACCCATTGATCAATTCACAGCCAATCAGATAGTCAGAAGTGCATCGATATAAATAGAATGGTGTTCCACAATAAAATGGAATAAAATACAGCTGTGCGCTATAGCATGGGTAAACTTTAAAAGCGTTATTGAAATAAAAATCATTGCAAAAAGCCATGCATTGCATGGTTTTATTTATATGGCATTTCCAAAAAAAAGCAAGAAATGCTTATCAGCATTTGCTGAAGGCCAGTAACAGCTCTGAGGACTGATTGAAAATGGACTTGAATAAAACCATGGGTTGTGATGGTATCATAACCCAATAAATTTACTGAAAGTCTCTGCATTATCTACCTTAAAAAGATGAATTTTTATAGTACATAAATTATACTTCAGCCTTAAAAGAATTTAATTTCACTTAAGTGAAACTATTCAAATCTACTCTCTTACATAACACAATCCTTAAACTCTGAAGTTTAGATACAGCCTAGAGAAAGAGACGGAATTGGCCAAGGTTATATTTGTGCAGATGTTAGGATGGGGGCTTCTGTGAAGGTTGAAGGGTTTATGTTAATTTTCGATTAGGAAATACCCAGGAGAGAGTTCATGGGTGTGTGTGAGTGACTTGTGGGCTGGAGAATGAGGGAAGAGCACCCACCCTAGATGTAGGAGGTCCAACTGGCAGCTTGAACTAAACAAAAAGGAATGAAGAAGGATTGGCACAGCTGTTCCTGGGAAAGCTCTGGCCTGGAGCGTTTGTCTCCAGACATCGACTTGCTCCTGTCTACACATCACTGATCTCCATCACAGATTTGGTCCAGTCTCTGGTCTTCACCATTGCTTTTTTCTCCCCTTTTATTGATACATATATATGAGATGCATAATATTTACATTGAACTTGAGTATTTTGTGTGCATATATATTGTGTCAAAAATCCCTTTTTGGCCCTCCAACACCTCCCCTTCCCCACTACTTCCAACAATCCCCCTCTTTTAATTCTATGAAATGCCTGTATTCTGGGTTTCTCATATTAGAGAAACCATGTGATATTTAACCTTCTGTGTCTGACTCACTTCTCTGAGAATGATAGTCTCAAGTTGCATCCGTTTACCTACAAAAGCCTCAAACCTATCTGTCTTTATACTCAGTTGTGCAAAAATAACGGAGTTTATGTATCCATTGGTCAGTTGATGGGTATTTTTGTGTCTTCCACATTTTAGCTATTGTTAGTTGTGCTGCTCTGAACATGGGTATATATGTATCTTTTTTATATGATGCTTTTAACTCTTTTGGAAAGATTACAGAAGAGATATTGCTGGATCAAAGGGAATATTTACTTTCAGCCTTTTGAGGAATTTCCATACTGCCCTCCATAGTGGTTGTACCAGTTTACATTCCCACCCGCAGTATAAGAGGGTTCCTTTTTCCCCACAGTCTCACCAGTATTGATTGCTGTTCGAGTTCTTGATACATACTAATCTCTCTGGAGTTAGATGGTATCTTAGTGATGTTTTGATTTGCATTTCTGTAATGGCTAAGGATGTTGAACATCTTTTCACATACTTACTGGCCATTAGGACTTCTTCACACCATTGTTTTATTGAACAAGGGTGATCCACCACAGACTCGCACTGGCTGTCCTGCAGCCTCTGATAGCTATTCTTCTACCTCAAGTCTGGGCAGCTGCTGGACCTTCCAGCTCTCACATGTGCAGGTCGCTATCTTGAACTATCTCTTTCCTTGGACTTGTAAGCCCTCCAAATACATTTCTTTTCTTTATAATTTCTGTTAATTCTGCATCTCCTAGAAGCCTAAGTAGTACAGTTTCTAACTGAAGTTGAACTTATTCATAGAAAAATAAAATATTTCATAAACATCTAAAATAAGGATGTTGTTTCACAGAGACATCCAGATGTACATCCTCCAGGCCTTGTCAATGTTTTGACAGTGCCGTTGGGGTTCAACGTATCTCTTTTCCCAATCTGCCATCCTACCATGCCAGCCTTCATCCCTGTGCTACTTTCTTCATGATCTAGAATGTCACTGGCCTACCTATTGCCCTCAGACTCAACCCACAAAAAAGGGAATGGGTAGAAGGAGCCAGTAAGATAGGCTTTCTCTTGAGCCCTAAGTAGGCTTCAATTTTCACATTAGAAAACTTTTCTTCCCCCAGGGGTACTGGGGATTGAGCCCAAGGCTTTTACACTGAGTCATAACCCTAGTCCAATTTAATTTTTAATTTTTTTGAGGCACAGTCTCTCTAAGTTGCTATGTTGCCTAGATTTGACTCAAATTTACAATTCTCCTGCCTCAGGCTCTTGGCCGGCTGGAATTCCAGGTCTGTGACACCAGGTCCAGCAATATCTTTTAAACATGGAACTTTCCAGTCTATCTGGGAAAGTAGTGATTTAGGTTTCCAGCTTCTCTTCGGGAAGATCAGGAAGAAGAAATCGGAACTCTTGTTGGGATATCCAGCTGAGAGTTCCTACCACTCTTTCCTTTTCCTCTAAAGAATTATCAGTCTTAAATAATGAGTCATTATGGGAAATGGGGTCAAAGTATATTTGTAAATAATTTGTGGAGGAAGGGTATTTGAATCATCTTAAAGATATAAAATTATTTTTCTTCTAACAACCACATACTTTTAATTGTTATTAAAGTTTCTGCCTATTAGAAAAATACAGACTAAGTATCACAATGATGGGAAGGGCCTCAAGATAAATATTAGAACAGCCGCAGTTCTCATTCTTAAAATACTTTTTTAGTAAGAGAGCAAATTCAGACAGCTGATCAAAATAGTTGGCAAGAGGACAGGAAAAAGAAACAAATACTGCTTTATTTTAATGAACCAAGCCGTGGCCAGCTTATATATTTCTGCACATCTTTTGTGAAAAAGGTGTCAAATACTATAGGTATTTGTTTTTTTTTAACTCTAAATATTCAACTAAATTTGTTCCTTCCCTTCTATTTGAGGGAGTTCAGTGGACTCATCAAAGCAGTTGGTGTACCTCATCTCAGCCTCAGGTTCAATGGTTCCATATTGGTAGCTGGAAACTAACTATTGTGGGAGTGTGTATATTATAGAAATTGGCAAATACTACAAATCACTCCATTTCCCCCTGGAGAGCAAAAATCTACTAACATACTTCTGCCCACCTGCATCAATGATTAGAGTTGCCTAAATTCCACACTTAAACAAATGTCCCCCTCCTGTGCTCTACCAGGAACTCCCAAATTGGGTCAGCTCTTCCTTTTGAAGGTCATTCTTTACCTAACTTAACCTTAATACCACCAATGAAATCGAGGTATCTATTAGCCATTTTATAGCTTAAAAAATGCATGAAAATATTGGAATGTGCAATCTGGTGTTGGTGGGAGGTTAAAAGAAGTCAGTAATTTTGTGCCAGGAAATCTTTTGGCAAGAAAGGTACAGTTGGCAACAGTGGAGCTAGCTGGCTTCCATAGGATCAAGGAAGTGGACATGTAGGAGGCTGAGATCCAGAGCAGAAAATGTGTCTTCTGCTCTAGTCTCTTGTCCAGGGGATGAGGAGTTTTGTCTCTTGAGTACCACCAAAAATTGTTATCAGTGTGTCCACGTTTTGTAGAAGAATTACTCTACCACTACTACCAGTATCCTAAAAGATAGCTGTTCTCGAGACTAGGTGCTCTCACGATGACTGTGGCAAGGGCAGAAGCATGAAGGAGTGCCAAGGACTCACCCACCTCTGCTTGAGGGCAACTAAGGCTCAGCCCCAGTTTGCAATCTGCTACACATACTACTCAATTTCATCTCCAGCCAGATTGCTCCAGACTGGAAATTCATCATTTTTTGTTTTCCAACCTTGGCTTTTGGGGAAGAAAATTTAATAAAGATCAATGTACCATGTCTAGTGAGGCAGAAAACCAGGGGGCTACCTCTCATATACCTCCTATGCCTATGACAAGGCACTACCATTCTTGGTAAAATTGACCAAATGAATGAAATGACTTACTTAAGGAATGACACAATATCTGGTTTCTAAACACCGGAAATTACAAGTAATTTCCTAAGTTATGTCATAAAAATGTGTATATTTATAATACCAACATTGGCCTACGAGCAAATCTGTTCAATGTTTTTTCACAGCATCTAGCAAGAGGAAGTATGGCTCCTGCTTGGCATTCCCAGTGGTTGGGAACCTCAAGGCCTCTTAAAAATATACATCCTGTTGCTAGACGTGTCTAAGTTCTTTCTTGTATTAAACTAATTTTTTTCATTGCAACTCATCACTCTTTGGTCTTAATTTGGGTCTTGAGGAATCTGCCTTAGACTGACATCAAACTGACATCTTGTCTCCCTCTCTTTAATCTTCTTCTGCAACCCAATAATTCAAAGTCTTCCACAATGACTATCTATCTATAATCTGTCTGTCTGTCTATCTGTTTGTCTGTCTGTCTGTCTGTCTGCCTGCTGTGTGTCAAGCCCAGGGCCCTGAGCATAGTAGACCCGTGTTCTATCACTGAGCTGTAACTGCTGCCCATATATGGTTTGAAAACATCATTTCCACATCCTTGTTGAATGTTTTCTATTTTTCAATATGTTCTTACATTCACCAGTATAGAATGCAACAGAACACAAGGGTTGTGATTCTACCAGGAACTAATTCTGTGTTTGGCTTAAAGACTTTAGCTCAATGTCAATGTCAGCCAAACTATACTCTTAGCTCAATTAACTAAAAATCCATGTCTTATCAAATGAGACTGCTAAACTATGTTTCCACTGTTTTTCACTCATATGAAACTTGAGGGAAGCACTTTACATTTATCAGAAATTATTTTCATTTGCTTAGATTTACTTCAATGTATTCAGACAGGAAACTTCTGAATGCTTGATTTTATCTTCCAAATAATTAGCTGGGTTTTTTTTCTAGCTTCATACCATTTGAAAAATTTGCAAAACACCTTTTTTTCATCCCCCTATGAAACCCATAGACAAATGCTTTCAGAATTTGGCCAAGGACAGAGTCTTGCATACCACAAGAGATTCACCTCAGTGACTAGAACCTGATCTGGTTATTTCTAACAATTAAAAAAAAATCATTGTCCTTGAATTCTCCCCACCTGTAGGGATATTAGGGATATTATGCATATGCGCATATATATATATATATATATATATATATATATATATATATATGCTCTTAACAAACCCACAGAACCTTGCATCACTCGCTTCTTCCCTTTCTATTTAATGTAATTACACAAGAGGAAAGTGAATCCTCAAATATGAAAGTATAGCAAATACAGTAATTAAAAAAAAACCTGAATGTTCCCTTTTACTCTCTTTGCTTAATCTCATACTCTGGTCCAAAGGAAACCACTATGTTGCTTGCTTAGACATTTAAACATCTATGTAAAAAATGTCCATATTATTATTTTTTTTAAAATGTGTACTGGCAAGTGCTCCATTACTTCACTGAATGAAGTACACGAGACTCTTTCATGACAATATGCATTTTCTTTAATGACTTCAAATGTTCTCAATTTACTATAGTTTACCTTATTAGTCCTCTAGTGATGGGCCCCTAGGTTATTTCTAAATTTCTGCCTTTATAACTTGTTACTTTTTGTATGTATCTCCAAGCAAACGAAAAATAAGTCATATAGTACAGCTAAAAGTAGGACTGTTGTAGTAAAAGCCATGCCCATTTCAAATGTCTAGTGATATTTTCTTCAATGTATATTTTTAGAGGGTGAGCGTACTCCAGAGCCTGACTATGCAAAGCATGGTCCTTTAGCAAAGAAAATTGGCAACACCAGGGGACTTATTTGAAATGTAGACTCTCAGGCTCCAGCCAGATCCGTGGACAGATTTTGCCATCTACCTGGCTTCCCCGATGGCTCCAATGTCATTAAATTTTGATAAAATTACTCTATATGTTCTCTTCATCACTCAAGCAAGATGTCAATCTTTTAAATCTTTGTTCATTCCCTTTGTTTTTTCACTTATAAACTATAGATGTAATAACATTTTCTAGAATTTTTTCTGGGATCTTTGCTAACTGCACGAATTGGTAATTTACAGAATCCATGCTTTATGAATATGAAAGTGTTTTCCCTTTTTAAATATTTTGCTTTGTCTTTCATTCTACAAGATTCCTGTAAGATAACTGGCAATTATTTGACACATCCATCTGCTGGTTCTTTCTGTTTTCTAGGACAAAATGTGTCTCAATCAGGAGACCCAAACTTATGTAGAACAGACCTGTAGGCAAGTCCTCGGACCATCTGGAGAGTATTTAAGGGCCACCAGAAATACACGTGGTCCTTTTGAGATCTCCTGCTTCAGGGCAGCCCTCAACAAGCAATCATGGAAACTCTCCTTTGATTTTTGTTGGTTGATTCTTTAGTTGAACTTGTCCCCTTTGTCTTCTGTGTCACACTGCATTTGAGGGAGAAGACCTGTTCCCCTCTCACTGAAGGCAGAGCTGTGCTGAGGGGGGCCATAACTGAAGGAGACTGCTCCCTGATTATGGCTGTACATGCTGTGCATGCACTGGCTACCGAAGCAATGTTTGTGCTGCTAGTAAACATGCATTAGTGCCTGTTGCAGCCCAGATATTTTGTGCTGTACATGCGCTGATTTACTTTCTTAAGGTATCTTTCTACAATGGATACTGTTTCTAGTTGTTATCCAGGATGGAAATTTGGAGATTGAATAAATGACAATAAAGGATGAAATCTGACTTGATTCTTAAGTGATACCTTACACCTCCCACAGGGCCATCGGGAGGGTCCACCATGAACTTCTCATGCAAAGTGTCACTTTACTAAGAGTGTTACAAATAGCATTTTCATTGTAGTTAGTAAATTAAAAAAAAAACTTTAAAAAAGTTTTTATTTACTAAGACATACTTTATCTTTAAACATAAATAGCATTTTAAGGTCAACTTGCTCACATGGATACTGTATTTCCAAGGCAGCTTAAAAATCAGAGTTAGCCCTAATTACTGTTCCTATATTTCCTGACAGAATAAGACAAAGAAAACAATATACCCATAATTCTAAACCCTTATAAAGTGGTTTCTGCAGATCCAGGGCGTTCTGGGAAATGCCAATCAGTCTGACAAACTTTCATGGTCCCTCTTTAGTCTCTCCTTTCTGTGTCTGTTAGGTGTAGGTTTTGTGAAGACAACGTTGTTTATGAAGTTCTATTCTAGGAACTTCTGGTCTTCCTTTGGCATCTTTATTCAAACATAACAGGGAAGACACACGTGTTTCCACTGATTTGAAGAATATACAATGTACTGCCTTCGTTATTTTTTAAAAAGTTGCAAAACAAAGTCACCATCAATAAAAATGTGCATTTTCTTTGTGATATTTTTGGAATGATTGGTGTGATGGTATATATAAGATATTATTGATAAGACGTCCTGATAAAGCAGTCATTGATAAAGGAACTGTCACAATTGCTTATTGAATGATTCCTTGGAAGCTAGAGAGTTTATTGTCTCAGATATCCCATGTACCCTCGACATTAACCTATTTTCTAGAAGAGTCTGAACAAATTATATAAGGCTTTTATTTCTTTAAAGGCCAACCTGGGGTCCTTGAATTTGGGTCCCGTCACAATCACACTTTGTACATAAAAGTATTACTTAACCACATTCCATCGGCTCAGTTGGCTTGGGTAGTGGGAAATAGAGATGGTAATGCAAGTATATACTAAACATGTATCACCCCACCCCACCCCCAAGAAAAGAGAGGACGTCTATTCCACCAAGGTATTGGCACCTATTTGCTAAACCTTTCTGACACAAACCTTCAATGAAATCTGTTGCTGAAAAGCTTTTTAGGGAAAACCAAAGACTTGATGAAGGGCTGAGGATGTAGCTCAGTGGTAGAGTGCTTGCCGGGAATGCTCGAGGCCCTGGGTTCAACTCCTGGTGCCAAAACAGACAAAAGACGCCCCCCCTCCCGCCCTTCCCAAGAAAGAGCTGATGAAATTGTGAGGGAAAAAATGGACTTGTGGATTAAGGATGAACAGGGTCTGGGGGGAAAGAATCATGCTCCCATATTCCGTGTTCTTGGTAAAGAAATAGCAGAAGAGTCCTTCCATTGCAAAATGAACTACTGACTTGGCTCATTGTGAAAAGCACTTCTATTGGAATATACTGTCCTTGTTAAAGTGTTAAAGATCATCCATGAAAGGTAAAACCATGAATTTCCTACACATCTAAAATGAGTGAGTGCTAAGGGATTTACTTCATTAGCTAGTAAGAGAAGCAATAGATATTATAGCTGATTCTAACAATAGTAAAGAAATTGTTGAAATGGAGTTATCATGCTCTGATCAAAGCTATTTCCTTCCCTCCAGGTGATTCATGTCCTCAGACTTCCAAAAAATGTGCAAACATTTATGTCATTCCTAATACGCGAGCAATGCTTCAGCTGCACCAAAGGTCAGGAGTAAAATTAGAGCAGTGAACTAATTAGCGTTGTATGTGCTAAAGCGACTCGTGGTTGTGTTTCACATTTACCACGTGGGAGTGGGAGGGTGAGGTTGAGTTTCAAACCCAAAACATTGACACGGTTCACCTCAAACTTTTTGAGATTCTTATAGTACAATTATCAGCAGCCTGAGAATATTGTCCTTCAGAACTACAAAAGCTGGCACCAGAGTCCAATTGCTCTGTATCTGGGAGAAATAATAATTGAATGTATTTTGAGATTTGAGCTTCTCAGCAAGACAAAACTGATTCTCTTCTGACTGAGGAGCTATAATTATAGCTCTGGTGAAAAAAAATTTCTTGAAACAAATTATTCTTTTAAAGGTCCTTGATTAAATTGTTTAGCTTTAACTCAAGACCAGGTACCCCAGTGAAGCTGTGTTCAACATGCTTTGCCTTGCCATTTCTTTCAGCTGTTACGTCTGCTCCCTCAATCGGGCTAATTGTTATGGTCTGAATCTGGAGTATCCCTCGGAAGTCTCATGAGTCTGGACGCTGGTGGCATCATGGGGTGCTTCGGATCCAGCAGATTAACCCCCTGAGGTCTCATGCGGGGACAGTGAGGCCTGGCTGCAGGGGTGGGTCTCTCGGTGTGGCGTGGAAGGGTACACGCATGCTCTTAGCTCCACTCTTTTTTCTCTTTGCTTCTGGTCGCCATGCCATGAACAACTTTGTCTGTCTAGGCCTTTTTGCCTTGCGGGCTGATCCTGCGTTGACTGAGACCTCTGAACTGTGAACCAAAATAGAGCCCTCCTCTTTCAAGCTGTGGGTGTCAGGTGTTGTCTCCAGCAATAAGAAAGTGGCTAAGACCCTAGCTAAGTAAAGTGACGTCGCTTTGGCAAGGAGCTTGGTCACGTTTGCCTGGAGTTTTTTACTCTCTCTGTACCTTTCACAGATGCTTGGATTGCCTGTGAAGAGCATCCTTTCTTTGCTATGCTCAGGATCTGATGTGCATCAGAGTAGACAATAATGCAGCAGTGATAGCAATCAGAGCCCATCTGGGGCTGACATTGAGCCTTGGGCCCACACGGCCTGGGGTGGAATTGCAGCTCTGTCTTTCACTAAACGTGTGACTTGGGACAACTCACATCATTCCTCTATTCTGTTTGCTCCTCTGAAAAGCAGTGGTGCTAAAACTAGTCCCTACTTCAGTCCATTTATTTTAGAAATTAGATAAGTTCATATTTATAAATTGCTTAGGACATGGTTTGGATCTATAAGTATATTTTGGAGTAAGTAATTAAAAATTGCTTTTCACTGTGAGGATCAGGAAAAAGCTAAATGTTCACCAGTAGGAGCTAGTTCAGTCAAACCTCAAATATTTTTAATAGAATACATAATGCAAGTATTAGAATGGGGAAAGTTCCCTGATACCAAAAATTTCTCCAAGAAAAAATGCACATACATGGACATATGTGCTAGAAAATAAGGTCTGCTAGAACACACAGGGAGCTGTTATCTACAAAGAGAGTTGAGGATTCTAGAAACATCCATTATGTTGCATACTATTTAATTCTACTAAAATGTAATCAGTTTTCATTTATTATCTTTTCAATAAAATTTAGTTAATTACAATTCTGATGAGAGAAAAAAATAATTGAGAAAGATTAAGGGGATGTATTTTATCCTGTCACCTAAAAGAATAAAGACAAATATAAGAGATCTTGAAGTATTTTGTTTTGATGTTTATTTTTCCTTGCATTAAACACAATTTTAGTGTGTTTCTTAGGACTGAAACTCAGTCATGGAGATCATCAACCACCCTACTCTTCTTCAAGGCATGCTTTTGGGCTAAGAGATAAACAACATCTTATTACTTATAGGGGTGAAATTGAATATATCTTATCTATCACCCCTGAAGAGCTTTTCTTCATTTTTGAGGGACAAGCTCTATGACAAGGAACAGAAGTGGAATGGTGGGATCGGCTAGTGGGTCTCATCAAGAGAAGCACAGACGGTAAGGATTCTTTACACACACACACACACACACACACACACACACACACACACACACACACGTTACCTTCAATATTTTTTCCTATACTTTTTCTGTAGCAATAATAGTCCCCACTATTAGTCACTCCTTAGAGTTAAAATATAGAACAGGAGCTGAGAATTAGCTCGGCGGTAAAGTGTTTTCCTAACATGTGCAAGGCCTGAGGTTCAATCCCAGTCCTCAAAAAAAAAAAAAAAAAAAAAAAAAAAAAAAAAAAAAAAAAAAAAAAAAAAAAAAAAAAAAAAAAAAAAAAAAAAAAAAAAAAAAAAAAAAAAAAAAAAAAAAAAAAAAAAAAAAAAAAAAAAAAAAAAAAAAAGAAAAAAAAAAGATGCACAACCATGGACGGAGATTATAATAAAAAGGAAATCATTATGCATAGAAGGTTGAAGTTAAAAACTGAAGTCATTGAGGGATAGGTAGCCAAGGCAGTGGGTGTGGATTCAGAGCCACAACCAGCAGTGGAGAGGACCTTTGCTTGGTTGACATGAGGTTGGGATTCCTGCTCTATGTTTGTCTAAGGAGTTAGGTCCTGTCTCTGATCCTCGTTTCCTTCTCTGCAAATGAGGACAAATGAGGATGATAATACTTACATGTATGACAATCCATGGATAATTTGTTTTGCCATCTATTTTCAGAGCCTAGACTAATCCCAGACATATAAGACATTCTCAACAAAATTTTGATTAAAAAATATGTGGCTGGGATAATAGAAAGCTACCTGAATGTAGAAGGAAGCCAGTATATCTTAGCCAGTACATCTCTGGCTCCTGCAAGGCATTTGGTAAGCTTCAATGTGATATGTTCCTCATGAAGACAGAGGGTTCAGAGCTAGTGGCAGGGATTAGCAGCTGCTTCTATAACTATAAGCAAAGGATGGCTTAACAGATCACTGTCACTCTGGCAATGGGCTTCAAGACTGAACCATAGCTAGTGTCTTTTTTTACCTACTAAATGTTTTTGTTATCAACTTGAGTAAAAGTGTAAGTAGTGTGGTGAGCAGATATTTGCATAAGATAAAGCTGAAAGAAAGAGCACAGGGTGGGAAAGGGTGAGGAGATTTTGGTTGATCAACATGAAAGGCAGAAATAAATGGGATGAGATTTAGCAGGAAAAAAATGTAAGATCTTATTTGGGGTCTAAAATCCTAAAGCATATAAACATGGTGGATGTGGCTTTAAGCCATTGAGTTTTTGTTGACAGAAATTTAATATGTACCAGATTTAAAGTTGGTTTGGATCAATCAGGCTTTGCAGTGTTGATTTGCGATCATGGACACAGCGGTCAACCCAAGTCGGGGTGGTTCCGGTTCACTGTGTCATCTCTGAAAGGCTGTATTCTACTCGGAGTCCAGTTCAAAAACAACATGCCAAATTAGAGTTTAGAGACCACTGAGTGGTTGGGATCATGAAGGGACTCAACAGTACGTGTGAATAGTGACGTAGTGATGGGAGAAATTGGGAAAAAACCTGAGGATGAGAGGTTCATAGCTTTCATATGGCAAAAAAAAAATTCAGTTTTAATCTCTAAGACCCAACAGGTCTACTAGGATTCATGGGAATGAGTTAATGGAGAGACAGATTTTTATCTCATTATAGGAAAGAACTCTTGTGGGTAAAAACGTAGATGAACAGTAGTGGTTTTCTACACTGAAAAAATAAGGCATGTCCTTTCAAAATATCACAAAACAAAAAAACTGGTGAAATCTAAACATCGTTAGTGTTTTTGAAAGCTCCCCATCTGTCTCATCTCAAGCATGCTAGTGCCTGGCAGACGAAAGTCTTGAGTGAATAGTTCACTCAGTTTTGCAGATGAGATGAAGAAGTTGATTGTAGGTCCACTGTGAGGTTATAGGCAGGATGGCTCTTAGATTAAATGGCATTTCAGGCTCCTTTCAAATCTAAGAGCTTATTACTTTATGAATACAAAGGCATTGATGCTATTGTGGCCCTCTCCCGGGCACTGACCTTGGTTCTCAGCCTCCTGTGAGTATTGAGGGGCAGTGCAATTCTTCAACTCCTACAAGCTCCATCCACAGCTGGTTAAATCAAGTGGAAAGCTGATGCAGTTGCCAGGCAACTCACATTCAGATAAATACACCTTCCCTTTTTCCTGTACCAGATGAGTAGATAAACAACATTCTTTGGGCTATGACTTAATCTTAGCCTGTGGGGACCCTATAAAAACAAATGGAAAAAATCAATGCAGATATGTAGGTAATTTAGAGAAAATTTTTCTCTGAATAAACAATCTGATCATCTAAAAGCCCAAATGGCTTGATCTGTGCAAGTAATTTCCCTAGTCTTCCCTTTCAGTGTGTGAGTAGTACACAATCAGGAGTACCACAGTAGAAGGTGGCATAGCGCCAGACCAGAAGACAGTACACCTGCTGATAAGTGTGCGGCCGTCAGTCCTCTATAATCTATTCATCCCCGCGTGGGGTTGATTTGTGAGTTGAGATGTATTTCTGTAAAATCGTGGACCACAGTTAAGAACCCAGCTAGGCTCCGGGTTCTTTGAGGACATTTTTGTTGTTGTTGTTTTCCACTGCACTTAGAAATCATATAGCACTAGATAGTAATTTATTATGATTACAGATCAGAGACGTCCTTGACTTACGTTTTATTTCCCAGTTTCATGGGCATTAAATAGACATACTAAACACATTATGCTAATACACAGCACTTACTAAATACATGTAATAATATACATGTCCATCTAAGATACCTAAATGAAGCCAGTGGATCCTGTGAATGCTTTTATTCCGATTGTGACACTTGAAAACTTAGGCCAAGGAAAGCATTTTCATGAAACAGTGCTAAAATATTGATACTCATTTATCTAATTTTAGCAAACCATTGAACTAAAAAAAAAGTTTTCGACAATTCACATGCATGATTGTGTCTAAAACATGGAGACATTCAACATATCAAGTGCTTATATGTCAATATGTTCCTTTTCTGATTTAAAAAATAACACAAAAAAATCAGTAATTGCATATGATAATAAAAAGAACATATAGGCCACATATGCCTGTAATCTCAGCATTCTAGGAAGAGAGGCTGATACAGGCGGATTGAAAATCCATGTTCAGCCTGGGAAATTTAGCAACTTAGCTAGACCCTGTCCCAAAAATAAATACATTTAAAAAAAAAGGCTTGGGAATGTAGTTCTGTGTGAGGCCCATGCTCACACAGGCACAAGGCAGGATGGGAAGTGAGGAAGAAGGGTGAGACGCTGAGCTTGAGGCTGGAGTCTGTCCCTTTTCCCTCCGTCCCTGCTCCTTAGTAGTGGACTTGGTTTGAAGATCTGGCAGCTGAGGAGCTTGCAGTGGCTGCTGCTGCACCATTTCCTCCATCTCCTGTCCCCACATGACTCAGTAAAGGCACTTCCGTCTCCTGTCTCAGTAAAGGCACTTCCGTCTCCTGTCTCAGTAAAGGCACTTCCGTCTCCTGTCTGAGTACAGGCACTGCCATCACATGACTCTGTAGAGGCGCTCACAGCCCACACTTCACTCTGTGACTTCAATACTTTTGCTTTGCCTATGGCTCTGGAGCCGCAGACAGAGAGCAGGGGAGTTTGCTCTTAGCCTGGAAGGGCAAAGTGTTGGTGGGGGAAATTAGCTTGCCTAAACAGAAGAGCAAGATGGCAACAGGAATTTCTTTTCGTCTAGACATGCAGAGTAGAAGCTCTATCTTAGGAGCTGTCATTGTTCTGGGGAACAGGCATTACTATCACCCTATTTTCAGATAAAGAAATTGAGATGCAAAAGGATAAACAGCTGAGCCAAGATTTGTTTGTCCAGCCTGCTACCCACAAAGCTGTTACTTCACTTTTGAGAATGGTTGTTTACAGAAGGCAGCATCAGCAAAAGCAGAGACTCCAATCAGTTAATGTATTAATTTCCAGTGCTGGGATAGAACCTGGCGCTTTATGCACGCTAGGCATGTGCTGTGCCACTGAGCTACATCCTCAGCTTTCTTTAGCTACAGTCCCCACCTTGACTTCTCTCTTCTATGTGCAGAGATGACGCTGACCTAAATCAGGACTTTCCCATCGTTCTTGTTCTCATAGACTGCTAGGATCACGAGTTCTCTAAGGCTACGCATCCATATCAGCCTCTTCTGTTCCCCGGCTCCCAGCACAGGTCTGACACCCAGCACAGGTGTGGCGTGAAGCAGGTAGAGAGAAGCCCGTTGCTGCTTTATCTCCATTAAAAGTTCTGCAGAAATACCCGCATGGTGAAGGCCCGGAGCTTCACTGCACTTGTGTCCTGACTTGAGGACACAGATCAGCTCATCTGTGCTCTACTTCTGGCTGGTTTTCAGGAATAGGTTGTGTGTTCTTCGTGGTGCCTTCTGCCCAAAGCCTCCTGTGTCTGCAGGAGGGCTTAGGTGTCCATAAAGAGGAGCAGCCTTCCACCTGAGTAGCTAGTCATGCTCCACCTCCTCCCTCAGCACCTGTGTAATTAACCACTTTACAGCAACCTCACTGTCTCACAGGAATTAAGGAAGCACACACTTCCAAATAAATACAAAGGAACAAAACGTTTAAAAGAAGAACTGTTGGCAAATACTCATGGGAACTCTAGAAACAATGTTTAGATAAAAGTAGCTATAGTCAGTTCCCTCGGCTCCCCTTCTGCTCCCAGGATTCAGTGCACATGGGGAGAAGGATTTTTAAAAAATGTTGGTATTGAATAATACAGACTTTTTTCTTATCATATTATAATTCCCTAAATGATACCTTATGATAAATATTTATACAGCACTTACATTATACTAGGTATTAGGAGTAATGTTGAGGTGATTTAAAGTATATGAGAGGTTGTGCATAGATTATGTGCAGTCTATACGGGACTTGAGAATCTGGAGATTTTGTTATGGGGTCAGGAGGCTGGAATCCATCCCTAGAGGGTCCCAAGGGACAAGTGTATATACTAAAATGTAGTGGAAGCCAGCCTGAATATTTCCTAGTAGATATGAAATGTGGTTCTGTAATAGGTAATAATTAATTCCCCTTAGTAAAGAGGTTGTTTGTGATGTTTCAAGGATTCTACTTCCTTGTGGAGGTGAGAAAATGTTAATTTTCATAATCTAAAAAAGTATGTGGCTTCTCTTTGGAAGACATGGTGCCCAGGCAACAAGAGAAGCTCACGACCAGTATGTATGTGTACCCTGGAGAAGTTTTAAAAGTCTAATTACTTCTTCATATAATATGATACGTTGTCTTAGTAACTACTATTTCAAGATGCTCAATGCTTGCAACATAATTCATAGCTTTACCAAGTCAGGAAAAAAATAGAAGAAGAGGGAACCTTAAAATACCTTCACCAATTACATCTTGGATTATTTTTGACTACGAGAAGAGCCAGTCATTCCGTTTAAGCTGTTAAGGACGATAAAGAACACATTGAATCTTGACGTTCTTACATTTTCATTATTTCACAACCTTCAGTGTGTTTTAGAGTTTCATCCTTTATCAACAGGTCTGGGATGAGAAAACTAGATAGAAGGACCAGCCCAATATTGGATCTTGAAGGCTAA
Organism: Ctenodactylus gundi; assembly: GCA_004027205.1. Classification (NCBI taxonomy): domain Eukaryota; kingdom Metazoa; phylum Chordata; class Mammalia; order Rodentia; family Ctenodactylidae; genus Ctenodactylus; species Ctenodactylus gundi. The sequence goes on along the minus strand of PVKB01001352.1, from coordinate 59,004 downwards.
TGCTAAAATAATGGAGTTCATGACCCCAGTCTCCAAATTCCCATAATCTCAGGGCAATCTCAGGAAATCTATAGGATGTAATGAAGTAAGCAGAATGGTGGGGCCACAAACTGCACATCAAACAAACTCAGTGCTTTCTTGCCAACTCTTTGTAAGGAGAAGTTCACTGCTAAAGGGCACAGAGATTAAGAGGTTAAGATTAAGACTAGAGAGATTTGCAGCAAACATTTAAGGCTTACTTAAATTTGAGATGCCATCCTTTGTTAACCTCTTCCTGTGTGGTAGATTCTCACGGCATGTTGTGCTCATTGGTTACCAGACATTCTTCGCGATTCCTCTTCCCTTGCCACTCCCACTACTGAGGTTTAAAAGCCAAGCATTTCATATTCTATAGCTTTCTGGTGGGTGAGGGGGTGATGATAGGATGGCACAGGGTTCATGATACATGAGCAGGGTTCTGCCGGGGCATTTCCAGGGGAACTTGCTGTTCCCAGAACAAGGGATAGACTTGTCTAGCAAGAACTTTTTCCTTCCTTTCATCCCCCTCTGCTTCCTGCTTTGAATGCAAAGGAGCTTTTGCAGTTGTTTGGTCACTGCAAGCCACAAGTATAAAGGAAAAAAAAAAATCTTTCAGGCTGGAGGAATGGCACAGTGGTTAAAGTGCTTGCCGAGCAAGTGTAAGGCCCTGAGTTTGACTCCCCAGAACCACATAAGCCAGGCATGGTAGTGCACACCTGTAATCCCAGCGCTTGAGAGGCCGAGGCAGGAGGATTGCTGTGCATCCAAGGCTAGCCTGGGCTACACCATTGAGTTCAGGACCAGCATGGACTACAGAGCAAGACCCTATCTGAGCCAGTAAGTGAGCTGGTGCCCTCTGTCTCTGCTTCCTGGCAGCCAGGGGGTGAACAGCTGCCATCTGCCAGGACCTTTCTGTGGTTGATTTCTGACTGACCTGCATAGACTGTGACCTCTGAAACTGTGAGCTCTAATAGACCTCTCCTCCTGTAGGTTTGAGTGCCAAGTGTTGTGTCTCAGCTGCAGGAAAGTAAGTAAGACATTCTTCAAAAAAGCCATTTTTCTCTCTATTATAAATGAGAACACGGAGGCAAAAGAGTCTAAATATCTTTCCCAAGGCTGCACACCAATCTCAGTCACTCACTAGGATTCCTGGTTTTCAGGGATGGTTTCACTTACTGGCTTACCACGAGTGCACCACATACTTCATGCCTGTTCCTACGGTCTCTGCATCTGTATGGCTTGTTGTTCTGCTCCTTCCAGGAGCTTTGGATTCCAGTCCAGTTCTACTCTCCTCTGCCAGCGAGGCATCTCCTCCACTTGGCTTCCTCTTTCGTAAAACACTGGGCTGGATTAGTGTGCCCCAAAGTCTCCCCCAGTTCTAAAGTTTGGAGGCAACAGTCGCCAAAGATTGTGAGCTTCACCACCACAGGGACTGTGTCTCTTTTTTCAAGTCCAGACTGTTCTGCTTATGGCAGATAGGCAGAAATTCTATTAAGTATGGTTTAATTAAATTCCACTCTACAGACCTATAAAAGAAGCGTGAAAAGTATGGCCTCCTGTACCATGGGAAAATCTTGTGGGAAAATATCAACCCAAGTTTATAAACTGGCGACTGGAAACGATACCCGTGAGATGATACCGCACAAGCGCAGATCCCCTTCCAGGACAGCTCAGAGATGGCCAAGGTGCAGGGACGGGCAGGGCGAGAGAAAAGACTCGTGAGTGCCATGGGATGGGAGGAGGCACAGCTCCCCAGTGGGTGCAATGCCTCAGCTAGGTTTTGAAAGATGAGTGGAGATATCAAAAGAGTGGGAAGGTCAAGGGAAGAAAGGAACTGAGAGTCGGTGTGGGGTTGAGATGTGGGGCATGAGCGAGGCTAGGGGGTGAGCCTGGGAACCCACACAGTGCTGGTGGGAAGATCAGGGCAATCACATGGAGGGGACAGGGATGGGGGGAAGAGAGGCACAGCAGGGCCAAACATGTGCTTAGGTAGAGACTTCTGGAAGACCAGTATCAGTGGGTATTACGCACTCTGTAATGTTGTCAGTGTCATGGGCAGCTTCCTGTGTTATTTGATGTCCATAACCTGAACAATATTTATAAAGTGTGTGAGTAAATGTGATATTCTAGGAATGATCAAAATTGATGGAAAATTTTTAATTTTTTAAAAATGTGTTATAGCATATTAGCTTGGATTCTTTCAAAAGGCAGAATTTACAGATTTTTATAACAAAAACGATCCATTAGGAAGGCTTGCGAATCCGAGAATAGAGGTGGTCCAAGATGGCTGCTCAGCTGTGAAGTAGATCTCCCTTCCGGGACTGCAGGACAGCCGGTGAGGGGAGAGTCTGCTGTGGATCTCGATTGTTGGAAGAAAAATGGTGAAGACTGGAGCCTGAAGATGGGCGACTGAAGAGCAGCAACAGGCGGACAGGCGCAAGTCGAGACTGGAGTGAATCTGTGATGAAGGTCTGCGGTGTGTAGCAAGTTGGTGCTCATAGACAATTGAGAGCTTTCCGAGAGGAAAAAGCTGTAACAATCTTCCTTCTTCCTTCCTTTTATACAGTTGGAGTTCCAGTTGGCCCTCCCACATCCGGTGGGTGCTCTTCCCTCATTGGCCAGCCCACAAATCACTCACACTCTGATCCAAGCTGGTTCTCACTGCCCAATCTAGGCGTGGTTCCCAAACCCTAATCCAGGTGTGGTTCCTGATTCCCTCAAGTTGACATAATCTCTTCAATGGTTACACACAGTAAAAGCACATTGCTATCAATTCCCCTTAAAATATCCCCTCTTGCTTTGAATGCATTTATCTTTACCACTTTCTGAAGCAATTCTCTACGTCAACTTTCATGAGGGTTTTTAGTTGCGTTCTCCAAGGAGTAAACAAAAATCTCTTGGAACATAAGGATACAAGGGGTCAGGAGTGTGTGCCTACGGAAACAATAGGCTGCAGAAACAACACAGTAGCTTAACGTATTTGGATGATCAGAGAATGTTTAGTGTGCATAAAGAAATAGGATAGGCTTATGATTATGAGTAACAAGAGACTATAAAATCTTATAAAGAGCTGGGAATGTGATGCAATGGAGAGCTTTTGCCTAGCATGTGCAAGGCTCCAGGTCTTCTCAGCACTGGGAAAAAGAAAATAAATAAACCAAAAGTTAATCAAGAGAAGTCAGAGACAACCAAGGTCGCCCGAGAACTCCCTCCGCTCCTTCTGAAGGCAGCATCCCCAGTGACCTAATCATTTCTCACTAGGTGCCAGCCTTTAGAAATCACACCTATCTCTTAACGTCACCACATGGGAGACCAAGCCTCCAGCACATGAGTTCCTGAAGGACAAAGCACATCTGAAGCATAGTAGAACTGGAGACCTGGTGTGACCCTTCAAAGCATTATATCAACTTGAAGGGTTTTGGAAATGCGCAGCTGACCCATAGGGCACAGCTTTTGGTGTGACTGACTGGGACATGGACCAGCAACTGAGGAAAGATGACCGACTCTGGATGTGGTGGCCCAACCAATAGGCAGGCATCACAAGCTGAATAAAAAAGGGGGCTGGAAGAATGGCACAGCAGTTAAAGCAGTTGCCTTGCAAGTGCAAGGCTCTGGGCTCAATTCCCCAGCACCACATAAAGGTGGGCATGGTGGTACACACCTGTCATCCCAGCACTCCAGAGGCTGAGGCAGTTGGGCTGCTAAGTCCAAGACCAGCCTGGACTCCATAGTGAGTGAGCCCCAGCATGGACTACAGAGCATGAGACCTTGTCTCCAAACTGAATAAAAGGAAGAATGAAGAAAAACTGAACTGCTAACTGCTTCTTCTTCTGAGAGTCTCAGCCTTCATTCAGCATTGTCTCCTGACATCGATCCCCAGCACGGACTTGCTCCTGACTTTGCATTGCTTTTGTCCACCAGTCTCCAGGGCAGATTCACGTGAGAACTTTACCACTGTCTTTGGGCATTGATCTGAAGTACTGGCTCACACCAGCTGTACCGCAGTCCTACACCTGCCCAGACTTTCTACCTTGGACTGGTATGCTCCCATCTCCTGGTTCTCATGTGTGTGGGGAGCCATTTTGGATTCTCTCTTTGGACTCTGTGAGCTATCTCTCTGTCTATGTAATTTCTACTAATTCTGTTTTTCCAAGAACCCTAACCAATACACCCGATTTTGTACTGACCCTATGCATGGCATGGGAGTGGTCGTCTCTTCTACATAGCCTTTAATTTTCTCTTCCACAAAGCATCGTCCTTGAACAAACAGATCTCCGTATTCAGTGTCCCAAGCAGGGTAGTTCGGCCCCATGCCATATTCTCTCTGTGCTTGCTTATGCCACACCCTAACCCATGAATTCGGATAGCGTTTCACTCCCATCCAATCCAGTCCAGCCAGTCCTATTCAACGCTTTCTATCCCAGTCAACTCATTCACTTCTATTTGGTTCAACAGAGCATTTGCTGTGTGTGTCCCAGGCATTGTATAAGCAACAAGACAATAAAAGGCAGATCTGACCCTTACAAAGAGTCCCTGGCTTCCTCAGAAACACAGTCTGTTTTCACAACGTGGTATGCTTTGTAAAATGCAAGGGAAATCTTTAATAAAATAATGAGGAGTCAGGGCGGACCATTTTGGACAAGGGAACTCAATATCGGTCCTCAGGAGAAAAGATTACCTTAGAGTTGTGTTGCTGACTCTCCAGTCTGGAAAGTTTTTCTGGTCGTATAATATTAAGGGGATGTCACGGAGTAGGCTGTGTGGACATTGAAAGGAAGATCACTTCAGGTACTGGAAATTCATGTGCAAAGGCTCTGAGGCAGAAGTGCACATGATGTGTTCAAGGAAGACAGTGTAACTAGAATAGAGCCCAGGGGAGGGTGGTAGGAGGTGAGGTCGGGGAGGTGGGAGGGAGCCTGTAGGACATGCCTGACCTTAACTTTGCCATCCTCACTCTCAGCTCATAGTTTTACTTCTTATTTCATTGAAAAAAAGGAAGCACAGAAAGCTTGAACCTCCCACCACATCTCCACGCCGTCTGCATCTGTGCCATTACAGTTTGTCTTTTCTCCCCACGGATGACGGCCCACATCCCAGCCTCTTCCTTTGAACGCCAGATTGTCCCCTCTGCTTATCAGGGACATCTCTCCTACAATCACCCACTCTCCTGTGTTGTCCATAGTTTATTCTCCCTCAGGTAACTCTCTTATTTTTATCGCCTATGTACCCTGTATAACCTTTTATCTCAAAATGCCCTTCTGTGACCTCCTCCGTCCTCTGCTTCTCTTAACAGAGTTTCCTGCCCGCCTTGTCTATATTTGTCACCTCTGTCCCTTTCATCAAATCATCCCTGAACCCAACATGAGCAGGCTTCTGCTCTCACCCTTCCACAGAAACCTCCCACATTAAAAATCTCCAGTCGTCTCCATGCTGCTCAACCGAGGCTCACACATCTGCTTCCGGTGGTGAGCAGCAGCCAATGCGGGTCACGCTGTCCTCTTCATTGGAGCATTTCCTTTACTTAACCTCTGATTTCTTCCTTCCCAGCTGTTTTTTTTTTTTTTTTTTTTTTGGTCATTCTCCTAATGCATCTAGGCCGCCTTAACAAAATGCCGTGATCTGGTAAGTTTACAAACAACACAGGCTTATTGTTCACATTTCTGGAGGGCAGGAAGTCCCAGGTCAATACAGTGGCAGATCTGGTGTCTGATGAGAGCCTTGTTTCTGCCGGGTGGTGGCACCTTCTCCCCGTGTCCCATGGGGGGGGGTGGAAGGAGAGAAGGCAGCTCTTGGGGTCTCTTTTATCAGGGAGCTTCCCTCTTCCCTGTCTGGCCCCTTTCTCTGTGCCTCTCAGACTTAAGGAATCCTTTGCAAGCTGTTAATTCTGTCATCCACCTGGGCTCAGAATGTGACCATGGTTTTCTGTCTCATTGGCAGTAAGATCCAGAATCTTTGTCGTGCCCTACAGCGTCTGTAAGTCCAGGTTGCTCCTGCAGCTCCTCTGTCTTCCGTCCCTCTCCCCTTCACTTTCTCCACTTGGGTTGAACTCTCTTCCATGCACTTCCTTGAACATACCAAGCATGTTCCTGCCTCGGGATCTTTGCACACGCATTTCCTGTGCCAGGAATGGTCTTTGCTCAAACATTCTGATGACTTGCTCCTTTCCTTTTTCTTGTTTCCTAGTTGAGTGTTGCCAGAGAAACTGAGATGATTCCAGATCTCCTTCTGGTCTCTGCTAAGCTCTGTTACTTTTCCTACCATATTCTTTGTTATTATTTTTTTAACTGAGATTATTACATTTTTGTTTTCCTTATTTTCACAGTATCAGCTCCAAGAGTACTCAAAGTATGATTTTTTTTTTTTTTGCTACTATGTCTCCAGTAATTAGCAAATACAAAGCAATGAATTTTTGGTGGGTGAATTATTAATACAAACAATAATTAAGCTGGGAGTGACGGCATGTCCCTGTAATCTCTGGGAGGTTGAGGCAGGAAGACCACAACTTCAAGTCTAACCTGAGCAACTTAGTGACTTAGCTTAGTTTTTGTTTGAGACCGTATCTCAAAATACAAAAGTAATAAAGGGCTGGAGATGTAGCTCAGTCCACAAAGTGAGGGACAACATTAGTTGTTAAAAGAATGTTTCTCTAATTATTTTTCCAAACTTTTTTCTTATGCCACCAATCTTTATAAGATACCATCTCCCTCTTATAAAGGAGAAAATTAACTTGCTGCAGGTCACCCAGCTGGCAGCTCCAGCTGCGGTGGCCTCCAAGTCCACACCCATAGCCACTGTACACTAATGACTTTGTCCTGCCATAATTCTGGCAAACTCCCTAGTGAGCAATCTATTAATGCTATTAATGCATGCTTAAATTAGACCTAAAAGTAAGAAAGGATTAATAATTAAATGTTTCCATAAAGAAGAACTGGACAGACCTAGAAGATTAGGAGCTTAAAATGGAATGGAAAATATATTTGGGGATTCTGTTGACTTTTCAGTCTTCCATATTGGATCTAAAACCACCCAGAGAAACATTTCTGTGCTCAAACCGTGACCTGACTCCAAGCCCCCTGTGCTAAAATAATATGGTGCCCTTGATTAGTGTTAAACACAGTAATGAGCAGGGCTCTGTTCAAGTGTGCTTCTGACCAGCCTCTGACCTTGAGGAATCAGGCTGGCTGAAAGGGCATCAGCACATTGAATGCATCTTCTAAAATTGCTCCTGCTCTAAGCTATCTGGTGATGTAACTGGAAAGTTCAGAGAGTGCTGCGTCACTCGGAGCATATTCTGTTTCCCTGGGACGAGGACATCATTGGCTCTGTCTTCTCCAAAGAGCAACATTTCTTATTCATGGGGTTCTTTCTCTACAGGGCCATAGATTATTGATGTATCTCACTGTCAGGCAAGGGGTCCTGTCACCCTAGACAAACACCACACACTCTTCAGCTCACTTTAGCAGACACAGGTGTCTCCATAGAGCACCCACATGGGTACTCACTCAGGGCCACGTGAGTGTAGAAGGGGCTCAAGCTACTCCGTAAAGGCGGAGTGACTTTTCTCTGGTTGAGTGAGTAGTGGAGGTGTCAGGTGAACTCGACAGGGGAGGGGATGCACCCTGACAATTACTGTTACTGCCATAGACAGATATTATTACTTTATGTCACTCAGGTTGGCCAGGAAGCTTTCTCTGGACCCCAAATCCACATGGAACCTAATTGCACAAAAATATCTTCTCTTTCAACTCTTTTTTATGTCTTTCTTCTCATCTTAACAAGTTATTACATGTAAAAATGCACTGAAATGTATGAAGTACTAGAAGATCTATTAAAAAACAAAGTAAATTTCTAAAGGAATGCTTTTACTTTCTTATTCTTTTTTTTTTTTTTTTAAGTCTGGGTCTTGCTCTCCAGGCTGGTTCTGATCTCACTAAGAAACTCAGTCTGACTTCCGATTCATGGCAATCCTCCTGCTGAGTACTACCGTGCCTGGCTGATTTTTGATGTGGTGCTGGGAAATCAAATCCAGGCCTTTGCACGAGTTGGGCAAGTGATGTAGCTACTAAGCTATGTCCCCAGCCCTGCTTCTTACTCTACAAGTGGCTCTGTTAGGTGTGAAGTAGAAAACATTGGAAGTAAGATCATAGTGCTGTTACTACCTAGTCCAGACTCTATAGATGAGGAAACTGAAGCTAATGAAAGTCTTCTCCCCAAGCACGTCCTCATGGTGACTACTGGTGCAGCACGATTAGCTTGGAGCTTCTGGCTTCCCAGTTCAGGGAACCCGCATCCTAGTAGCTGTTCATCGGGTTTAGAAAAATGAAAAAATGTTAGTCTCCTAAAATGTTGGGTAGAGAGTTATAAGTTATATCTAAACTATTTAACATATCCTACTAATATTTGAATTCTGATTTTATTATTAAAACTAATCAGACTTTGGTCAGAAATAGCCTCTTGCAAAATACATATGGAAACTCTGCCATTCCTGACCCAACACACCAATTCTTATCCTTCAAAAATGAATATATATATATATATAGCCATGGAGAGAGAATGAGAACTTTCTTTCTTTCTTCTTCACAAAGTAGATATTGAGATGAAAAGGCCATTAAAGGCAAGGTGAATGTATATCGGAAAAGGAATGCTTTGTTAATGTGGCCAGTTTAAAGATGCCACCAAATGCCTTTTATTGTTTTCATCAGAAGGTGGGGGTCTAAGCCCTGAGTCTGAGTTGGCTTCGTGACTTGCTTAGATGTAGCAGAAGCGAGGCCACAAGACTTCTCTGGTTAGACCAGAAAAGGACGTGCCGCTTCCAGCTTGTTCTTAGGAGGCGCTTGCTGAGCAGTCCCTGTAAGAGGTCCTCTGGCAGCCCTGAGGGTGCCATGCTGGGATGCCATCTTGAAAGTGGTTTTTCAACTTCAGCTGTTAGGTGGAATGTTGGACATTTACATCACCTGCAGCCGTCTGAATCCTTCCCATCAGTTGTAAAGTAGGCTCCTAGGAGCAGAGTGGACCTGTCCTAATTTCTGAATTTCTGACCCGTAGGCAGAAAATTTGCTCTTCTTGCTTTAAACCACTGGGTGTTGGCAGTGTTTTGTTATGTGGTAGATAACCAGAACAGTCACATAGTTCAATGCTTCTCTTTGCTCACATTTGCCATTCTTCGTACCACGTAACACATCACTTATAACTTATTCTGCCAACCCTGAGAATACTTAGCCTTGCTCTTCGATGTGCTCCCTGTTCCCATAGTCTGCTATAGATGCAAGCTTGGACTGGGCTCTTCATTGCCTGGCAGTCCCTCTGTATCTGTAAATAAATTCATGTTATGTATATCCAACCGGGCATCACTGAACTCAGGAAAGTGACTGAAATTGTATAAATACCACTGCAAATGACTTCTGTGGATTATAAGATCTGTAAGGAATGAAAAGTTTAATTTCAAGAACTGGCTCCCATTGTTTGATTTACTTCCATTTTGTTTTATCAGGGATTTTAAAAAGTCAGTGATTCAAAGACTTGGAAAAATTTAATAACGTCAGACACATGTTAACTGCTGTAGACTAGTCTTACATATATGAAACACCCCCATTATCCTGTATCTATGTTATAGGTATATATGTAACACATTGTATGCACTCAATAAATGTTATAGTAGTGATTTTAATGTATTAGAACAGAAGATAGAGCACGGTTATGACAAAAAAACAAAAACCAATTCTGGACATGAAGACTAATATTAACTTGTAGACTCTAATTTGTAGACTCTTCCGGCTATAAGCTTAATTTGGCTCCCCTAGGTCTACAGAGCACTGAGATTTCACTTTTCTGGAATTGCAATGCTATAGGTTGAATCTGCAGCATCCCCCAAAGGCTCATGTTTAGTGTTTGGCAAAATTCTGCGATAGTGAAAACCTTTCAGAAATGGAGCTTTATGGGAGGTTTTAAGGTATTTGGGGCATGCTCTTAAGGGGTGAGGGGACCGCAGACATTTCCTCTTTCTTTTCTTTTCCAACTACCACAAAGTGAACAGATTTTCTCTGCCATACGCTCTTGCTATGATAGAAATGTGCTTCCATAGGCTCAAAGCAACAGGGCCAGTTATGGACCAAAAAACTCCAAAACTGTGAGCCAACATAAACCTTTCATATTCATAAGCTGGTTTATCTCAGGTATCTGTTACAGTATAAGAAGGTGACTTAAGTATAACCCCAATCTCTCTTGTATACCTACAGTCTCTAATACAATTATGTTTGTTATGATTCCAAAATGTTATCTAATTAGCAATAGCTAGAGCATTCTCCTTTGTAACGGGGAGATCCTTGTGTGCTTCTACACATGAGCATGTGTGCGCATGCATGCATATAGATGTATCATCCCAACTGTGCTTTCTGGCAGACTATTGCCAAAACAGGTTTCTGTAGGCCATACTGAGATGTGACAACTGACTGTGGTAAAGAAGGCAGTCAAAATCATTAAATATAATGGAGACAGGCCCTAACCTGTTGACTTTCCTCACTTCAAGAATCTGGACTTTTTAAAACAACTATTTTAACAACATTGTTTGAATTTCCTAGTTCAATGTGGCAGGAAACAATTCCAGCTGACCCCAGAAGAAACAAGGATACCGCCCGAGACTCTTGTCCATACTCTTAGAGCAGTTTCTTAGGGAGGTGAGAATTAAGGAATGATGCCTGTCCACAGAAACTTCTCAGCCGTACCTAGTACGGGGCCGTGCTGACAGGTCGGCTGTCCACTTGCAGAGGTCCTCCAGCTCTTACCTCATAGAGAAGTCCCAAAGCACTAGGATTATACTATCTGCCTTCATCACACAGAAGTTATCACATTAAGAAAATCTGGCAACATCACAGAAGCATCTAGATTTAAATTTTTACCCTGAGGAATGACGATCACACGCATTCAGAAAGGGTGAGAATCGACTGAGGTACTGAGAGTTGGTTTTCTTGTTGGCAAATAGTTTCTGACTTGAAGTGCAATTTCTGTCCAGCTTCCAGCACTTACATTCTGTGTGCAGTGGGAAGCTGGTTAGCATTTATCCAACTGACAGCATGTTAGAGAAACCCCGTGAGGCTGCAGCCATAGAGAATCTGTGTTGGTGAGGGCAGAAATCTCTTACGTGGGGCAATTAAGTGCCTGTGGTTCTCTCTGGCATGTCTTTGTCCACAATTCTGGGCATCTCTACTTTCAGAAATGCACAGGTTGATTTGTAGAGCACAGGTCATCCCTCCGTGGAAATAAATTTCTTCTTCTTGACAGATTTCAGGGCTCACTTAGGAAAAGCACCATTACGATGGTCGTGTTCCTTCTCCACACCACCGCGCTGAAGTGCCTGACTCTGAGCAAACGAGGAGCCAACCACTGTGCCAAAAGTGGCAGCTGGGAAAGATTAGGGAGAAAAAAAATACAGATAAAGGAAGCAAGGGCTACGAGGTAGGAGAGACAGCTGGGAGATTTAAGGGACAGGGCCTCTAAGCAGCTGACAGAGACAGAGGCCCAGGGAGCGGCTGTCGGATAAGAGGCTTTGTGTGTGCTGAAGAAATATGCTGAAGATGATAAGGAGAGCAGCCGGTAGGAAAGTCTGGATTATCAGATGCTTGCTATGCCCGGCCATAAATACATTCAACATGTGCACTCAAAGGACAAGCCCAGTGACTCTTGTTACCAGGCAGTTTCCTTCTTCATTGTCCCCAGGTCAGGAGATGTGGCCATCTCTTTCCCAGTCATCACCAAGTCTTGGCTCTAAGGAGCCACAGTGGAAGCACTAGAAAAAGGAGAGACTGGAAGTATACAATGAGTATGGGCACCCCAGCCTGCAGTCCAGGTTCTGTGACATCCTGACAACCTGACACTGTGACTGACGTATGGGCAGGATGCCTACGACAGCCTTTATAATTTTTTTTTGTCTGAACAATGGAGATAGTTTTGTTATTTTTCCTTGCTGGGAGGGTTTAAATAGAGGTGTCTGAGATATGGCAGGTAGGCCCTCTGAACTGGAACATCCCCATGACAAACTTTCTATGACTTCTCGAAAGACCCATCAACAGTGAATTAACACTGAGAAAAAAACATAGACTACATGCAAATACAGATGTGAAGAGCCCAAGTTTCTTAGCAACAAATATGGGTTTTTTTAAACAAACTGAATCAAAGTATATAAGGTGCATGCATTTCCCCCTCTTTTGACTCAGTTGTTTGCTTAAAATAGGAAACAATAATAGATAAGATACAATAATGTCACTTTCCCTGTCCTCGAAGGCCCAAGATCCATGACCAAGTTATAATAAAACTCACTAGAGGTATTTTAAACTGTTTCCAAAAGTTTTCAATTACAAAGAATATACCCCATTAAAAAATCAAAACCTTGGCAAACACAGCCAAAGGACTCAGCTGTCAACTAGAAATAAAATTACCAACAATGCCACTTTGGGGTATGTAACCAAAAGACATGAAACCAGTATGTTAAACCGATATCCTCATGTTCACTGGAACACTCTGTTCAATAACCAAAATACAGGGAGGAACTAGCCTAAGTTCCCATCAACAGATAAATGGATAAAGAAAATAAATACATACACAATGCTACCAGGCAGCCTTGAAAAAGAATAACATTCTGTCATTTTTTATAACATGGGTGAATCTAGAGCAGTGGTCCCCAACTTTTTCGACACCCAGCACCAGTTTAGTTGAAGACCATTCCTCTAAGGATGGAGAATGGGGTACTTGTTATGCTGAGGTGGTTGGAGGGTGGCTTTGAAATGGTCCTAGCAGAGAGAGGACAGAGAAGCTCTGACTTCTGTCAGTCAGCGTTAGAGCCTAACAGGAGGGTGTTGACAGGAGGCAGAGCTTTGCTCATTGCTCACCTGTTCTGGAAGCCTGGTCTTTCCAAGGCCTCTGGTGAGTACCGGTCCATAGCTGGGGGACCGGGGTCCCCTGATCTAGAAGATGTACACCAAGTGCAACAAAAGAACACAAATAAGTACCCCATGATTGCACTTATAATAATATGTGGGATCAAAAAATTCCAACTCATATAAATAGAGAGTAGAATGGGGCTATCAGAGGCTGGGGGTGGGGTGGGAGGGGGGGCAGGAGAGAGGAAAACTGGCCAGGAGGGTCTAAGCCACTACAGGGCGGGAGGAGCAAGATCTTGTTATGTCCTTGTGTAATGCATTATAAAACTCTAAATTGCTAAGAACTGATTTTTAACTGTTCCCATCCCAAAGAAATAGTTTATGAGGAAATGAATACATTCATTAGTCTAATTCGATCACTCCAAAATGTACCCATCAATCAAAACGTCACATTGTAGTTCATAAACACACACAATTATTGTCAATTAAAAATTGTAAACATACCTCAGCTGTTATCCTAAATGGCCTTTATTTAATTAGAAAACAGAAAGAAACCATGTATCTCATTACTGTCCTTTAAGTAATGCCCTGGTCCCCACCACCAGATCAAGGCTCCCGCCACTCAGCCATGGCCACCCTATTTTTTGCTTGGCTTCCCCCTTTGTGGTAAGTCGCCCCACATGTCCCAGCCCACATAACGCCCCCCCCCCCCTTATCTCCTCTTTTGACTATTTTTAGGGATTGCTTTTGAGCTTAACACCCCTTTCTTCACTATTTTCTTTTATATCATTTTATACTTCCTTTTTAAAAATCAAATTTCAAAATAAACAAAAGTGAACGTAGCATGGGAAATACAAACCCCAAGTTTCTTCAAACAGACCTGCTGTATCTCTTCTGCCTCTCCTGAGGCATTGGTAAGGACAGGTGGCAGAGTCAGGAATATTTAAGAAATAAACCAGTGAGACCATCAGATTAGCATCATTTAAGAACAGAGTGTGCCTAAAGGCTCCATGGCAAAAGCCTATAAGCTCAGTGCTATAGGAGCCTGAGGCAGGAAGATCACAAACCTGAGTACAGCTGAGGCAGTTTAGCGACTCAGTGAGACTCTATGTTCAAATCAAAAATAAAAATGGGCTGGTGATGTAGCTCAGTGTAAAGGTCCCAGTACTGCAAACTAAAGAAAAATAAAACCAACACTTTTTTTATTTAGAAGAACTATATTTTTCTATTTAAAATTCATTTTGGAAGTCAGTTTCAGATATCTGTCCTTTCATGAATAGATTATCTTGGGTCTTAAGTAAAAGGAAATAATGACTTGTATCAAACCCATGCTGTAATGTAACTGGAGTTACCTCTAGCAGTGGAAGAACGATCCACAACAGATACTCTCTGGGTCACTTGGAACATATTCATAGCTTAGCGGTGGCACCCTGGTTATAAAAAATATGGCATTCACCTTCTCATAGGCAAATGGCTGGACAGAGGAAGATTAACAGACATTATTCTGAGGAAGTTGGTCTAGAAGGACCAAACATTGTGCAATAAGGCAGAACTAATTTTATCAAAATATAAATGTATTCAGGTTTTATCTGAAAAATCTGAAGAACTTACAGAGATATCTCACTTCTTTCTTATTGTGATTTACAACAGGGACTTAACAATATTTGGAAATTCTAGTAGTTCTACAAAAAATGTCCAGTGTCAATGATCCTCAGGGAAATTCAAGTTAAAACAGCAAGACCACCACCCTCAGTTAGAAGGGCCAGCGTCAAGAAGACTGTGCCGCAAAGCTGCCAAGACTGTGGAGCAGGGGAATGCTTATACGCTGGCCGTGAGAATGAGTTACACTAACTGTCACTCACGACAGAATGGGGGTCCCTCAAAAAATGTAACTAGAACCACCATCTGATGTACAATAGTGATCCCTTTACGCCAAAGGAAACTCAGCTGATGGAACGTCAGATATATCTGTGTTTAGTGAAGCACTGTTATTGAAGCATTGTTTGCAACAGCCAAGATAAAAGAATCAGCTTACCTACCCATCAACAGAGGGCTCTTTATAATGTGATGTATACATGTATAAAGGAACACTGCTCAGCCTTAAAGAAGCATGGGATTCTGCCCCTTGCAACAAATGGATGAAACTGGAGGGAATGACTGTCACGATGGGAGAAGTTCATCAATGCGTACACCACTGCTCAGCCTTAAAGAAGCATGGGATTCTGCCCCTTGCAACAAATGGATGAAACTGGAGGGAATGACTGTCACGATGGGAGAAGTTCATCAATGCGTACACAATGGCTGTCACCCAAAAGGATGAGTTCTGATGTTCTATTCCACGGCGAGGTGACTTCAGTCAACAACAATGTGTTATTTATTTCGATCTAGCCAGAAGAGAGGACTTGTGAAAAATCTCACCACAAGGAGATGATAATGGTGTAAGGGGACAGATACGCCAATTACTGACTTGACCATGGCACACCATATACATATACTAAAATGCCACGCTCTACCCCATAAACAGGCACAATTATGTCAGTAAAAATAACATTTAAAAAGCTTGAAATTGAAATGATTTAGATAAAATCACGATTGAATTTCTAAAATTCAACGCAGAACAAATACCCAAAATGAAATCTCCTCTGCACAAAGCACTTAAGCAAAGCAAAGTTAGAATTGCCATGGAAACAGCCTGGGATTCTTGATGGAGAAGACAGGACAAAAGTAAGCATGAAATGCCTTTATTTATTTTTTTTGTTCCTCTCCACCTTTACCCTTCCAAACCTTAGGCTGTCATCATAACGAATACCTTCAAGCCTCTGAGAGAACTAACAAGATCAGTATTTGACAGGAGTGAGGAAAGGACTAAATATAGCTGTTGGGCGAGAGGAATGTATTCTGTAACCTTGCCGTGTACCCCTTCTTCCCCATCCGGGTAGGATCTCCCATGTTCTTTTTTGCTGCTGTTAACCATGCAACAAGTTTAGCCATTGCTCTGTTGGGACAGGATGCAGCACAGGAAGGTAACTTTGCAGTCTTTAGGGTCACTTGAGATCACTGAAATCAGTCACCGAATGAGTACAAGATGTGTGCTGTACATATTACCTCAGTACAATAATTTCCATTTGTCCCTCGCTTTAGGATTCCTAAAATGCTCTCCAATCAACTATCTCACTGTCTCAGCGCGTTATCAGTTGCTGATACCACGCCACCACAGCCTGAGTGAGTGATGAAGAAGAGGTGTATTTTGGGCTCGCAGTCCTGGCCCACTGTGAGCGAGCCCCGGCCTGCTGAGGTTGCACAGGGCATCAGCCAGTGAACGCACAAGAACTACCAGGTTGGCTTACGTGGCAGACCCACTCTCGACATAACTCATTACTGTATTATTCCATTAACTGTGTACACGAGTGAACCCATTCATGAGGGCAGAGGGCTTAATCACCATTTGAAGGTCCCACTTGGTCCCAGCTCTCAGTATCTCAGAAGGGAGATTGAATTCCAACATGTGTTCCAGAGAGGACAAGCCAGTGTTCAGTTAATGAGGACAACTGAGAGCCACTGTCAAGTCATCTTGTACCACTTTCTAGAGAGTTAAGATCACCCGACAAGTAAATACAAACCAAGGACTTACCCAGCGCCTTGGACCTCACACACCTCTCCAACTCTACCAGCTGGTTGCCAAACCAGTGAAGACATTGTCATGACCATGTTTTCCTCTCCTGATTAAAAGCTTCTCTTTCTTTTTAGGAATTTATGACTTAGTGTTATAAAGGAACAGTCATTCCCTCTCTCTATAACTGTAAATGCTTTACTACCGCACACCAGGAAGTATGCCCAAGAAAGATACACGCTTTTCCCAGAACTAGTGGCATATATATATATATATATATATATATATATATATATACCCATATATACATATATCACCTCCCTTTCCCCTTCCCACCTTCTCATTCCCCCTTCCTTTTCCACAATGTCCTTACTTCTTCCATTATCTTCACTTTTTTCTGGTTTGGTTTTATCACCTTAGGGAAACCATATGATACTTAACTTTCTGGGTCTGATTCACTTCATTGAGCCATGTTCTCAAGGAACATCAATTTACCCACAAATAACCCAAATTTGTCAATTTTTGACCAGTAAGCCATATACTGTTTCATTTAGCTCAGCAATAGATGGCTTATAGGAGAATAAAAGTGAGCTTTCATTCATCTGAAAAATGGAAATATATCTTTTAGAATAGAATAGTCATTGGTGTATTGACTGCACTAAGTAGCTTAGAAATATATTTACTGACCCTAGATAATACTCTGGGGTCTGAAAATCCCTCTTCTGGGAAAAGCTGGTGTCTGTTTTCTCTTGGAAAATTAAAGACAGAAGATCATGATGGCCGCACACTGGACGACAACTACGAAGCATAAAGCGTGGCACTGATTCTGCTATCACAGTTATTAGTGCCATTTATAATTAGTGAAAACTAATGGGAATTCAAAAAATTTATATGGACTTGGAAAATCTGGAACCAGGAGATCAACGACAATCCACTGTTGGTGTAACATACATACTTTAAGCTCTTAACACTTGAGTGTGATTCCACTTTACAAAAAAAATCACACAACTTGTTCACAACTTGTTAGACATTGCCACATCATTGTGGACAGAAATTACAAAATGCAGATATTTTCGCAGGTGACCTCCTCTTCTGTTAGCGATTACCATCAGGCTTTACAACTGACACTACGTGATTACTGTTTACTTAATACACATGTGATTCTGTGACAAGTAGCTGGTAATTTAATAATCACGTGAGACAGATTATTATCCCAGTATGATGATGTTCATATGATAGACATAATAAGGTTACCAAAAATAGAAAGCTCCTGCTAGGCTCTAGCTACAAGCCTCAGTTTACCTCACCCCAGTGGCACCGTGCCGATCTGTCTTCTGGCTGACCAGTCCCCACTTTCACCCACTTCTTCTGAACCACCTTCAGCTAACCAGAGTTCAGTGACACGAACAGTCCAGTAGCATTCACTCAGAGGGAGGACTTGCACCATCTGCTAAATATGAGGTGGCTCTTCAGTGACATTTACCTCTCTAGATAAGAAGAGTTCAGAATTTCACACTATCAACAGGTACTTCTGAATGATGGCTATTAGTATTAGGAGAAACCACTCCCCTTTACTACAGAATCAGAAACAAATAGATGCAACGGAGGTTTTTACAAATTATATTTAATACAAGTGAATAGATTAGAAGATCTGAAATGTTATAAAGCAATATACACAATGAATAAATAATTTGCACTGGAGAGTCATGTCTACATTACATAACACTGTCTCTAGGATGGGAATACTTAAAAGTAAATCCAGTGATCATGGAGAAAGTCCATAAAAATGCTAACCTGTCTTCCCTTGTATGAAATTGTTCAAGTATAAAAATCCCATACAGTGTAAAATAGTATTCAATTTAGTTTAAGAATAAAAATTGCAAGTATTGCAGTTTCAGAAGAAAAATGTAAAGCAGTATTTAAAAACTACACGAAGTACATCAGAGGAGGCTTACGGCGATGAATCATCATTAATGAGGTCTACACGGGCAGAAACCGGAGAAGGAAGCGTGAACCTAGCCACGTAGCTTGTTTGAAAAAAAAAAAAATTCAAGACTAAAATAAACTAAAATGTGTTAATGTAAAAGAATTCTCTTATACAGTGCACATATGAATTTAAATAAATCCAAGCCAACATCTTCAGTTGAATAGGTTAATATTTAATACGCTACATCTAGACCTACTAAATAATTTATGCCATGAGATGAATACATAATTTTACAGTGTCACATCTAAAGTTCCTTTCTTTAGAGTGCAGCATAGTAAAACTTAAAAATAAATATCTTAAATAGCATTACTAGTAAGGCACAGTATAAACCACATTGTCATTAACCACTGAAGAACTGTAATCTCCATAACCTTGTTGTCTCAGGTACTGTATTTATTAATAAATAGTTTTAAATAGGACTCTGAAATAGATACTAAAAAGTGTAAAATTATTTTAAAAGGGGGTGGGGTGGGGGGAATAAATGCCCTTAAGATGGCTTTCTTAAGGGTGTAGCGTCTGCACTCTTCGCCCGCCGGTATCCCTAAGCCCAGTCAACGCCACACAGAGAAGGCTGTTGGGAGTCAGTGCCTGATCCCGGCTGGAGATCAGGACTGCTGACACCAGCAGATACAAGTTTCCCAAAACTGAAACAGGATGGGGACAGGGATTAGAATGTGACAAGCTCATCAAACAGGCACAAGTGATGCATTCTCTCCAGAACCGAGCGAGCCTGGTGTCGACTGTCTGAGCAGCTGTCGCACCCCTCCGTTTCCACATCGCTCGCTCCGGCCCCACTCGTCCGCAGGACAGATGAGGAAGTAGCTTTGGTGCCTGTCCCCCACGGTACCCACCACTGCCGCGCCTAGCTTGATTGTCCGATGCCGCTTTAAAGACAGTGTGGACACTCCGGTCCTCTTGAAAAAAGTTCTACAGGCTGCAGCGACTGCTTAAAAAGTGACCACCGGCGCTTTTGCCACTTTGTTGGCTAAAACCCCCCACAATCTGCTTTTACATGTAACCGAAGCTGCATATTGCTCACTCTGGATTCCCTGGTTCGACTAGATTCAAACAGCGTTTTCTAACTGGTAAAAGGCAGTTTGCT
This sequence comes from Ctenodactylus gundi, assembly GCA_004027205.1. Taxonomy (NCBI): domain Eukaryota; kingdom Metazoa; phylum Chordata; class Mammalia; order Rodentia; family Ctenodactylidae; genus Ctenodactylus; species Ctenodactylus gundi. Next base: position 39,415 of record PVKB01001352.1, on the reverse strand, counting down.
TCCCTGATACTATAAAAAAGAGAGAACGAAACCCAAGTCCCGTCAGCCACGTGGGATCCGCGCGCCCCTGCCACCCGCGCGCGCGGTGGTGACGCCCGGGCCACCGGCTCCTCGGGACCGGTTTCCTGGCTCCCACGGGCTCACGAGGCCCCTGCTGGCGTGTCAGGTGGAAGTCCTGCTTCACGATCGCCTGTTTCTCTTACAGCCGCGGGGCCTCTCGTCAGCGACGCCCGCGGGGGACGGGGCCCGGGCGGCCCGCTCTACTGCATGCGGTCCGTCTGCAGCTGCTGCGGCTGGTACTGGCCGAAGGCGGCGGCGGCGGCGGCGGCGGCCGCGGCGGCGGCGGCGGCCGACCCGGGGGCCGCGGCGGCCAGCGGCTGCTGCACCGCGTAGCCGTAGCCCCCCGCCGCCACGTAGCCCGCCGCGGCCGGGGAGGCGGCGTACGGGTACTGCTCGTAGGCCGCGGCGGCCGCGGCGGCGGCGGCGGCCGCCGAGTACTGCGCGTAGGCCGCTCCGGTGTAATCCAGATAGGGCGCGGTGGAGGCGGCGGCCGCCGTGGGCTGCACGTGGGGGATGACCACGCCGGGCTGCACGAAGGCCTGCGGGTAGACATAGTGGGCAGGGATCCTGTAGAGAAACGGGACACGGGGTCAGGCAGAGTCATCTCGCGCAAGCGTCGGTCGTTCAGAGATGAGACAAACCCAAATTTAGTGGTTATTACGAGCGTAGGGTTGCCACAATATCGTTCTAGAGGTCCACGGAAAGTGCTCTGGCCACGGTCGGGAGCACAGCCCCGAAAGGATTCCACCACGAGAACAGGGAGACACGCGGCCTGCTAGAATTTTCCACTCAGGATTATTCAGAGCCATGAAACGGCCTGGGTGCAGAGTTTGGAAGGTAAGTCAAGGTTGGTGAGGGCTGTGAACACGTAACAAAGGCTTCACGGATTAAGACTTTAGATAATTTTGTAAAGCTTTCAATACAAGTAAAAGTGGTGAGCGAATAGAACAATTTGTCATGTGACCTCTCAGTGGTCAGTTAGTTCTGCGGGGGTGCCGGCCAGGTTGTCAGAATAAAAATAAAGCTTCCACAAAGTCCCACGTGTTTATTATCATGGCAACCCTACTTGAAATTGCTATGCAGACTCAGCACACATTAATCTCTCTGCAACCTCAGTCACCCTTATTAAAAATGATAATTACCAAAAGAAGCAGGCGACAAAATAAAAAAAAAGAGTTTAAAATTCACAAGTGTGGTAAACACAGCAGAATCACACTTCTCACACGAACTGTAGTGCAGCTCACTGTCACAAGAGGTTGTTGTGGGAAGCTACAAAAATGCTATTAACATTCATGGCAGTGATTCCCAAAGAGAGGTGCAACAAACTTTTCTTTTCTTTTTCCATAAAATCCATAAGGACACACGGTCAATCAAACCTGTTGGACTACCAGGCACCTGAGCATCAGCCAGCTTGTTTATCTCTAAGCAGGACAGACAGAACGGGTGTTGGGGACAGGCTGAGGGGGAAGGAGAAGGTAGGAACAGGGAAACACAGCCAAATACTTCACAAGTTAACAGAAATTTCAAAGGAGGACATGATAAGGAAACATTTGTTCTGCACATTGGCTAACTCTTGTTTCAACCTCCAAATCAACAGACACAGATCATCTGTTTTAAATCTTCCCTATCAGTTAATATTTTGTACAAATCCATCATATGATTAATGTATCCTCCTGCAAAAAGTGACAGAAACTCAAGTACTTTATAGAGTTACACGTTTACAGATCACACGAGACAGGCTCCAATGATCTTAAACATAATATGGTTAAAAAAAATGAATCGTAACAGGTACGTAAGAAAACAAACAAACCATGCATTTCAAATTCTCAATCTGGAGACTCACTACTGTCCATTTATACCACACTACTTCAAATACATATTTTTAACTTTCTTTAAAATAATCTCCACCCAAATCTATCTTTCTAAAAATATGACACTAGAACACTGGGCTGTCAACAAACCCAACTTGTAAGAAATGCAAGCACAAGTAATAATTTCTAAACTTTAAAGAACTCAAAACAGAACTTCTCGTTTACATTTTTCAGAAACATAGATTTTGTTTGGCCTTTCCAAAATTTCTACAGAAAACATTAATTAAAGTCCATGGAAAAGATGAATTTGTCACAGAGGGTAGTGAACTTTGGCCCCAGTGATAAAAATACATTCAATTTTACTAGAATTGTAGCTTTTTCCCAGTGCCAGGAGAAATGACGTCACCAAGTGTTTCTGAGGACACTTACGAGATGTTCTTGACCACTTATCAGAAACTAAACACGTGGTCATGCACACTCAGAACTTTGCTGCAGATCAGGTGACTGACTCCCTCTCAGCAACAGGTGTGGCCTTATGAAATGCTGCCCCTGGAGCCACCCCACCCACAACGTGCAGACACGCTGAGCCTCCTCTCCTGCCAGTGTACATGCGGTGATGGACAGCACTGGCTGCAGCAGGGCTATTTTTGATCCTGTCATGCGACAAGGGTTTCCAGCGGGTAAAATGTCTTTATAAGGCCAAAGTAAAACATCTATCAGCTACAAAGGCCAGCCAGTACGAACCTCACTGATACTGAAACATTAACCCCTCAGGCTCCTAACATTTCAAGAACATGGTGCTTGATAAGGTTGAGCCTTTAAATAAAGGAATCAACTGAAAACAAGTTATTTATTCAATATAAAGTCAGGATAAAAGTTCTCTCTCTCTGTGTGTGTGTGTCTGAAGAATACATTAAAACATAGGAAGGGTGCTTAGAGGATATTTTGGATGTTTACTTTTTATTAATAGTTCAGATTTGATAAAGCCACCTGACGTATAAATTTTGCTGGCATACTGGACTCTACCATCCACTCTCACCGGGGATCAGGAAGATGGCTTGAAGGCAAATGAAATGCTACAGCTCTGTAAGGGGTAGAGAAAAACAGACCCAAAAGACCAGGGAGAGTCTTCCTGATATACCTGGCAGGGGAGGGGAAGGTGGGAAAAGAAGGCAGAACCTGACTAGAGGGGAAGGTGGCACTTCAGAGCTAAGTCCCCTGGTAGGTGTTCTGTTAATGATCTGTGGAACTCACTGGGGCAATTTGAAATCTCTTCTCCTTTGTATCTGCCCACGTCTTCTCCTTCAATTAACCACAGAAAGTGTATGCCTAGCACTTACAAGAGCAGATACTGTGGGTAATTTTCAAAGAAAATTTACTACAGTTTCTTCCCCTCTTCCCAGGCTCCTCCATGTGATTCTTAAGCCAAAGGCCAACTACTTCCTCCAATCTGTCCCTCAGACTGATGACAAAAGATGCATCTCACTGACTTGCTCGAGACAGCCCGTGGCCCCTAACCTCAGTGGTTCCTCAGTCTCCTAGGTCCTTGCCCCTGCTCTTGCTATCCACAGATTACCCAGGATGCCAATCCTCACTCCATCCTGGCCTGTTGCTGACATCTGAGAACCCGAGGCCTTAGCCTCAGCACTCTGTGGCCAGCCTTCAGATTACCTGTTTTACTTCTTAGTCTTCCAAGGTTTCATACATGAAATGGACTAAAATGACCCAACCTTGAATTGCCGCACAATAAATCAAATTATCTATGGGGAGAACCTACAATGACAAGTACAGTAGGTACTCAATAAAGGAATTCCCTGTCTTCGCCATCTTAAAAAATCTAGGCCAATTTCTACTTCCCTCATAAAGAGTCCCCGATTCCCACAGGTCTGTGTGTCTTTCCGTCATCTGAAGACACCCAGACAGCGCTTCTCAGTGCTTAACAGTTTCTTACTAAATTATGAGAGGGAATGAAGTTATTTATGTCTTTCTTGGCTACAGAGAGGCACTGAGGAAAGACCACGGCCTTTGAGGCCAAGTAGGTCATGATTTCACACCTGGAATCAAACTCTTAACACTTACCAGTTCTGAACCTGGGAGGCTGTTAAACGTCCTGCATCTTGGGTTGTTTTTTTAAAGTACATTAACACTGCTTTCCTCAAGTACTTATGGTGAGAATTAAAGTATATAATTTATGCAAATCCCTTATCAGAACCCTGCGTGTGGCACATATTGGGTAACTGGTTAGTTACAATCCTTCCTGCCCTCCTATGTGGACATTATAAATACCTAGCACAGGGTTACCTGACTGAGGACAAAACTCAGTGCTGAAATGTGTACTGGCTTAAGTCTATGTTCAACCTGACCTGACCCGGCCCAGAAATTTCTCCTCACAGACTTGCAATCCCTAGTTCTCCTCTTTAAGACTATAGTAAGAACTGATTCTTTCAAACATAAACTATTCTTAAAATATCGTTCAGCAAACCCACAATCTCTCTATGTCTGCCCACTGTATTAAATCAGCAATCCTTCTGGGCTAGTGTTTTGTCACTGGGGACCGAGAACAACCCGGAGACCACTTAAGGGCCATATAAAAATAACAGGTTCATTATGAAAGTTTCAAACAAATCAAGTGAAATTTAAAATTCTTAAGCTTCTTTCCAAACCTAAAATAAGAACATGTGGCATTCCAATAAAATTTAGGATGACCAGGTGTGATTTGTTGGGTATAGAGTTGGAACACCAACAGCACTGAAAACAGTTTAAAAAACAAAGAGAAAGCTTACCCCTGGAATGCTATCTATTTCTAATAACAATCTCAAGTTCAAACAATTTATGCACGCAGTAATTATCTCCATCCTTTATAAAGACAGTTACTATCAGAAGAGATGAAAACCAAAAGGTTACTATCAAAACATGCTTGATTTAAAATTTCCACATGACACATTTTGCCACTGGTTCATGCTTTATGTTTTTCATGTTATTTTCTTTCTCAAGTTTCTATGCAGATAATCACAACTGGGCCAGATGTCTACACCTAGTGCTCAAGGATTTCCATTTAGTACGGTTTCTTCAAGGACTAAGTCTTTTTTCCCCATGTTCTTGCCCATGTTCATTTCATCCTGTGCCCTGAAGACACAGCCAATCTTCCTTCAGTCTGTCTAAGACAACCCCACTGGTCAAAGTTCAAGTCCCAGTCTACTCTTTCCTCTTCCAGCCTTGTCCAATCCCTCCAATCCATCTCTCTTTTCACTTATCTAAATTCTTTCTTGGACTTGAAATAAGACCAAGTCATTCAGCAATTCGTGATTCTTAGTTGGTTTGTATTTTTTGCTTCCCAAATTATTATATAAATTTCTTAATTTTGCACAGTCAAAAATAAACATACACTTGTTGTCACAGAGCCTGTTGATTTTTGCCAGTCTCAGAACTGCTTCAAGATTATGGAGTAAAAAATCATGACCATCAGTTCTCTCCCCAGTTCCACCTGAAACAAATAGTCTGGGGCAATGAATTGCCTGGAGACAGCCAGGCCCATCAACCCACCATTTTGTTGGCAGGCTGGTGTGGCGGGGGGCTGTGATACATTGCTATGCATACAGAAGGACCTTTCTAATCCCACTGGACAGAAGACCACAGCTGGAGATGGCAATAAGGTGAAGGTCCTGACATGTAAAGAGAAGGTATAAAGAAAGTGTTCATGGAAAGTAAAACTTGGTGCTTTTTAAGTCAAATTGTTACTTTTTTGGACCTGTTCTTAGAGACACATATGGAAGCATGTATGTAGATAAGAGTCCAGCCTCCCAGGTTCCATAGGCAGATATTTATGTCTTAACCCAGAGAAGAAATGAGTGCTTAGGATGAAATACTTTGTGAGCAACTAGAATATATGGAAAGAAAGCTACACTGGCATTAGAATAATGATAGGTAAAACATGGCCCAAAAAGACACTAGAACCTAGGATAAATGAACTCGTGATTTCCCACCTATATCATGTCTCTATGGAAGGGAACTGGAGACCTCAGGACACGAAAGCTGGTGGTGACAGAACCCAACCATAGCCTCAACAGGAGCACCTATTGTTAGGCCTGCAAGGTGGAAGTCAGTGCTATACTACTCAAAACTAAAATAAATAAATAAAAAGAAAATGAATAAAATATTGGCTAGTGCTAACAACATCTAATGAGGGCAGCTGACCCTTTAAATCAGAAGGCCTCAAAGTGGATATACACATAAAACAAAGAAGCCCAGTTCCCAGACAACTTCCCATGAAACAGAAATTTAGGACATGCAAGCAACGAATCTGTATTCTTACAGAGAGGTATCACACAATTTAGCACTCAATACAAAAATATGGTTAAAGAGAAGTCACAGGCTATAGCTTAAAAGCAGGGGTGGGGGGAAATAAAGGCCCTTTGCTTCCCATGGCAAAGTGTAAAGGCCACACTCCTCAACACCACCACCACCAACACCCACAACGCAAAGAGCCCCTTCCCCGAGGAAAAGAAAACACTTTCACTACAGCTCTTTTCAATTAAGTCAAAGCACACAGTTTAGCTATCAACACCACTTCATGACTGTAATAAATAAAATAAAGCACACGAAGGGCTATTGACTATTGTGAAAAATAGAAACAACAACACCAACGTCCATGCATCGTTAATCACCATCTGCGCTTGTGTGTCTGAGTCTACTGGTTACAGAGTTTAATTCCAAACAGAACTATTCCACCTCTTATCACCGTATCCTCCTCATCAGTTAGCTTAACTGTATAGGAGCCCTGTCAGGTTAGAAAGAGATAAATACAGTTGAGTCAAGTTGCACAATGGTCACGGTCAAGGGCACAATCGTCTCGTACACAAGTCATACCTGGTACTTTTTTGTTTTGTTTTGTTTTTGTTAATCATAAGCTCAACATTTGTCTGGTTTGGAGGCTGCATACTTGGGTCAGATAACTTGACTCATCTAAAAATATTTATAGTATATGCATTAAAGATATGCAAACATATATAAATACGTATAACCGGGAGCATTCTGTGACCTGTGGGTCTTGTCTGTACGTAACAAAGAGGCAGGTTAAAAAATGAGAGCCAAGAGAAACTTGAGAGGGCCAGGTGAACCGACTTACCCGAAAGGTCTCTGTATAAGGGCTGGATGAAGCTGTTGGACGCCAAAGGCAAAACCTGCCAACAAGACATAATACATTCTCTTTATGTGAGTGGTTAAGTACTTACTACTTCTACAATGTAAAACGCAATCACAACTTTTGATGAAAAAGGAACCTGTATTCTGGGATGTTTCAGAATATTTATCTCTCTAATTCATTTTATAAATGGTCCAAATTAAAGGTTTTAAGAGATCAAAACAGGAAACTTAAAATTTTAAAAAGCCTGCAAATTTTAATGGACACACACAAAGGCCTTGGAAAAGCATGCAATGAAACCAAGAAAAACAGGTCTTGACAGTGAAGTTACATGTGACATATTCCTACAGTTCTGAGCCACTATCCACAAAAAAGTGTTGGTATCTGGAATGTTCTGGAATTATTTGGACAATCCTTTAGATGATTATGAAAAGCTTTTTTTCCTTACTGTTTATATGTAGGAAATTCATAAAAACAAACTCCTCGTTCTTTACTGGATAGTGCATACACACAATGTACTTCAAGAATGTGTGTATTTGATTAGTGTTCATCCATCATCACTTTCTGGACCATCTAGTGTCCAACTAACTCCATCTGGACAGAAGTGTCACCCTCCTTCCAAAATTTCAGATAGAAAAACCTAAGGGTGAAGAGGGCACTATTTCAAACAATTAACCTTGTTGGCCTAAGCAATGGCATTTGCTTAACAGTCAACTTGACCATTATTTGTGCTAATACCAAGGGTAGTGTGGCCAACAGTCCAAAAGGTTCCATCTTCACATAGAAAAAAAATGGTGTCTCTCTTTGGCATCTAACAGCTACACAACTTTAAGTGAACTATTTCTCATCTCTACATGTCATTTTTTAAAAATCTCATCCAGGAATAGGTGGTACATCTCTTATTTTCTTCGACTGCTAGGATTTTACGATGTTATGATCAAGCTTTAACAAGTGGACAGCACCCCCAGCCCTTAGTCCCTCGGTTACATGACCACTCTGAGCACAGCGCAACTGGTGATACCAGGGGAGGCCACATTAAGCAGGGATGAATACTAGCCGTCGCTGACAAACTGGGCCTGTGTAATCCACATAATCCACATTTGCAGCTACAAGTGGCTAGCTGAACATTGGAAAACTGAGAGCACACTACAAATGTGCACAGGAAACAGAAAGGAGTCTGCTTCCAAACTATCCATACTCCAGGATCTCTCCTGCACATAAATACACCTCAAGTCCTGCTAAAAGTATCTGAACCTCTCATTTCTAACAGCTTGGTGAAATAACCAGGTAGGGTTCAAGACGACCAAACCCATCTACAGTTTCTCTGGGAGCCAGTGTCTTGTGCATGAGGAAACCATTGTATCCACAAGTAAGGGTTCAGGAGGGAGAGGGAGACACACATCTCTCACCTGGCTGCATGATCCTTGGCTTTGCTCCTAAGTATGCCAGATTCACATTGGCCTTTCTGCCATCAATGATGGGGTTGGGATCCTTGCAGGCCCTTTCCGCCGCGGCCCGGTCAGCCATGGTGACCTTAGCAACACACACACAGACATACACACAAAGCTCTAAATTAACCCTTGAGGGAAACCAGGTGTCACACGGGATAAGTCATGCAAGATAAACTGATATTAAACTTTGTTCTTTTCTTTTCCTACCCCCCACCCCCATTATTCCTTGATTCATTTTTTTTCAAGAAAAGGAAGAAAGCAGCCTCCACCCATACCCAAAGTTACAGGGGTGCTAGTAGGGCCTAGCGGCAATTTGGAAGCCTCGATTCATAAAACTCCTGTAGATTCTCCCGCCCTCCACCTGCGCCCTCCCACCCCAAGAGCCTCCTTCCACACGCCGGAGCATACAGTTTGCTTTTAAAAAAGAAAAGTCCTGTCTAGCAGCCCCGTGGTCCGAGCCACGCCACCGGTAAACACTCCCAATGACAACAGCTATTGTCCTACTCTGGGGGGCTCCCGGCTCTTAGGCAGCTGAATTTGCATGTTTAAATCTCCGGGAATTTCAATGTGCTTGTCTTGACTGGGTCAAGAGCCACAGGATTATCTTTTCAGAGAACCTACCTTTCCAATGTAAAAGGTGGGGGTATGTGACGTGGAGGGGCAGGGGCCTCAGATCGCACGGGGTGTCTCCTTCTTACCCCCGCCGGAACGCCAGACGCCACACGCATTTTTACAAAGCAACAATGCGCTGAACAACCGGCCTCAACCAGTGTACATAACTGAGGGGTTCGCTCAACCCTCAGCCCTCTGCACCCCAAATCTGGCGAAGCTTCCAGACGCCACCCCCCCCTTCCACTCCCGGCCCGCGAAGTCTCCGGAGCGGCTCGGCGCAGGGTCTTCGCAGGGCCCAGCAAGGAGGCGGCGGCCCCCCGCCCCCGCGCTCGAAGTTTCAGTTCAGCGCGGAGCGAAGGGTCCCAGGCTATCGCCGGGTAGCCGCACACCGGCCCCGCGAGGTCCGACCCTCGGCCCAAGCGCCCCCCCCAGCCCCCCTGTTTGCAACTTACAAATCCATAGCCCCGGGACTTGCCCGTCTGCCGGTCGGTGATCACCACCGCCTCCTCGATGTCGCCGAACACCTCGAAGTACTTGCGCAGGCTGGCGTCGGTGGTGTGGTAGGGCAGGCCCCCCACGAAGATCTTCGTGTACGTCGTGTCCTTCTGGGTCGTGTGCATCTTCACGCCCGCCCCGCCGCTCGGGCTCCTGCTCCGGCTGCGGCTCGGCCCGCGGCTGCGCCCCCTCCTCCGGCTCCGCGTCTCCCGCACCCTGCAGCGGCCGCCGGGGGCCGAGGGCGCGCACCGGGGCGAGGGCGGCGGCGCGGCGGGGGCGAGCGGCCGGGGGTGGCCGCCGAGGCGGCCCGCAGCCTGGGGGACGCGGCGGGCTCGCTCCTGCCGCCCCCCCTGCCGGCCACCGCACGGATCCTCCCGGTCTTCTGGGTTCGGAGCTGGCGCTACGGACCGAGCACGCGTTTCCTCTCGCCCCGCGGGGAGGTTAAAAACACTGCCTCGAGGGGGGTCCTCCGGCGGGGCGGGGTGCGTGCGGAGGCCGGTTCTCCTCTCCCGGGGACCGAGAGTCCGGGGCGGGCCGCGGGGAGGGTCGGCGGGGAGCGCGTCCGGGCGCGTAGGTGGCTCTGGGGCGCGCAGCCGGGGGCCCGGCGCGGACTCGGCGCAGCTCGGGCTCGAGCCGGTCCCTCCCGCCGCGAAACTGGAGGATCAGTGCCGAGGACGCCTCTCCACTCTCTGCTCCCTTCCCCCGCGGGCCGGGGGTCGACGCCCGGCTGGGGAGGGGGCGGGCCGGACGCCTGCGATTGGCCGGGACAGCACCTGGGGCGCCCGCCGCCGCCGCCCCCCAGCTGTTGCGAACAGCTGCTTCTCTCCCCGTGCCGCGCGGCGCGGCGCTGGGTGGCTCGGCTCGGGCTGTACTGTGGCTGGCGCTGGGGTAAGGCTAGGAGCGCTGGAGGCGGCCTGCCTGCCTCTCGGCGTCGCCGGCTCTCTCCCGTCCAAGTCCCAGGAACCCGGCGCTGCCCCAGCCGGTACCGAGACCGCGGAGACTGCGCCCGAGGGAGCTGCTGCGTTGCTTTCCTAAGCTGGCGACGCGAGCTCTTGGCGCTAGGCCTCGGTGACAGGGCCGGCAACCTGGACCGACCGCCTGGGGGTCCGGAGACCTGGGGGGGTTGGCACCAAGGCCTGTCTCCTTCTAGGGATTTGGAGCCAAGAGGCTCGGCCAGAAGTAGGGGGTCGGGTTACCGTGGGGCCTGGAGAGTGAGAAGGGACCTCAACTTTGGCCCCAAAAAGGTGGCTCTGGAAAAAACAGGGGTAGAAAGCCAGAAGGTAACAAGAAGAAAGATCTAACACTTGGGTGTGCTTGGGAGAGTCATTACCTTTCACTGCCCACTGACCAGACAAACTAGGTACCTATCTGTCCACCTGGCATGGCCTGCCACCTCAGAGGACCATACCTGAGTATGTTAGCCCCCACAATCACCAAATCGGTGTTTCCTCCCCAACAGATATTTAGGAAGATTGGTGTCTCTTTGTAACCCACTCCTCATATTCCTCTAAGCACAAAATCTATTTCCTTGTGTTTGAATTGTAAATATGTTGAGTGACTTGACTCATCCGTTTCATCCGGATTTTGAAATTGTAAAAGATACAGTTTTTTAAAATCAGCTTGTTACATAACCACTGATTTCTACCTGAAGGCAGTAGTAGAACACATTGCACCCTACATAGATTCATTAAGACCACTTTTTTTCTGTTTGCAGCTTCTTTTAATCAAAAGTACATTTGGTTAGGCTTTAAAATCAAGCATATTTGAGGTGTGGTTGAAAATATTTGAGAGGAGCAAAACATTTTACCTGCTGCTGTGAGTGCGTGACTGCCTGCGGCCTTCCTGCTGGGAGTGTCCTCTGTAGTCCCTAAATGAATTGCCCCTGAGCCACGCCGCTTATTGGCCTTAGAGCAGGTCAGCCTGTTACCTGTTAGGTGCTCAGACTCTTCTTCCCAGGGTGTCTTTTCTGCAAAAGCTAATGAAAATGCAACTATCCCTGCCTTGCTGACTTCAGCTTGACTTTTGAACCCATTGTGGGAAAAATAAATCTGTCTACAGTTTAAAAAAATTCAATCCAATTGAAAAAATAATTATTTTACAGGTCCATGATAGCCAGAAAGGTGAAAGTACATACAGTGTGCTGTGATGAAAAATTTAAAAATTAGGAAAAAACCGGAGGAGTTGTGTTTTCTGATATTTAGTTCCATCTCGTAGTGTTACTGAAGTTACAGCTCTTAGCTGAGGTTCAGGCAAAACCTTTGGCGAGGGGAAGCTATTAAGAAGCCCTAGGAGGGAGACTTTGGCTGTCTTGTCCTTCCTACCCGGAGATGGCTGTGATAATATGTAGAAATGAAAAGGGTATCTGGGAATGCAGCCCACAACCTGGGTAAAGGGTGTTCCGGGGGTTAAGGGGTGAGGTTCGCAAACAAATTCAGATCCCAAGATGGGACAGCTGTGTCTTTGGACAGGACTTTTGGGAAGAAGAAACTTCTCTGCCATTGTTCCTGCCAAAATAACCCAGTGACTTTCCCTCCAATCCTCTGTAACCTGACTGCTGCGCCTTTATCCTTTCAAGGGAGCAGTCAGGACTGGGTAGTTTTGTTTGAAACTGTTTCATTCTACACAAGATGCTACCTGGGTATTCCCTACTTTAGAATTCCAGAGATAACAAAAGCATTTCTAATCCGCTGGTATTGTGTGAACCTCAGAGAGCAAAGGTTAAGAGGAATAGTGATTCTTTAGTGTCCAAGCCTGTTTATATTTTCCAGCCCTATTCAAATAGAAGTCATAATTCCTACCCACTTGGGCTCTCCTCGAGTGTCCCCTCAGGCAGGCTCTGTGCTAGGCATAATGATGCCCACTGGATTTTGTTTTCATCCACACAAAGTGAACACAGTGACAATGGCCAGACCTGTCCTTGGTGGATTTAGGAACCTGAGCCATCAACCCATGTAGCCCTTGGGCTATAAAAATCATCCCAAATTCAAAGCTTATAGGTTATTAAATACCACATATTTCTGAACAATTACCCATTACAAGTTCAGGTTTGGAAAGTAATACTTGGGAAATCCCTTTGCTTTCTCGGAAGCTGCATTTGGCAGAGGGTACTTGGGCATTCACAGGCCTTGTGCAGTATCCTGTGTGCTTTGGAAACGAAGAGCCATAGAATACTGTGAAAGTTATAAAAAGGTTTTGAGCTTGTCGTATCCAAATTAGTACATATGGATGGCCCCGAACCTGTGGTTTCTACTCCTTGGCAGGATTGATCCTACTTTATGACTTACAGTAAATTATGGTCTACTTTGTTCAAAATCTTTATTTGACTGTTAAAGGCCAAAACCAAACTGAAAAGTGTGATGTGCATTTATCTATTCTTTCTTTATTTCCTCCCTCCTTCTGAATCATGGAGAGCAACTCCAGGCTTACAGCTTTTAGAAGAATTCTGAAAAGAAGAGGAAAGAATATTTAATGAAAGTTGGGTAATGCGAGTGTGGCTCCTTGAGGCTCCTACTCAGATGACAGGAGAGCTTAAGATAAGAAGGGTGTCACTGGATCTATTGCAAGTCACCAAAATTCTCAGCCAAGTTTTCTACTCACAATCATCGCTAAATAAATATTTACTGAAAATAATTAAATCCTACAGGTATCTCTTCTCAAACATGATGAGATGGTATACATTCTTGGTAGAACTGGCTACTTGCAGATTATTTAGGCCAGGAAAACAGATTTTCAGCAAAAATCTGGCTCCCATGAAGTCTTTTGTTTTGGCTGTTTGGAAATGCTTTGTCTTCCTCTGAGAGTCTTTGTGAGCATTCTGATATATGAACTCACAATTTTTCTTGTCTTTGGAGAAATCTCATGATCCTCTGTGTAGTTATGTTCTTAGGTTGGTGATTTCTTTACTAACACATCACACATGAGTATACTAGGCTCTGCTATTATTTTAGAGTAAATGTTTGTTTAGTAGCACAGGGGAGGGATCCTAGGATCTTAGTGTGCTAGGCACGCACTGTACCCCACTGAACCATATCCTCAGAAGGTATTTGAGGGCCTAGAACTGGCAGTTGGAAACCTAGTCAGTGTAGCTCAGACCTGCCTTTAGAAGAAATCTTTCCATTCTGCATTAAACCACATCTAAGCTAGTAAGCAAAGGGAAATGGAAAATTGACATTCATATTCAAATATTAACAGCACTGCTTTTACATCAAACATCCCAAACCCAGGAACAGAACAGGATTATATAAGGGATCAGGCAGAGACTGAAAGGAAAGGGAGGGGGCAATAGAGCAGTCAAGTTCCTGGCTGTCTTAGTTACTTATTCGTTGCTGTGACAAAATACTCAATATCCACAATTATTTATTAATTATTTATTTAGTTCACAGTTTCAGAAGATCTCAGACGGTCCACTCATAGCAGCCAGCAGCAGTAGAAGCCCATGGCAGAGGCTGGGCAGCATTGCAGACAGAATCCAAATGACCTGGGCAACTCAGGCAAGACTACAGCTTTCCCCGGAAGAAATTGCAACAATGCTTCTTTCTTACTTCCAATTGGTCCCTGGAGCCCCATTTCCAGGGCGGAGCCTCCTCCCTCACTGGCCTAGAGGTCAACAACACAAACCTGGAAGTTCTGACCTGGCCACCACTCTCTTACCCCACAGTCTCAACAATTTGACACAATTTTTCCGGGCCAAACCTAAGCATCTCTACACCTTCTGGCCAGCCCTACGCCAATAACAAGCAATTCCACAATTATCCAAGCTACATCTAAATAGTGAGGCTTTTGGGGGGCACTCCAGATCCAAACCATAGTAATGGCCAATTTAACTTTGCCTGCATTTTCTCCTCGCTTGAGTAGAAGTGGCTGTGTGAGCACATTTTCATTTCTGTTATTTAAATCAGAAGGCAAGAGGGAGAATGCAGGGATTTCAAACTCATTGTATGTCACTTCCTCACATTTCAAAGTTAGGGTGTACTTTGGTTTTAAGTCTTGAAACAGTGAGCCTCGAAGCTGCCAAGTTATTTTTAGGGAGCTGATGGGCCTCCCCAAATGTGTTGAATGATATTATCTCTCAATGACAGATTCATTCTAATGATGTTGCTTGTGTGCTGGGTAATTGGGAAAAGTGGTGGAAGTATCCTTGCGTCCTGAGACAGGAGACCTCAGGGGCTGGTCCACGCAGGCAGAAAGTAGCTCCAAGACATTGGCTTATTCCATGAGAAAGCACAAATGTAAGTTGGGTGCACAGCTCAGTAGTTCAACACTTGCCTAGCAAGTACAAGAACCCAGGTTCAGTCTTGAATAAAATAGGACACTCTGCATTCCCCCAACACCCCCAAACACAGGTGTATTAGAAAAGACCGGATGGTCTTGCCCAAGCCAACACATGCTAGAGTGGGGGATGCTACTCATGTTCTTTATTTAGAGATGCATACTAAGGGCCATCTTAGATTTAGGGGACAGTCTTATGTTCATCCTCGAATGTTACCTATTTCCTTTTTAATTTAAACCACTTGAGATCGTTTTGTCAAGTGAGTATTTTCTGTGAAAAGAGCACAATCATGGTGGAAAATTATTTTTGAAATTTAAGATATACAATGAAGAAAATAAAGATTATCCATCATTTACTTCTTAGAACCACTACTGACGTCTCCAAGTAACAGATTCCAGGCTTTTCTTGTAAGTAAATATATCCATGTAAACGTACAAGCATGAATTGCCTTCAGCGGTCCACTTTTCCATCAGCTTTTCTTTGACCTAATATGGTGAAATGTTTTTCCTTATCATTCAGTAGTTTCCACAGTTCCTTTTAAATGTCTAAATAGCATTTTATTATGTCAATGCACAAAAATTTATCTGAGCAATTTTCTTTTTGGTCGAGTATTTATATTATTTCCTATTTTTCCCCTATTAAAGGGCTATGAAATTAACATAAATATGTTTACCCATCCTTAGCTACGACTTAAGGCTGGTTCCATAATGGACTTTGTTCTGTTTACTGCTAAATCCCTGACTCCTAGAATGATGTTTGGCACATAATCAGTGCTTAAATATTTGTTGGGTAAATGAATACATTCTTACAAGTTTATGCATTAGATTGAAGACTGTGACCATATTTAGATTTTTTGACACATATTGTCAAATTGCCTTCCAAACAATAGCATCAGAATTAGTTTCTACTAGTAGCACATTTGTGTCAGTTGTCCAGCACCTTTGTGTATAAGATTGAATGATTTCTTGAGAAATGAGAATGAGAAAAACCTTAACCTACAGTGGCTTAAGTAATAAAAAGAGATTTATCATCTGCTGTGATTGAAAGGTCCCGCTGCGGTGGGTTGGACTGCAGGTGTGACTTGTGTACCAGGCTCCTTGTCACCAAGACAGTGGCTGCATGTGCTGGGATCCTCTTGCCTTTGCCCTTCTCTGATTGTTGGCTCATTCTTAATCTGATTCCCTCTAGAAAATGAGAGACTCTTGGCAGCTTCCATGCCACCAGTTTTTTAATTTTTTGGTTGTTGTTGTTGTTGTTGTTGTTCAGAAGTGGGGGTGAAGTGGATCAGATGTTTTTGTCCAATTATCAGACAGAGTCTGACCTTTCTTTGGACGGTACCACCTCAGGTCACAAACTTCCTCTCCAACACATCTCAGAAGCCGAAAGAATGTGATTAACCATGGGCTTTGGATTGTCTTCTTTCTTTTCACACCCTGAGACAAGCTTGCAGGGCCTGGGACAGGAGATGGCACTGGGTGACCCCCTCAACCTCAGGGGTGAGGTGAATGTCACCACATCCTCAGGCTCTGAGCTTATGGGTTCTTTGGGGAAGAAGAATAGTAGACTGAATGCATTGGAAACAGCAGGACACTACTTCAGATGTCTACATTTAATTTTTATAATATATTTCCTAGGGTAAAAAATGCTCACTTATCACTTGGTTTCCCCCCCCCACATATGTCTTTGAGCCATTGTTTTTCTTGTGAGAGCTGCTTCTGGTTTTTCTTTTTTAATGAGGTTTTGAGGTTTTTTTTTTTTCTCTTCACTTGCTACGAACACTTTAAAGAACTGTTTTGACAGATCCATGCTGTGTAAACTCTCATCATCCAGTCCAGTCTCTTATGTTGGAATTGAAAAACTGAGGCCACGAGAGAAATGACTTCCGAGAGGTCACATGTCCAGCAAAGGATGCAAACTGGCATTTTAATGAACACTACTTACCTCTCTAAAAACCATTTTGTTAGATAGAGATATAACTTGGGTCTACTCAGGCACACAAATCCAAGTGTTCATTTGACAGGGAGGCACCACAGGAGGGGATACCGCTCCTTCAGCCAGTGTACAGCAGCATCCTTTGTTCACGATTTGTTTTCTGTGGTTATCATTATCAGCAGTCAGCTGTGGCCCAAAAAATATTAAATGGGGAATTCTAGAAATACGCAATTCTCAAGTTTGAAATTGCACGCTGTACTGAGTAGCATGATGACATTTCATGCTTCCCTTCTCTGTTCTGTGCAGGACAGAAATCATCCCTTGGACCGGTGTATCCATGCCATTATGCTAACTGCTTGTTAGCCAACAGCCGCCATCTTGGTTACCAAATGGACTCCTGTGTGATCACAGTGCTTCCATCTATATGGGCCTTCTTTTATTTAGTAAGATAATATGGTGGCATTTTATGACAGCATAGAACTATAACTGTTCTATTTTGTTATTAGTATTGCTCATGTCTTACTGTATCTAATTTATAAATTGAGCTTCATTGCAAGTATGTAGGTATGAAAAAAGCATACTATGTGTAGGGATCCGTATCCTCAGACTTAGGCGTCTGCTAGGGCTTTGGCATGCATCCCTTGCAGGTGAAGGGGGATTCATGCATTCCCGAATGGGCTCTCTGCTAGTGGCATTTTTAGCACCTGGGAAAATAAGTCCTTCCTTCTTAAAGGGGCACCTGGCGAATGCTTTGCCGTGTCTATCATGGTGCATCCCCTGGTCTGCCTGGATTCGCTTCATATATATGTTAAGGGAGGCTACTCAAGGACTTTCATTAGTCTTTCATTTAGTTTTTTTCTGGGAAAATTTAGACATGAAAAGTTAATGGAATGAACTGCAACCTCCACGTGCTCTTGGGAGCTACAAGTGATACTCATCTTCACTGTGTTAACCACCTTTCCATTGCTGGATAAAAATACCTAACACCTATCACTGAAAGGAGAAGACGTTTATTTAGACTCCCCACTTCCAGTGGATTTAGTTCATGGTTGGCTGTCTCCAAGGGAGAGGCAGCATGGTGGAAGAACCTGGTGCAAGGCAGCTGCTCACACTTGGGCAGCCAGGAATCGGGGAGTCTGGGGGAGGGCAGTGTCAGACATGCACCCTCCCAGTCCATGCTCCCGGTGACCTGCCTCATCCAATCAGGCCCTACCTCCTACTAGCACATTCAACTACTGAACTCATCAGTAAGGGAATCTACTGCCAAGTAGCATCCCTGTGATCCAGTCACCTTCCCAACAAGACTTTGGAAGACATCGAGACCTAAATCATAACCTCATCTTCCTCACTGTTCATTCTGAGTTCTTCTTGTTCTCACCTAGTATTTCTCTTGGCCTTGGTGGTTTGCCTATTCATACATATCAGTCACATGACGTCCAGAGAAATAAAACTAAAAAGATGTCTTTCTGTCTATCACCTATGATACTGATTTGTTTTAAGAAACTCATATATTTGTGGGGTGGCATGTCTGAGATTGTTAGGGGAGACCAGAAGGCCGGAAATGAAGGCAGAGTTGCTATGTTAGGGTATTGAGGCAGAATTCCTTTTTTTTTTTTTCCCAGAAAACCTCAGACTTTGTACTCCAGGCCTTCTACTGATTATGTGTGAATTAGTTATAATATTGAAAATAAACCTCTTTACTTAATATCAATCAATTTAAGAATTAATTACATCTATGAAATGTATTTATAGCAGTATCTAGACTAGTGTTTGGACAACTGGGCATTAAAGCCTTACCAAGCTTCTATAAAACTAACCATTACAGAGTATAACCCAGACCCTTGATCCTGAGGACTGTGAGCCTCTGACTGCTCATGCCCTCATGTGGCTGCTAAACTCATTCATTTACTGTCCACAGGGCAAGGTAGTATCAACTGCGTCAGAGTAGATCATGCTAAACATTTCTGCCTCATAGTATGAAGCAAGCTACTTCATCCTGATGATTGAGGTCCATACGCTGTCAGAAGGGTGACTCCTCTTCTTGCCTACTGGTCCTTGGACCTGAGGGACTGACGTACCCAACTGGCAAGTGTCACTGACAGTTGAGTGTGATTGGCTGTGGCTTCTGGCCTAAGAATTGTCTCTGAACTCAAAGAACCCAGAGTTGCAGGGACAGGACTCACAAGCTTGCCAGGAAGTTCTAGGGGTAATATGAACACTCTTCTACCCACTGGTTCTCAGACCCATAAATTCTACCAACTAGGAGCTGTAGTATTAAAAAATGAATACATAAATAAATATTTAGTCTTTGTTTTCAGTTCATGGCAGAGAGCTCAAAACCCATGGAATTTATTCCCCTTCTATACTTTGCCCTATGCATATATTATTCCATTTGACTATTCCTGATTTCTATCTTTTATAATAAACTAGAGATAGTAAGTAAAGTATTTCTGTGAGTTCTGTGAGTCATTCAAATATATTATTGAACCTGAAGAAATCATGGAAACCTGTGAATTTATCATTAGCTGTACAGAATGTGGGTGTACTGCCAATCAATTGAGGGTTCTTTTGCTTTCTTCAGATAGAAATCATGAATTGGCAGGGGTAACTAGTGGCTCTGAGCTTGAAGTACCAATGGCCATAAGCCTTTGAGTCCCCAATGCCACCTGTGAACACTGCCTATTGTAGGTCTTGCCAGCCTGGTACATTCAGCCAGATGTCATTAGTCAGCCCTACTGGTTACTCTTCCCTGCCTCTGTTGCTTGCTGCTCTCTGTCATTGATCTTTTGCTGCTGGTCCCTGGAGCTACTCAGGACTAATAGCTCATAGTGTTTATAGTTGTTTTTCTTTTTAATATTTTCCCACAGGTCCCTGAGGCTTTATTTATTTTGACGATTGAATTTTTTGTGTCTTTTTTCATGCTAACAGTTTTAATTGATCTATCTTGATGTTCACTAATTCTTTTGCTACCCCTGGTTGGTATTAAACTAAGTAAAGGATTTTAACATTTTGATTACTATACTTTCTGCAATAGACTTTTCATGCTTTAAGTTTTCATTTCTTTGCTTAGAGTCTCTCTATTCTATGTTCTTTCATTAAGACTATATTTGAAGCTTTTTTTGACTATATTTATAAGACTGCTCAAAGCCATTGTTAGCTAAATCAATATCTGGACCATCTCAGAGTTGATTTTTATTGACTGCCTTTTTTTGACAATAGATCTCAATTTTCTGTTGGTTGGCATGCCTAGTGATTTTTTTTTTTTTTTTTTTTTTGAGAAAGGTCTTTGGCAATGACACATTAGACAAATTCTGGATATTTTGTTATGTTTCATTTAAAAATCATTGATTTTTGTGCAACATGGCAGTTAAATTACTGCTTTAGATGTGTGTAGATTTTTGTATTTTGTTAAGGCAAAACTATGGTGTTTCCCAAATTCTGCTAACTCAGTAGAAATCAATACATGAGATCTTTCTCCCATAAAGATTTTTTTCTGGGCATGGTTTTAATCCTTTGGGGTGGGTTTAGAGTAGAACTTAACCTAGAGTATAGCTCTTTATTCCAAAGAGGGCAGCCTCTTAGTTATCTCAGTTGAATCTTGGGATATTAGTGAATTATCAGCTTGCTATGGATTGGGTCTGGAATGTTTCCCAAAAGCCTCAGGTATTTGGAACAGTGTGCTGATGGGAAGTGGGGCCTAGCTGAAAGGGGGCAGATGCGTGGTGTTTGACCCAGAAGTATTGTGTCAACTTAACAACTGGCAGGTTGAACTATGTGAAAGAAAGAAGTGTTTTATGTTAAGAAATAATAAGGTATGGGCTTTTAAAAATTATCTGAGTCCTTTCAGTGCACTGGTTTTGAGCTTCACACATGTTGTATACATTAATAGTTTTGATATCTTAGTAGTGTTCTCTTGGATTATGTAGTCTATTCACTCACCTGCTGATGGACTGTTGGGTTATTTTTTTGTTTGTCCCATAAAAGATGAATCTGAGGGTTGGGAATGTAGCTCAACGGTAGCATTTGCCTGGTGTGCACAGGGGCCAGTTCAACAGCAGTACTACCATCTAACAAGAAAAATCCCAGTCTGTCATTAACTTATGCATACAAGAGTTAGTGTGAACATGTGTTTTTATTGCTTTTGGGTACACACTAAGAAGTGACATGTTGTGCCATTAGGAGAGCATACAGTTAACTTATTAGGAAGCTGGTAAGTTTATTCATAAATTTTGATGAGTGGTATTTATTTTGGTAGGCTTTAATCTTAAAATGTTTCCTAATTTTCATTGTATTTTAACATCAATGATTTATTCAGATATACTTTAATTTTCAAAACTTTGGAAAATTTTCATTGTCCTTTTGGGATTATATTCAGCTTCTCACAGTTATCACAGATATACACTGTATGGTTTTAGTGATCAAGCAAAACTTCTTGAAACTTATTTATTGCCCAGAGTATATTTTATTTTAATAAATATTCCACGTGCACTCAAAAGTGACATGTATCCACAACAACCACATAGTTTCTAAAGGATGCAAGGATACTGATTTCAGGTCTAGTTGTTAACTATTGTTCAGACTTGTCTAATTATTAATATGGTTTTTATTATCTGCTTATTATTCCAATTACTGAGAAAAATTTCTTAAAATCTCCAGCTTTTATTGTGGATTTCTCTATTTTTTGTTCTGCCAACTTAGTATGTTTTGAGGTTGTACTATTAATCACATATCACATGCTTATGATTCTTTTGATCTTTTTATTGCTTTCAGTTGTTTCTCTTTATCTCTCATAAAGATTTTAATCAACTTTATATAAAAGGTCCTGGCAGCTCGTGCTTTCCAGTGGACCTGCCAAGAAGCCATCCCAGTCCTAGGTGCATCCCGCACTCACTGCCACCCTCTCCCGGGCTTTTTCAAGGTCTCAGCAGCTCTGGTGCCCCAGCAGATCCACCAAGAAGCCATTGAGGCCTAGGTTCTTCCTGCATTGTGCCTCTGTACTCTCCCGAGGCCCTTTCAAGTCCTCAGCAACTTATGTGCCACCAGGGATCCGCCTAGTATCCGTCCCAGGCTTAGGCCTATCCAGCGCTGTGCCAGACCCATCCAGAGGCTGCACCAAGCCAAGGTCTATTGGGTGCTTGCAGGACCTCAGTCTGAAATCCTACTGGGCCCACCGGTCCATCTAAAGGCCTCTAGGTCCAGCTGGAAATAATGCAAGGACAAAGAGGAAACCGCCAGGATCAGTAGCTGAGCAGAACTCACCAGAGTGCAAGACCCAGCACCTAAGGTGTTTATGTCCAAATAATACAGGGGTAACTAATTTTTTAATTTGTTTTTTTGTTTTGTTTTGTTTTGTTTTGTTTTGTTTGATGTTCTGTATTTTGATCTGGGTTCCGTTGGGTTTTGGTGATGTTTTTGTAGTTGTTACTGTTCTGTTCTTGGGTTTTTATTTCTTTGGTTTAGGTTTCTCCTTTTCCTGAAATTGGCCAAGTTTCCTCAATTTTTTCTTCTCTGATTTTATACTCTTTCTTTGTTACTTTTTTCTTCCTTTGTTGTGCATGTCCCCTTTCCTCCCTTTTCTTTCTACCTCCTTTTGTCTGCTTCTTTGATAGTTCCTGACTCTCTCCCCCTCCTAACTATCTAAGCATAGTATCATAAATGTTTCCACAGAGACTCTCTTCCCCTTACTCAGAGTTCTCTCCGACTCATCTGTTTCTAGCTTTGAGAGCTCTTCCCTATCTGTTGCTCTCTGGTGGGGAAAAGAGCATTGACAGATAACTCGCTATCATAGGAATATTCTTCTGCTTCCCATTGTATATCTAAAGCTTTTGTATGGGTTATATTACTGTTATCAAGAGTATACCTTAATAAGTCAGTAATAGGTTAAATTAGATATATAGTAAGGGTATAGTGCACCTCTTAATCTTGTGGGTAGAATGGCTATACTGTTAATTTAGCCACTAGGATCTGCCCAGTGAATTGTTAATATTGAATAGTATTGTAAATGTAAACTTTTATTGAAAGTTTGGATGTAAATATTGCTAAAGACCTCCATATCCAAGATACACTAACAAATTTTCTGGCTATAGAATATATATATATATATAGTTGTGTATTCTGTTTCTTCTCCATCAAAAAGCGCAGAAGATTAAGGTTTCATTGGACATTGAGAATACATTATAATTAATATCTAAAAAATTGAAAATAGTTCTAAATTCTAAAACTGGAATGAATTCCAAATAACACTTAAGACAAATCCAACAAACATATCTCTGGAATAAAGTCCATAAACAATACCTGAGCTTCAGCTCATTAAAACAGAACCGTGGGGAAATGATGTACTAAGTCACCTACAGAAAAGGTCTAACACTCCAGAAACTGATACTAGGGATCTCAAAATAGTGGATCCAAAAAATAGTAAATCCAATATAGATGATAATTTCTGGGCCCAGAAGCTCACACAGGACAAAAAATAATGTACAGAGAGCTCACAGCAGACATACAAGGAGTACAAAAAAACATTGACAAGAAGTTTGAGGAATTTAAAGAAGAAACAAATAGATAATGAAGGCAGCTCAATAACTCAGGGAACAATTCAGCCAAAATATAGAAACAATGAAAACTGAACTCCAAGGAGTAAAAAACTCACAGGAAAAAAAATAGCCAGTTTGAACATTTTGAGAACAGATTATCAGACCTGGAAGATAAAGTGGATAATCTGAAACATACAAGCAATGAAGAATAGAAAACAAAAAAACAAAACAAAACAACAACACAACAACAACAAAACAAGAAGGAGAATGGTTACAACAGCTGATGGATGACTCAAAGAGAAACAACCTCAGAATTATGGGAGTGCAGGAGCAAAATGAAGACAGAACAAAAGGCATAAAGGAAGTATTCGATGGAATTATGGAAGAAAATTTCCCAAATCTAAGGAAAGAAATGAACATTTAACTACTAGAAGCATATAGAACACCAAACAACTTCAACCAGAAAAGAACATTCCCATGACACATCATAATTCAATCCCTAGAGACCCAGCACAAGGAGAGAAATTTAAAAGCTGTAAGAGAAATGCAGCAGGTGACTTATAAAGACAAGCCCATCAGGATAACTGCAGATTTCTCAACCCAAACCCTAAAAGGCCAGGACATCATGGAGTAATATCATCCAAGCACTAAGAGAACATCAATTCCAACCCAGACTGCTATATCTAGTGAAATTATCTTTTAAATTAGAAGGAGAAATTAAGATTTTCCAGGAAAAAGAAAACCTAAAGAAATTTGCAACCACTAAACCAATATTGCAGAAAATAATTAGTGGAACCTTAGACAGAGAAAGGGAGACTAACAACACCAAAGATGCTAGAGAAAAGGAGGCAATGAAAGAGGAGAATGAGCTGGCAAGGGAATAAGTAAAGAAAATAACACTGAAAAATTATAATAATGGCGGGACATACCAGATACATCTCGATACTAACTCTGAATGTGAATGGCCCTAACTCACCTACCAAAGGACGACTGGCTGACTGGATCAAAAAACAAAACAAAACAAAACAAAACCCCCACAATTTGCTGCTTATAAGAGACACACATTACCCACAGGGAAAATAAAAGGATGGAACTCAATATTTCATGCAACAGGACCCAGGAAACAAGCAGGAGTTGCTATACTGTTCTCAGACTCATTAGACTTCAAAACAAAACAGGTCATGAGAGACAAAGTTGGTCACTATATACTGGGTAAGGGAACAAGAGAACAGGAAGAATTCACAATCATCAATATATATGCTCCTAACTCTGGAGCACCCAATTATGTAAACCAAAACTTATTAGCTCTGAAAGGACTTATAGGCCTCAATACAGTTATAGTAGGGGACTTTAATATGCCACTACCAGAGATAGAGAGATAAACTAGACAGAAAATCCACAGAGGAATACAACAGTTAAATGACACTGCAGATAACTTGGACTTAACAGATGTCTACAGAGTGTTTCACTCAACATCAACAGAATACATTTTCTTCTCAGCAGTACCTGGAACATTTTCTAAAATAGACCATATTATAAGCCATAAGTCATGCCTAAATAAGTACAAAGGAATTGAAATAACTCCATGTGTACTTTCAGATCACCATGGAATAAAACTGGAAATTAACAGCAAAAGAAACAGCACAAAATACACAAATATATGGAGACTAAACAACTTGCTGCTGATTCAACAATGGATCACAGAAGAAACAGGAGAAGAAATCAAAAGTTCATAGAGTTAAATGACGAAGGAAGTACATCATATTAGAATCTATGGGACACAATGAGAGCAGTGCTTAGAAGGAAATTGATAGCCATAAATCCACTCATCAAATGAAGGGAGCAATCACAAATAAATACACTAATGATGCACCTCAAGATCCTAGAGAAATAAGAACTAAGCCAAAACATAGTAGAAGAAAGGAAATTATAAAGATAAGATCTGAAATTAATGAAATCAAAACTAAAAATAAAAAAGATTAATAAATCAAAGAGCGGGTTCTTAGAAAAAATAAACAAGGTTGGCAAACCTCTAGCTAAACTCACCAAAAGAAGGAAAGAAAAAGCACACATTAATGCAATTAGAAATGAAAAGGGTGTGATTACAACAGATTCTGCAGAAATTCAAAATACTACGAGAAATTATTTTGAACACCTACATTCCAACAAGTTAGAATTGGAAAGAAATGGATGACTTCCTAGACACATACAAAATACCTAAATTGAATGAAGAAGACATAAAAACCTTGAACAGCCCCATTATACACACAGAAATTGAAACAGTAATAAATTCTCTACCCACAAAGAAAAGTCCAGGACCAGATGGGTTCACAGCAGATTTTTTTCAGTACTTCAGGGAAGAACTAACTCCAATACTTCTCAAACTGTTCCATGAAGTTGAAAGAGAAAGAACACTACCAAACTCATTACTGGAGGCTAGCATCACCCCAGTCCCAAAAGCAGATGAAGACTTAACCAGGAAGGAAAACTATAGACAAGTCTCTTTAATGAATGTAGATGCAAAAATTATCAATAAGATTCTGGCAAATAGAATCCAGCAAGTAATCAGAAAGATCGCACACCATAATCAAATGGGTTTCATTCCTGGCATGCCAGGGTGGTTCAACATACATAAATCAATCAGTATAATACGTCACATCAGCAAAAGCAAAAACAAAAACCACATGATCATCTCAATTGATGCAGAAACAGCCTGTGATAAAATCTAGCACCCTTTCAGGATAAAAACTCAGAAAAATAGGTATAGAAGGGCCTTACCTCAAGCTGATAGGAGCCATATATTCCAAATCTATTGCAACTATCATAGTAAACGGAGAGAGATTGAAACATTTTCTCTTAAATCGGGATTGCAACAAAGCTGTCCACTCTCACCACTCTTATTCAACGTAGTCCTCGCCACTTGCCATATCTATCAAGCAAGAAAGTGAAATAAAGGGAATATGTATCAGAAAGAAGAAAGTCAAAGTACCCTTATTTGCAGGTAATATGATTATCTATATAGAAGACCCCAAACACGCCACTTTGAAACTATTGGACATAAAAGCAAATTTAGCCAAACCACAGGCTACAAAATCAATACTAAAAAATCAATAGTCTTCCTCTACATCAACAACGAACTCACTGAGAAAGAGCACAGAAGAACAATTTCATTCTCAATAGCCCAGTAAAAAATTAAATACCTTGGAGTAAACCTAACCAAGGAAGTGAAGAACCTATACAAAGAAAACTGTATTACCCTGAAGAAAGAAGTTGTAGACATCAGAAAATGGAAAGACATCTGCTGTTCTTGGATAGGCAGAATTAATATAGTTAAAATGACTATACCACCAAAACTGATATACAAATTCAATGCAATTCCGATCAAAATACCAACAATTTTTTTTTCACAGAACTTGAAAAAATAATACTTAAATTCATACGGAACAAAAGGAGACCTACAATAGCCAAAGCAATCCTGAGTAACAGGACTAAGGCAGGAGGCACTATAATTCCAGACATCAAGTTATACTACAAAGCAATAGTTATATAAACTATATGGTACTGGCACAAAAACAGACAAGTAGACCAGTGGAACAGAACTGAAGATGCAGAAACAAATTAAAATACCCTCAGCTTCTTGATCTTAGAGACAGGAGCCAGAAGCATACACTGGAAAAAAGATAATGTCTTCAACAGATGGTGCCGGAAAAATTAGACCACACTCAGAAAAAAGAATCTAGATACACACCTGCCACAATTCACCAATATTAAATCAAAGTGGATCAAAGACTTAGACATTAAAACTGAAACAATGAACCTCCTGGTAGACAAATTGGGCAAATATCTAAAAGACATAGATGGACTTTCTTAATAAGGCAAGGACTTTCTTAATAAGACACAAAAGCAAAAGAAATAGTTCCCAGAATTAACAAATGGAATTATGTCAAATTAAAAAGTTTCTGCACATCCAAGGAAATTATAAACAGTGTAAGAAGAGAACCAACAGAATGGGAAAAAATATTCACCACTGGTACCTCAGATAGGAGCCTCATATTCAGAATATACAGGGAACTGAAGAAAAGTAAGCCCCAAAAATCAAAAATTTGATTGAAAAATAGACAAAGGAAATGAGTAAGCAGTTCTCAGATGAAATTCAAATGACCAATAAATACATGAAAAGATTTTCAACATCCTTAGCTATTAGAGAAATGCAAATGAAAACATCACTAAGATACCATCTGACTCCAGAGAGATTGGAGTATATCAAGAACACAAATAGCAATCAGTGCTGGCGAGGCTGTGGGGAGAAAGGAACCCTCCTGCACTGCTGGTGGGAATGTAAACTGGTACAACCACTATGGAAAGCAGTATGGAAGTCTCTCAAAAGATTAGAAATAAATATCCACTTGGATCCAGCTATACCTCTTCTGGAAATTTTCCCAAAAGAATTAAAAACAATGTATAACAGAGACACAGGTATACCCATGGTTGTAGTAGCACAACTAACAATAGCTCAGATGTGGAAGACATCAAAATACCCATCAACAGACCAATGGATACATAAATTGTGGTATTTATACACAATGGAATACTACTTATTTATAAAGACAGATAGGTTGGAGCCTTTTGTAGGTAAATGGATGCAACTTGAAACCATGATGCTCAGTGAAGTGAGTCAGAAGAAGAAGGACGAATATTGAATGGTTTCTCTAATGAGAAAGCAAGATCACAATTATTTCATAGAACTAATAGAGGGAAATAATGGGAATTGGAAGGGAGGGAGAGGTGGTGGGAGGGCCAAAAAGGGAGAGGGAAAGGATTTGTAATTTTGCCACAATATGTATATGCACAGAATACTCAAGATCAATGTAAACATTATGTATTGCATCTATACATATCAATAAATTGGGAAAAATCAACTTTATATAATATTAAGAGAGTCATTCCAGCTTTACATTAGTGTTTGCTTGGAACGTCTTTTTCATTCTATTTCAAAATTATTTGTGCCTTCACGTTCCTTCTTTCCTTCCATTATTTTATTATATTTACTAGTTTTATAATCATAACTTTACTCTTACAAAGGTTGCTCTAGAAATTACAAACTTATAAACATGGTCTTCAAATGTTGTATTTGCTTTAATTTTGTTTTCTTAAAAGTATTTGTGTGATTTTTGTTTATTAGGGTTCTATCCCTAATTCATACTGTATATACTTTTTTTTTTTCTGCGCGCAAGCAGGGACCCTGCAACCTGCGTATACTTTTGTAACTGGTTTCAAGATTTCATTTGTTGTTGTTTTGTTGTTGTTATCAGCAGTTTGACTATGAAAAACTTCGTTGTGGGTTTCTTTGTATTTCTCCTCTTTGGGTTTCATCAAACTTCTGGCATGTGTGTCTTTTGTCACTTTTAAAATATGACACAGGTATTATTTCATTGAATTTTTATTCTCTCCTTTTCCATGGAAGGAAAATATCTCACTTCATCTTAAAGGTGGTTTACCCCTTAGCAGCCTTGCTCCTGATCTCTCTTATCCTGCTATTCTCAGGCTAAACTTTAATTTAGTTATTTCTATTTAGAAATTTACCTATCCTTCTGCTCACTAAGCAGAAACTTTTGCTCTGTCCTGTCCAACACAACTGACTTCTAATGATAAATATTGTACTATTTGGTTACAGTATGTTCACTTTGTGTTTCTGTAAATTCTGTACTGGAATGCTCTACATTCTGATCTGTCCACTTTCCTTTTATTTTCTTTAACCTGATCGTTGCAGTCACTTTAAAGTCCTTGAATGCTGGCTGCAGTATCTGGCTCTTTTCCATGTCGCTTCTGTGGATGATTGTTTTTTCTCTTGGTATCATCACCTTTTCCCGGTGCCTTTTTGTACCTTTAGAATTTTTTTCTTTATTGAATGCAAGATTGGGTTTTGCAATAGCTTTGTATTGTTATTTTCTTCCAGGGTTTGCTGAGTTTTGCATAAGTAGGCATTTAAATGACTGGCAGGCTACCTTGAGTCTGGGAAGATTTGGATTTAGATTTTTCAGTGCGGTTGATTTTCATTCCTCCCGCTCCATTACTTTGAGAAAATCACCTGCCACCTTCATGCACACGTGGACTTTTTGACATCTCCAGCGAATGAGTGGGGTGTGGAGCGTACAGCCCTCAGTTTGGCTGCCGTGGAATTTTTAGATCGTCCCTGCATTTTGCAGCTTTTGAAATCTGTTGACATTAGTTAGCCTCTTAAAAAGTGTGTGTCTGCGTGTGAGAGTTTGAATGTGTGAGTGAGAGAGTGTGTGTCTTCCCTTCTTTATAAGTGTATATTCCATTTAGCTTAAAACACAAAGGTAACTTTTATTCAGATATTTTGGTCCTCCATCTCTAGTTCTCCTTTACCTGGATGGAACCTGCCCATTGAACCCCAGCAATCTCAGGAGACTCACACTCTGATCTTTTTCTCCTATAGAAAGAAACAGATTCTCTGTGTTCTTGGGCTCTGTGTACCTGTGCTGTGTTTGGAAAATAACTGAGAGAAATCGAGAGCGAGTGTTGGGCTCATCTGAAGGATTCCTGCCCTTGAGATGCATACCGTCTGTTGCCTTGTTGCAGTTATTTTATGTTTGAATTCAGCCTTTGTTGTTCTTTTTTAAAGTTGTGAGCTTAACTCTAATACTGGCTACTTCATCATGACCAGAACTTGGATTTTTATAAGATGAATTTTTTAATGAAAACCTATAAACTTTAGAATTTTAACATATCTATTCACTTTTAAAAGTCATCAAACAGCTATTGGAGGTTGTTAGGTAGCAAAGTATATTTATTTCATTGGATTTCCGATGAACTTAAACAAAAATCAGGTAAAGAAATTTAAGGGAACTGAGGTAGCTTGGTGTTGTGGCACACACCTTTAATTCTAACACTGAGGAGGCTGAGACAGAAAG
This sequence comes from Ctenodactylus gundi, assembly GCA_004027205.1. Lineage (NCBI taxonomy): Eukaryota > Metazoa > Chordata > Mammalia > Rodentia > Ctenodactylidae > Ctenodactylus > Ctenodactylus gundi. The sequence goes on along the minus strand of PVKB01001352.1, from coordinate 9,180 downwards.
ATTGCAGTGAATGTGAAGCCATAGTATATTGAATTTTGTGTAAGTAGGCATTTGTATAAGTAATGAGTTCAGGACCGGTCTGAACTGCAGAACAAGACCCCATTTCAAATAAATAAATAAATAAATAAATAAATAAATAAATAAATAGGCAAACAATCTAAGGTCAACATTAGGAAAATAAATTGGAGACTAAGGCAGAAGGACTTCAAGTTCAAGGCCAGTGACTTGTCAAGACTGTGTCTGAACATAAAAAAAAAAAAAACATTAAATTTTGACTGGCAGTATACCTCAGTATGCAGGTCTAAGGCTCAATCCCCGGTTCTACACACACACACACACACACACACACACACACACACACACACACACACACAGAAAAGAAAAGAAAAAAGAAGAAAGGAAGAGAGAACAAATAAAGTTACAATGTGAACATGCCTCCAGAGAGATTCATAGACAGGAAGCAGGAACCAGCCCTCCTTCCTAAGTGTGCAGGTTTGCTCCTCCCTGAGGATTGTAGTTCCTAGGTTCCAAGCAAGTTTTTTGTCCTTTTTTTTTTTTTTTTAATCAGGGTCTCACTCAGTAGCCCAGGCTAGACTTGGACTCATGGCAATCCTCCCACCTTAGCCTCCCAAGAACTGGGATTACAGGCATGCACCACCACTCATGGCTTTTATGTGGTGCTGGGGAATCAAACTCAGGGCCTTGTACTTGCTACACAAATGCTTAAATCATTGTACCATTCCTCCAGCCCTTAAGCATGTTTATTGATAAAAGCACTTTGCCACCCTTGCTGCTGTACGCACATGGATTTTTAGAGGGGAGATGGGCAGGAGGACCCACAAGTATTTGGGAAAGCCATGCATGTTCTCTCATGATGTGTACACCAAACACATGAGCTCCACTGAGCATGGGACTGTGTCAGGTCCTAAGTGTGTGGTTGTGTTAGATAGGACACGTGGCACCTTACAACGCTTTGGCCTCCCCTTTCTATAACGTTTTCTGGGCCTGAGAGCATTCCAGATGTTTCCCCTGACATCTGAATATTTTTCTTTTCTTTTCTTGTACTATTCCTGCACAATTCCTGTTATATATTCTCGTTATGGGAGGCACTCCTGAAATTTGGAACCCAGAAAAGGAAAATAAAGGAGACGGCATGGAGACCAGTTGATGGAGTGCAGGAGTGTCAATTTAAAAAAGCAGGCATTCTATCTCTGTACTTAACACGCTCCATTTAGAAAACAATCCAGCAGGCTCTGCCAAAGAGACAAGTGCCAATAAATTAATAAAAAAGCGCATTGGAGAGTCAGAACACTGTCAGGGGCTCTCTCATGTTCTTTCAGTGATTCTGAGGGGGCCTTCTGCAAATTGAGAAACCTCTCTCCACTGCATTGTGAATCACCCCAACAAGGAAAGCAGTGCTGTCAAGGTGAATACGTATGCATGGGTACAATGAAGGTATAATATCTATTTCTTTCTATTTACAAAGTAAAGCAGGTTGTGCAGTTATCTCTACGGAAACACAGAGAAACAACCCAAACATTTTATGCAAATAGTCTATTTTGGTTTATCTGCCGTGTTTCTGTCTGGGCTGCCCGGCCTGAAGATGCTTAGCCTTCTTTGCCTGTGGGACAGTGTCATTTTCTATGTGCATGGAAAACCAGTCACACACAGGATATTTTGATTAAGGAAGTTCTGCTTCTAACTTGAAAGGACAGCTGAAGTGGGGAATGATGGTATGAAAGTTATTTAACTAAAATAACTAACTACACAGGTGGATATTTTTCTAATTCGAGGGGATAGTAAGATAGTTTTCCTCATTGCTTGAAAAGAAGACATTGTTATAGACTTTTTTCTTCCAATTTCAACTTGTTTCTTTGTCTTGAACTAATGATAGTGAAAAACTATCATTAATATTTTTACATACACACATAAACCCAGTACATGATTTCACATGGAAAAAGAAATGAGTTTTTAATATACCAACTTATATTTTTGCAAGGAGCATCATAGTACTGTGTACCAAAATGAGTTAGCCTAGGAATGTACATTGTGTACATATATGTACAAGCCTGAAGTATTTACCTTTTCTTGAAAATATGCTTCTTAGTTAATGTTTATGTGTATAAGGTTTTCTGTATGCATGCATATATGGATAGACATAACCAGTTGATACAGAAATATCATCTGCCCAGCCAACACTGTAAGCTTGGGGAGAATAACATTTCTGAGTAGCACCGTATAACATGTTTAGAGAATTTTTGAAATGTTAGAAAATTCAAATCTACATTTTTATTCTACTGGCAAGGATATGTAAAAATAGTCCTTAGCTTGATTACAGATTGGATTATCCACCCCCTGATCCTCAGACCATTGTCATTCAGCCACAGGATAGATTTTCAGTGACAGATTGAGTGGCATTACTTTATGTGTTACTGGTTTAAGGCAAAGGGGAACTTTTTGTTTGAAAAGTAACTGGTGAGTGTCATGTATCCTGATTTCTACTCTTTCGTTACTATTAGACTGTTTTATGTTTTAGCTCTCAAACTGTTACAAACAGGAGGAACAGGGTACTGCATGAAGATTTCAGAAGCATTGCCTAAGGAAACAAATGTCCAAGGATAAGTAGAACCTAAAATGTAGGAAGAATGGACCCTTGTCTCCTCACGTGGAGATCCAGGAGCTTCTCAGCATTACCCATTTGCGCGTGTTGAAACTGAAGAATGGGCCCCATGGAAGGCGGTTCTGTTTGGAGAAATGTCTATGCTAGGAGCTGGGGGTATAGTTATGCCCGGCATGTGTGGTTTGATTCCCTAGCACTACATAAAAATTAGCGGGGCGTGGTGGTCCATACCTATCATCCCAACACTCAGAAGGCTGAGTCAGGAGGATTACCAAGAGTTGGAGCCCAGGCTGGTCTAAGTAGAGAGTCTCAGACCATCCTGGACTATAGAGCAAGACCCTGTCTCAAAAAACAGAAAAGAGAGAATTGTCTGTGACAACGTAACATGTGCAATAGGTTGGAAGGAAATGGAAAAAGTTGCATAGTGCAGTCTATCTCTCTTGGACCGAGGAGTCAGAGACTCAGCACACTGGGACAGGAGAAGCACCATGAAAAGGGCAGAGTGACGACCTGGAAACCTGTTTTTTCCACAAACACAATGAGAGCGTTAGCAATAATTGTTAAAAATCAACTTTTTCAGCCCTCTGAAAGTTCATGTCCAGAAGGCCTAGCATAATTAAGAAGAGTTTGGTGAAGAAAGACAGGTGAAACTTGCTGAGAACAGCGCGTGCGGTATTTGCTCAGCTCTGTTTTCGGCAGCTTCTCCCCAGTGCCAAAGAGGCCTTGAAAACTAACAGCCGCACAGTCATGTGACAGAAACAACCTCAGAGCCACCGGAGAGGACAAAATGGCATTGGAGCATCCCCCAAAAGGCACTGTTTGCAAAGAAATAGCCTTATGTGACCTGTCTGGCAGCTCCCTAGGAACCTCCACCCCCAGAGCTTGTCTCTCTGACCCCAGGCAGAACGTAGTCAGCACAGACAGCCTTTTTCCTGGGGCTCTTGTCAAAAAACTTCCAGTGTCAATTTTTAGTTAACATAGTAGCTGCCCGAGGCAGTGTCTTAATCCATTCAGGCTGCTGTAACAAAAATGCATATAGATTGGGTGGTTTATAAATACGAAAAATGTATTTCTCACAGTTCTAGAGGCTGGGGAATCTGACCTGAGGAAATCAGTGATTTAGGTCTGGTGAGAGTGGGCTCCCAGTGCACAGATGGTCACATCCTTACTGTCTCCCTAATCTCATTCACGAGGAGTCCACCTTCATAATCTAGTCTTCTACAAAGACTTCACCTTTTAAAATGATCACTATTGCAATATAAAAGTGTTGGGTGAATGTTGGCATTCAGTTCCTCGCAGTTGGTAATAGCCAATGAATGATTAAAAAATTAAAAGAAAAAGCTTGGATGTGAGAGCTCTGTAAAGGATCTTCAAAAGGCTGTATAATATTTCTAGAATTCCCACATAATTTCCACACAATTGTATACCTCTTTGTGCATGCTCAGGGAAAATTCAAGAAGACGTTAACCAGCTTCCGCTGAGCTTGGATTTTTGTACAAGCAGGAAGTAAAAGTTGAAAGAGTTTTTACATTGCCAGAACATTGACTAAATGTCCCAAGAGTAGAGAATGCCAAGTACTTAGAGAATACCAAGACTTATCTATTGGTTCCACACATTTAAGAAAAATGATTTCCTATGAGTAGATGGTAACTAAGCTCACCAAGCAGAGACTAATGGTTACATACAACAAAGAATTCACATTTTCTACCTACAGACTGAGTTGAACAAGTCAGGAAAACGCAGCAGTGTGATAGCAAGAACAAAAAGTACAAATTGTAGGGAGAAGGTGAGTCTGATTACCACAGTTGTGACATTATATTAGCTTCTAAAGCAAAATTTTAACAAATTTCTGAAAAAGATTATGAGAGATTCAAAGAAACAGTGAAGTTCATAAGCAGGTAGGAAAGCAGTCAAAAGCAATGTCACTGAGAAAGCTCACATGTGGGACTTAGAAGACACAGGCTTTAAAATTGGTCATTGCAAGTAATTTCAAAGAACCAAAGAAAAAAATGTGCCCCCAAAAGATAAAGTATGAGAATTCAGTCTCACAAGATAGTGATTATCAATAAGAAGATGGAAATGTTTAAAAAGAATTAAAGAGAAATTCTGGAGTTAAAAAGTATTGTGACTAACGTGAAAAATTCACTAACAGATTCACCTGCAGTTTGGAGCTGGCAGAAAAGTCACTGAACTTGGGCATACTTTACTTGAGATTATCCAGCCTGAGAAAAAGAAGAAAAAGTGACAGAAGGAAAGTGAACAGGGACTCAGAGACATTTGGAACAGTATCATTTGTACAAATATGAGTGTTCTAAAAGGAAAAAAAATAAAAGATTAAGAAGAATATTGTAAGAAATTATGGCTTGAAACTCCCTAAGTTTCAGAGACATTAATGTACCCATCCAGAAAAACTCTAAGAATTCTTAGAGTTTCTTAGAGTTTTCTTAGAGTTTCTTAGAGTTTCTTCAGATTCACAACTACACACATTTCATATTCAAATTGTCAAAAGATAAAGAGAATTGAAACACATTGGAAAGATCTTTGTCTTTCTACAGGCTCAAAATGAGCAATCAAAAAATAAAATTAAGAAAACAGTCCCGTTTGTAGTAGCATAGAAACATTTTAAAGTAAGTTTAAGTTTAACACTTAAATGTCAGACTTGGATGTTGTAAACTACAAAACATCATTGAAGAAATTTAAAGAAAATATACCTGAATAGAATAATATCTGTGTTCATGAATTGGAAGACTTCCTATTAAGATTGCAGTATGGTGGTACTTTTCATACAGATCGACATAATTAGTACAATACTTTTTAAAAGCCCATCTTCCCCAACTCCTTAACTCCTTTTTTTTTTTTGTAAAATGAATTGATTTTAAAATTCATCTGGAAAATTGCAAGAGACTCAGGAAAGCCCAAGAGTCTTAAAAAAGAAAATAAAGTGGGAGAGTTCACTTTCCCAGATCTCAAAATTTCCTAGTTTCACAAGGAATGACGTCAATAAGGTGTCTGGACAGAAGGTACCATAAGCCCATGCACCCCATAGATGCAGATATTAGGCACCCGTGTATGGACAGAAGTGCCGCTGTGGAGCTTTGGATACAAAGAAGGCTCTTTTGTTGCCTGCTTGTCTCCGACCACAGGAGGTGAGTAGCTCTCCTCCTGTGTGCCCTCCCATCACCATATTTCTGCCTTGGAGCCAGCCAGCCATAGGCTTAACCACCTGTGGCCAAAATCCAAAATAAATCTCTCCTTCCTTAGTTGCATGTGTCAGATATGCTGTCCAGATGATTGAAATGTAACTAGAACAAGTGTACTGTACAACACAATAGGGATATATGAATTGAAACCACAGTAAGGTAGCCCTTTGTCCTGGTTACTTTTTTGTGGCTGTGACTCAGTACCCAACATGCATGAGTTGGGAGAGGAAAAGTTTAACTCATAGTTTCAGAAGGTCACAATTCATTCATGGGCAACAATGGAAGCACATGGCAGAGACAGAGATGAAGGCAGCTCCTCATGGCATTGTAAATAGAAAGCCAAGTCCACGGTAGGAAGGGAAAAAGCATATATCTTTCCATGTCCTGTCCCAGCGACCTGCCCTTCTGGATCCAGCCTCAGTATTACCCTCCTTCCAGGTTTAAGCCCCTGATCCGCTATAGGGCTGTAATCTGCAAATCTGCCACATGCCTGTCTTCCACTACACACCTATAATCCACCACATACCTATAATCCACCTCTCCAGAGCAGGCCCTTATCTCCTATCAGTACACGGTCCCATAAATTATCTGTATCACTCAAATATATGAGACTTTTGGGGGACATTCCACATTCAGAGCACAGTACACTTTGTAGTCACAGGGGTGGAAAGTATTCTTTTAAAAACACAAGTTTTAGTAAGCATGTGGAGAAACTGGAACTCTCACACATTGCTGGCGATCATGCAAAATGTTGAAGCCACTTGAGAATATTTTGCCAGTTCTTTGAAAAGTAATGTGCGGTTACTTTGTGATCCGGTGATTCCACTCCTAGATATATACTCAAGAAAATTAAAAATGTAAGTCCTCAGAAAAACACATATATGAATATTCTTAGCTGCATTCTTTTCATAATAGACAAAAAAGTGGGAGTGATTCACATGCTTATCAACTGAGTAGTAGATGATGTCTGTATAATAAGATACTATGTGGCTACAGGGGAATGAAGCACTACATACTACAACATGGAGGCTACATGCTACAACATAGATCAACTTTAATGTATTTTGCTGATTAAAAGAAGCCAGAGGTAAAAGGTCATATATTGTCTGATTCTGCTTATATGAAATTGCCAAAGTAGACCAAGGAGAGAGAAAATAGACTGGTGATTATAAGGGGCTAGGAGGTAGGGAGGGATTGCTAGTGGATTCAGGGTTTCCTTGGTTTGAAGAAAATATCCTGAAATTTGATAATGGTGATGAATGCACAACTCTTTATATTAGAAACAATTGAGAACATTTTAAAGAAGTAAGTTGAAGGATATAAATTGTACTTCAACATGTTATTAAAATAATAGGTTAGAAGGCAATATTCTCATCAGTGATTTGTTGAGGTTTGGATCTGGAATGTCCCCCAAAAGCCTCGTGTATATGAATGTTGTGGATTTTCTACAGGTGTCCTGTGCTGTTGGAAGGTGGGCTCGGTCAGGAGGGGTGGGCTCCCCAGGTGTGGTAGGTGGCCTAGGGTGTGGCCTGGAAGGATACACCCTTCCCCTAGCTTCTTCCCAAGCCCCTTCCTTCCTCTTTGGGCAGCTGTTCGCCACTAGATCCTTCCACCATACTGCCATTGCCAGCTGACCATGAACAGACTGAGCCCTCTGAAACGTCAGCTAAAATAAACGTGCCATCCCTTGTATTTGTGAGTGTTGGGCATTGTGTCCTAGCAGCCAGAAAGTGACTCAGACAGTATTGGTTGGGAAAGGTCCCGTGGTGTGTAGAGCATAGTATAGTAAAGAAAACTGCAATTACCAAGTGAGATGACTTCTTACACGAGCAAGAGGCTGGACCTGGTGCCACAGGCATATGATCCCAGCCCTCTGGGAGGCTGAGGCAGGAGGGTTGAAAATGGAAGCCCTGCCTGGGCAATTTAGCAGCTTAGTGAGACTCTATTTGGAAATAAAAATTGAAACCTGGGGTAAGGATGTAGCTCAATGTGAAGGCCCTAGGTTTAACCCCCAGTACCCAAAAAACAAAGAAAACACACAAGTGCAGATGTTTACATAGAAGAGAATACTGTCCCCATGGGTGCTGTTTTGATTGTTAACTATATGCTTATTTGAATGATACTGCCTTTACTGACAGTGTTCCTTAGCCTCCTCCTCTAAGGGCTGCCTGTAGGGTCCGTTGGATATTCTTTCTATCTTCCCAATCACTGTAAGCCTTCGAACTCAGAGATTTGTTTTTTTTTGGTTTTGTACAGACAGTTAAACTTATTCATAGTTAAGTATAACATTTAAGGTGGGAGTTAGACTGATCATGTGGACAAATACTGTTTGATGTCTTCATTTTATAATTACTCTTAAACATGAGTTATGACCCAGTTCTTAAGGTTAGAGAAGGTCGACCCAAGACAGCTAACGCTGGTGTACTGAGGTTATAACAACTGTCCTTAAATAGACAACAGAACCTAGATAAATAAGACCACAGAAAGGGCTGCCAGACTGCACGGGTACAAGTCTTCACTCTGACTTTTACTGGCTGAGATAAAAGCATTTGTTAATATTTCTTGAGTATTACTCTCCAGAAGAAAAATCCAAAACAGAAGTGCCAGAAATGCTTTGAGCATTGGAATCATTTTTGGCATAAATCATCAGCTTATTATGCTGCTACTCTGATAATATTTATTGTCGTATATTGCTTCTAGTAGGGTTGCATACTTTCTGATCATACTTTTGTATAGAACCGTAGATTTTTAGAGATGAAATAGCTCTTATAAATCTTGTTATAAAAGTGAGATATCTGACCCTGAATCATTTCTTGACACTCCGGGTCACATAGTAGGGAGTGGCAACAATTAACTGGGAGGACAATTCGAGGTCAGATGTGTGGTGGCTTGGGTTTTGTCTTCACTCCATGTATTTTTCAACTGTTTACCTTAGATGACACAACTCAGTTTCCGCTCTAATGTGATTCCTCTACCATATTTTTTCATTTTGGGGTTGCTTTGGAATATTCTATTTTCTTTTTATCTGATATCATAATGCATAAAGCTTCAAATTGGTTTAATATGTTTTTGTGGTATTGAAATATGTTTGCATACTTAGCTTTTATCATTTGATTGTTTTCTTGTTTGACAAGGTACATGTCCTAAAAATATGTACTATGATAATAAAAAGCTTCTCCTGTAATGGTCTAGAGTATCTCCATTTAGTTCAAATAAAAATTTGAATCTAAATCAATTTTAATTAAGGCATATAAGCCGTACAAAATGTCCCTTGTGCAGCTGATGCCGGGCACTGTTCTCAGTTGAGGTTGCCAGAGTTACCAAAAGAAATACACCCTTCCCAGGTAAATTTGAATTTCA